>JASVEL010001876.1:0-283900 GCA_032618575.1 Nicotiana noctiflora | reverse complement strand
AATCAAAGGCTAAGGTCTTAGAAGAGACGGAATAAGGCAGAAGGATAGAACCCACACAAAAAATTCTCATGGAATTCCGGAAATGAACCCGGTCAGTTTGGAAGGAAGTCACCCCAAAGACAATTGGTAGCAAATTTCTCAATGGAAATGGGGAAACGATCAAGCAATGAAGATAATCAAGGCCGCAAAGTGAACCACTTTGTTCAACTGAAAAAATGTTCTTTGTTGAAAGCAGGTCTGTTTAATTGTGCAAGAAGAAGGTACAACTCGAAGAAGTGAAATACGCAAGCTTTGAAATGGCTTTGGAACAAGGAAAACACATAAAAGGGTAAGTTTCTTTTTAGAGATTTATCTTATGCATTTGTTGATGGTTAAAAAGAAAGCCTAAAAGAAGGCCAAAAAAGAAGAATAAAAGAAAAGAAAATGAAAACTCCGAAAAAGAGAATCAAATCGTATTAGTCCAATATCTGTTTGGACCCCGGTCAAAAAAACCGAGGATCTGACGGCCAAAAAACCGTTAGATATTGTTTGAATTCCGGCCAGAAAGCCGTGAAACTTTTATCCCCGGTCAAAAACCGAGGATCTCCCCAGTCAAAAAAACTGCGGAGCCATTTACTTTTACCCCGGCCAAAAAACCGAGGATCCGACGGCCAAAAAATCGTTAGATATTGTTTGAATTCCGGCCAGAAAGCCATAGAACCTTTCTACAAAATCCCGGCCAGAAAGCCGTTGAACGTTTGTGAAACTATGATTTTCTTACCCAATACCAAAGAATCTTTTTAATCATTTTCTGTGTCACAACTAACTCACAAAATTTTCCTAGCAAAACTGGGGCAGAAAAATTTCGGAACCATTTGCTTTAACCTCGGCCAAAAAACCGAGGATCCGACGGCCAAAAAACCGTTAGATATTGTTTGAATTCGGCCAGAAAGCCGTGAAACTTTTATCCCCGGTCAAAAAGCCGAGGATCTCCCAGTCAGAAAACTGCGGAGTCATTTGCTTTAACCTCGGCCAAAAAACCGAGGATCCGACGGCCAAAAAACCGTTAGATATTGTTTGAATTCCGGCCGGAAAGCCGTGAAACTTTTATCCCCGGTCAAAAGTCGAGGATCTCCCCAGTCGAAAACTGCAGGAGCCATTTACTTTTACCTCGCCAAAAACCGAGGATCCGACGGCCAAAAACCGTTAGATATTGTTGAATTCCGGCCAGAGCCGTGAAACTTTTATCCCAGGTCAAAAAACCGAGGATCTCCCTGTCAGAAAACTGTGGAGCCATTTACTTTTACCTCGGCCAAAAAACCGAGGATCCGACGGCCAAAAACCGTTAGATATTGTTTGAATTCGGCCGGAAAGCCGTGAAACTTTTATCCCCGATCGAAAACCGAGGATCTCCCCGGTCAAAAAACCGGCGGAACCATTTACTTTTACCCCGACCAAAAACCGAGGGTCCGACGACCAAAAACCGTTAGACATTGTTTGAATTCCGACGGAAAGCCGCGAAACTTTCATCCCGGTCGGAAACCGAGGATCTCCCCACTCAAAAAGCTGCGGAACCATTTACTTTTACCCCAACCAAAAAACCGAGGTCCGACGGCCAAAAACCGTTAGACATTGTTTGAATTCCGCCGAAAGCCGTGAAACTTTTATCCCCGGTCAAAAACCGAGGATCTCCCGACCAAAAATCGTGGAGCTTTTTCTTTCCAAACCAAAAACCGAGGGTCTGACGGCCGAAAAACCGTTAGACATTATTTGAATTCCGGCCAAAAAGCCGTGAAACTTTTATCCCCGGTCAGAAAACCGAGGATCTCCCAATCAGAAAACTGCGGAGCCATTTACTTTTACCCCGGCCAAAAAACCGAGGATCCGACGGCCAAAAAACCATTAGATATTGTTTGAATTCCGGCCAGAAAGCCGTGAAACTTTTTATCCCCGGTCAGAAAACCGAGGATCTCCCCAGTCAAAAAACTACGGAACCATTTACTTTTACCCCGGCCAAAAAACCGAGGATCTGACGGCCAAAAAACCGTTAGATATTGTTTGAATTCCGGCCGGAAAGCCGTGAAACTTTTTATCCCCGATCAGAAAACCGAAGATCTCCGAGTCAAGAATACTGCGGAGCCATTTACTTTTACCCCGGCCAAAAAACCGAGGATCTGACGGCCAAAAAACCGTTAGATATTGTTTGAATTCCGACCGGAAAGCCGTGAAACTTTTATCCCGGTCAGAAAACCGAGGATCTCCCAGTCAGAAAACTGTGGAGCCATTTACTTTTACCCCGGCCAAAAAACCGAGGATCCGACGGCCAAAAAATCGTTAGATATTGTTTGAATTCCGGCCAGAAAGCCATAGAACCTTTCTACAAAATCCCGGCCAGAAAGCCGTTGAACGTTTGTGAAACTATGATTTTCTTACCCAATACCAAAGAATCTTTTTAATCATTTTCTGTGTCACAACTAACTCACAAAATTTTCCTAGCAAAACTGGGGCAGAAAAATTTCGTTCGTTTGTTTGTTTTGTTGTCTAAATAGGTTTGACCTCGGGACGCAAGGATCGAGATAACCTACAAGTGGAACATCAATCCAGAATGAAGAAAATAAGAAAAGAACCGAGAGAAAAGATTTCAAACGTTGGAGTAAACAAAGGCGCGGATTGCTCAGAAGATGATTGAAGTAACAAGCTCCGCCGACTCCGTTTCACTCAATGTTACAGAAATAAACGAGCACGTACACCTTGTGGAGCATCAAGATTCAGATCGAGGTCTACAGCAAATCAGCTAAGATTCAAGATCAAGTTTTCAAGAGAATCATAGATAGGAATCTTGTAACTCATAGTTTGATAGCATAGCTAGTTCGACTTTAATTTCTTTTGGTGTAATAAGGAGATCAGTAAGCAGTAAGCAGCAACATGCAGCAACGATATCAACAGTAACACAGCAAAGTGTCAGTCCACGGTAGTCCCAGCTACCAAAACTTCCCGAACTACATTGACCTGATTCCTGTTTAGCCCGGGATATGTAGGAGGCCTCCGAAGCAAAGGCTCGGTCAAACTCTTTCAAAATGCTTCCCACGGAGTATTCAAACGGGCAAAAATCGCTCGTATTTGCTCATTTATCTTTGCACGAAAACTCTTCGTGGTTTCCGCGCAAAGAGGGGCAGCTGTGAGCACGTGATTTTTGCCTAACATGAATTACTCCCACAAAATCAAAACAAAAAATTATCTATTTTTTGTGCGTAATTTTTGTGATTTTTGTGTTATTTTATTATTTTTTGCATTTTTTGTTTTTGTATGTGCATGTATTAATAAAAAAAAATAATACAAAAATATGTCGTGCTTACATTTCTCATCTAGTTTGAAATTAGGAGTAATTAATTTTATCTTACGAAAGCGAAAATCATAAAAAAGGGAAATAATTCATCTTTTACATTTTTTAGCATTTAAATGCCTAATTGTGTGATTTATATTTAATTGATGTTTAAATTGATTGTGTTAATTGTTAATATAACTTAATTAGTATTTCTTATAATTTAATTGATTTTGTAGTGTAATTAGAATTTTTGTTTTAATTAGAAAATTAGATTAAAGAGATAAGAAAAACAAAATTTAAACAAAAGAGGAGAAAATCGGAACTGGGCCACACAATCAAAACCAAGACCAGGCCCAATACAATTATACCCTCAACCCAGCCCAATCCCATCCACACCCGGATCCGCCCACTACGTTTTAAATCTGAGCCGTTGGATTTTGTTGATCCAACGGTCCAGATCAATTAACCTATTTTTACTACCCAAACCCCTATCTCCCATTCCCATTCACCCAAACACCCCTTCCCGTTACCCCCTTCAGCGAACACCCCCAAAACAAAGAACCCTAGCTAACGCCGCCGCCTGCCACCGTGAACCGCCGGCCGAAAATCACCTCCGCCGGCGGTTGCGCTCCAAACCACCCCATTTTAACACCATAACTTCCCCTTCTCCCCCTCAACACGAATCCGGCAACCACTAGTTTCGAATCATCCCCAAACGTTTCGAATATTAGATCGAAACTAGCCGAAATTCAAAATTTATCCCAAACCACCCCAAATTGATACCACACCCTCACCTCACCTCCCTAACCACCACACCACCCTTAATCCGGTTCGAATCTAGCCGGAAATCGTCGAGCCCCAAATCCATGTGTCAAGAACCCTAGATTTCGGGTTGAAGATTTTTTATCAAGAATTGAAAGTGTTGAAGTCAATAGACTTTAATTGAAACGTTTTCGCTTGAAAACATTTCAATTAAAGTCCGTTTAACTTCAAATACACAATCTCGAACCCGTTTGAATCCAATTCGGCCGAGCCCCATTCTTTTTGTTTCAAGGTATTTCTTTTCTTTTCCGTTCTTATTTACTTGCACTCGTCAATTTTGTTTAGTTGTTTTCGTAGTTTCATTTGTTTGTTGATTTTTCTCGGACATTTTCAGTTTCTTCTTCTTTTGGGACCTTTTATTTGGTCTACCTGTTTGTTTTCTGATTCGTTGTTGTAAATGTGGCGTTATAAGATACAAATTCGATTCGTTTAAATTCGTCGAATAACTAATTCTGCATTTTTGAGCTATGCTTGGCTGAGAGTTTCTTAGACTGTGTGTTATTGATTATAGTTGTTGTAATCGATTCGACGAATGTCGTCGAATAGTTGGTTTTGCAATCCTTTAGCTTTGGCCGAAATTTGTTGAAATCATTTGGTTCGTCGATTGGTTGTTATCAATTCTATGTATTGCAATCGATTAGTCGAATTCCTTAATTCCGTTTGACATCACCTTAGGATAGAAACTGGCACTGTTAATTATGCCTAGAACCACTGTTGGATTGTTGTTTTTGAACCATTGTTGATTTCAAATTAGGTTGTGAATTGGGTATAGCTGTTAGTCCATTTAAGTAGTCATAAAATTAACCTTTAAAGTGCAATACACATGAAGATGAGTTGGTGAAACTTGCTGGACAGCAGTATACCCCATTGGTTTTTACCTTTAGGACTTGTTTAGTTGTTAAAACCTATACTTAGACAAAACAGGGTGGGATAATCAGAGAATATCATGATGATAATGAGTGTTTCTAACTTTATTAAATGCTGGTTAGTTGTATAATCAGAAACACATGGGAATAACTGAAAAAAGGGTCAAAAGTAATGCACATGGGAGGAGTTTAAGCAGGCTGGACAGATCTGAAACTAAAAGAAATGGGGGGTGTTACTCTGGTCATTTGGAGGCTATAAAAGGAGATAGAGATACTGGCAGGAGGGAGAGAAGGGAAGTAATAGGAAATTCTGAAAACAGGGAGAGTTCCTTAGGAAAAACAGAGAGTAGATATAGACAGAATACATTGGGAGAGCCTATGAGTTTAAGAGCAGACATACATACTCACATTCCCACGGATATACAATCACTGGCAGAACACATTTAGAATCTGGAAACAGACACACAAATAGACTCACATAGAGAAGGCAATTACTGAAAAATAACAGAGAGAGTTTCTTTCCAGTCTGTGAAACCAAAGATAGTTTTGAAAGGAAAAACTGTTCCATTATCCTTTTCTTGGGTCTGCTTTCCATTTGAGAATCGAACTTCAGTTTTCTATAAGCCTCTTTAAAGATTAGTCCTGTCAGCTTGTTTGGCCTTATAGTTTTCAAACTGGTTTCGAGTTTTGCTGGGTTCTAAGTTGCTTTCTCCGTGCTACTGCTGGTCCTGCTGTTGTTTTGCTATCTGTTTGGGCTGCTATTGATCTTTTCCTACTTCATTTCTGTTGTCAAAATCCAGGTATATTCTTGTAACCACATTGGCCGAGAACAATTGAAAATTGACAAAGGAAGTTGATATAAAGATGTTGAAGCAGAATAGTTTACTTTTCTTTCCTTTTTTTTGTTTAGTTTTTGTTCTATGATTTAGTAATGTGGTTTTACTGTATCTTGTCATATAATCGGAATTGATTTGAATTTAATTTGTAGATAGTTTTGTAATCTAGAACTTGAAGGAACTCATTATGTTAGGCCTCTAGCTTTATTTGATTTCTTTAAATGATGAAGTATTTAGGATTGTTAAATGATTTACGTCTTTGATATTTTAAGTCATAGTTGTTTGTATTTTAAGTCATAGTTGTCTATAAGATAGACGCTAGAATTTCAACAAGGGGTTTTAAGATTACCATTAGGTATTCTGTTGCGTTAGCCAAGTAAAAAAGAATGAAATAAATAAATAAATAAATTGGGACGCACCATATTATGGATAATCTTATGCCAAGTAATGAACCATGATGAAATACTCACATCCGGCATAGTTGATTAATTTTTTTATTATTAGTTTACACTTTATTTTAGGCAATCTTTGCTCCTAAGTCAACAAACCGCAAAAAATAAGATGTCATTTTGTATAGGGTTTAATTGGAAATAACTTTATGGGATATACTATTAAATAAATCATTTTTTTTTGCCTAGTCTAACAATTGTTTTAATTGGCATAGTTTGAAATAAGTTATCCGGACACATTTTGATTTACTTATTTGTCAAAAGTCCGCGTCTATGTTGTAATTAGTTTTTCTTTTGGTACAGTCTCAAATTAATAGAGCGGCTTAAAGTTTAATTAAAGCATATAATTTATAAACATGTATAAAATCAGGAATTTTTAGCCATTTATAATAATTGAAGCGACCGTGCTAGAACCACGGGATCCGGGGGTGCCTAACACCTTCCCTCGGGTCAACAGAATTCCTTACTTAGAATTTCTGGTTCGCAGACTTCATTGGAAAGTCGAAATTTCCTCGATTCGGGATTTAAATAAATCGGTGACTTGGGACACCTTAATCAATTCCAAGTGGCGACTCTAAAATAAATAGAATAATCCCGTTTCGAATATTGTCACTTAAATTGGAAAAACTTCCTTGCCCCTCTACCGCCCGGGGTAGGGGCGTGCCAAAAGGAGGTGTGACAATATATATATAGGATTTTGGGTATTGCGGGCAGATTACAGTAGCGAGGTGGAAGGGGCGATGCATAAGATGTGTAGGGCAGAGCGACATGGGTCAGACGAAATTCTGGTGGAATTCTGGAAGAGCACTGGACAAACAGGCCAGAAGTGACTCACTCGGCTGTTTAATGTTATTTTTAAGATGAAAAAGATGCCTGAAGAATGGAGGTGGATTACGATGGTTCCGCTTTACAAGAACAAAGGTAATATCCCAAATTGCAACAATTATATGGGTATCAAGCTGTTGAGTCACACTATTGAGGTTTGGGAGAGGGTGGTAGGCCAGGGTAAGGAGGTGCGTGTCTATTTTCGAGAATCAGTTTGGATTTATCCCGGGCTTTTTGGCTACGGAAACAATTCATTTGGTAAGAAAATTAGTGGAGCAGTACAGGGAGAGGGAGGAGGACTTGCATATGGTGTTAATTGATCTTAAGAAAGCATACGATAAAGTCCCGAGGGAAGTCCTGTGGAGGTGATTGGAGGCTAGCGGCGCTCCGGTAGCGTATATTAGGGTGATTAAGGATATGTATGATGATGCAATGACTCGAGTGAGGATTGTGGGTGGTGACTCGGAGCATTTCCCTGTGATGATGGGGTTGCACCAAGGATTGGCTCTTAGCCCATTTTTATTTGCCTTGGCGATGGTTGTACTGTCGCGATACATCCAAGGTGAGGTGCATTGGTGCATGCTATTTGCCGATGATATAGTGTTGATTGACGAGACGCAAAACAGAGTTAATGCGAGGTTGGAGGTTGGAGACACACCTTGGAGTTTAAAGATTTCAAATTGAGTATAACCAAAATAGAATACTTGGAGTACAGATTTAGTGATGGGACCAAGTCGAGATAAAGCTTGATGCTCAAGTTATTCCCAAGAGAGCGAGTTTTAAGTGTCTTGGTCTATTATGCAAGGTAATGGGGACATTGACGAAGATGTTGCACATCACATCGGAGCGAGATGGATGAAATAGAGGCTCGCTTCCGGTGTTTTAAGTAATAAGAATATGTCGCTAAGACTTAAGGGTAAGTTTTATAGAGTGATAGTTTGACCGACTATGTTTTATGAGATGAGTGTTGGCTAGTCAAGAACTCCCACGTGCAGAAGATGAAAGTAGCATAGATGAGGATGTTGAGATGGATGTGTGGGGGTATCAGGAGAGATAACATTAAGAATGAAGCTACTCGGAATAGAGTGTGAATAGCCTCCGTTGAGGACAAGATGCAGGAGCCGAGACTTAGATGGTTCGGACATGTTAAGAGAAGAAGCATTGGTCTCCTGTTAGGAGGTGTGAGAGGTTGACCATGGCGAGTTTGCGAAGAGGTCGAGGTAGGCTTAAGAAGCACTGGGACGAGGTGATTAGACATGACATGGCGGCGCTGCTTCAGCTCACCGAGGACATGACCGTTAATATGAGGGTGTGAGGTCGAGCATTAAGGTAGAATATTAATGGATAGTTTTTAGTTGCTCACCGATAGTCTTAGTAGCACGCTTGTCCTTTCATATTCTTAAATTTTTATTGCGTTATGTGGTTTTGTTCACCTCAGGTATTGTATCCCTTGTTGCTATTATTTGGTACTACTTGTCCTTTTATCCTTTTTTCTTTTCTCTTCGTTCTTTCTTTCTTTCTTGCTTTCCTCCTCTTCTTCTTACCCTTCATGAACCGATGGTCTATTGAAAATTGTCTTTTTACCTGCATTAGGTAGGGGTAAAGTCTACGTACAGACTACCCTCCCCAGACCCTACTTGTTGGGAATATACTGGGTTTATATATATATATATTGCATGTTACATACAAAAATTATATAAATTTTATACACTTTTCCGGCTAATAAATATAAATAATTTTTGAGGCGGGCTAAAAGTTAAAAATGACAATACCCAAACAAAATGATAAGCAGAATGTGAACCATAATCTATACTATCTGAGATGCTGGTTCACATGCAAATCATAAATATCAACCATAACTTAAAGGGACCCTAACTTATATTTTATACTCCCTTCCTCCATTCCAATTTACGTGATGATATTTGAATTTTGATAATCAGAAAAATTATATTTTTATTGTAATTTTTTCATGTCTTTTAAATATTTTAAACTAATAATTATTATAACTTATAGTACCTTTACGTGGTTTTTAAATATATAAACTTAATTTGAAAAAGCATGAAGATTCTACGTTTAAATAAACTATATAAACTCGAAAAGCGAAAGATATCGTATAAATTGGGATAGGGAGTAATTGATAGAATTCAAACGGTATTACGCAAACATGTTCTATCAATAAATGAAAATAAATGATTAGTGAAAAGTCAGTTTGTACTTGTCTGTACAGATTCATTTAATTGGATTATAAGTCAAAGGCTAGTTAAGATATCATGTGAAGTAGAAGAATAAACAAAAAAGGAAGCTTCAATGAAATCTACAATTTTCAAGTATTCCAAGTGACACAGAGGAAATTACGGCAACTAATTAAGACTTTTATGTAAGCCACGTTCTTGGCTTGTATTTGACTCGTTTAAGAATTTATTAATTTTTTTAATCGGGTAAAGTTGTCTCACATATATGTAACGGATTCTAAAAGTAAAAGCTGTCACATATATGCTTGCATTACGATTGACAGTAGAGCCAGATTTACATGGATCCAAGCAGTATCACAAAATACCGCTTCGTCAAAATTTTTATTATTTATATATAGAAAAATAATAAGTAAAATAAAAATACAAGATAAAAGCATTAAAAATGACACCACTTACAATAAAACAGCTTAGTAGTCTAGCGGTTGATAGCTTAAAGTTTGATGATAGATGTTTTGGATTTGAACTCCCTTGGCGTTATAAAATATTTTTTGACTGCTACGGGCCTTTTACTAAAAATAGTGACACCGTTTATGAAAAATCATGCATACGCCACTGATTAATTGGTTGTCTATATTACGCCCCTTGACATGCAGGCTTTCTTAGACCCTACGTGAATGTGAGATATTTTGTGTACAACGCTGCCCCTTTTCCGTTTTGTATACAAAATCGTGGACAACTAACTCAAATTTTTGTTGAGTGAGCTCATTAAGAGGGAAAAACACTTTTTACCAAGAAGTTTTATTTATTTATTTTCGAGCACAAACCAGAGACCTCTTGTTAAAATAGAAGGATTTTATTTGTGCTGGATATATATTGATTGTTACAGCAAAATGTTATTATATATAGCATGTATTATATACAATATGAAAATTGATTCCAAAAAATACTTTGTCGCTACAATAAAGTGTTGTTATAAATAATAGTAACTGTTGTAGAGATATTTTACTGTAGTATATTGTAAGTACATAAAATCTCACTTTCTAATATCAAGTATTCAATCAAATAAAGAAGAAAATGAGACAACTCGACACATTTCACGGCTAATTTAGTGGCACTATGTAATGGCTATACACTTTTCCTTTGTCTTTTTCTTTTTCTTTTTCTTTTAATCTTATATCTTTACTAAATTTTTATACTTTTTGCTTCATTACTCTTTAAATATTGACATGTTCTTGGTTTTTTCTCTTCATTCTAGTTGACACTCACTTCTTTTTTCACTAAGTTTTTGCCTAAAATGGCTTCCCTTTTCTCTCTTTCTTTACTCATTTTCTGTTTGTACATCAGCTTTGCATCTGCAACATCTGTTCCATATCTTGATGGTAAGTTCTACTCATATGTAAATTCTTCTTTACTTTCTTGAGTGTTAGTAAAAGTGAGCAACTCTAGCTGCTATAAAGATGAGAAGTACTTAAAAAATTATTTTGCATTGTATAATAAGGATGCTATTGATATGTAGAGTCATTTGGTCATGTGTTGTTTAACACTTTTTGCCGGTACATTATATTGTGTATAGGAAGCCTAGTGTACAAGGCATTTCGCATTTAACACTGGTCTAGAAAGGGCCATTCTCCAAGGGGTGTGATGAACATAGTTAGATTTGTATATAGGGTGTGGACTACTAATATATCACTATTTTTTAAGGACATACACATGTATGTATATATAGAATTTTTGCCGAACTTTAGAGGTGCCGGTGAACCCTCTCGTTATAGCATAAGTCCGCCTTTGATGATGAAGACAGTCTATTCTAATGCAAGCATTAGTTTATGCTTCCACCGCTTGAATTAATGACCATAATATTACTTTTATGCATATCAGTTGAATGTCACACACTCTTAGCCAAATTCCTAGCTTCGCCACTGTTAGAAGAGTAGCAAATAGATCAAGCTGAGGTTGTAGCCAACTTTTAGACTCTCCAAATATGATGCCGCACCCGTGACAGACCTTAATCTGATTTTTCCTAATTTAATCAGATTAACAAGTTTGTAGGTCTATAAGTCACAGCAAAAGAAATTCTTGAGCTATTTGTTTCCTGAAATGACTAATCACTCAGAATATTTGGGTGAATGTTAACTCCAATAAACTGCTAGCTGAGAGGTAACATTAATCTCTTTTGTAATATTTCACAGATTTACTGCAAAATGGAGACTTTGAACAAGGGCCAAAACCATCAAATATGAAGAAAACAGTGATCATTGGCAAATACTCCTTGCCCAAATGGGAAAAAAAGGGTACAGTAGAATGGGTATCCGGTGGGCCCCAGCCAGGCGGCTTCTACTTCCCGATCCCTCGTGGGGCCCACGCGGTTCGGTTAGGGAATGAGGCTTCTATCTCTCAATATGTAAAAGTGAAGCCAAACACAATATATTCCCTCACATTTGGAGCCACCAGAACTTGTGCTCAAGACGAGGTCCTTACCGTCTCAGCTGCAGGAATGTCGAGTGATCTTCCCATTCAGACACTATATAGTGCTGATGGTGGTGATACTTATGCTTGGGCTTTCAAAGCAAACTCTGATCTTGTTAAGGTCACATTCCACAACCCTGGTATCCAAGAAGATCCAACTTGTGGACCACTTATAGACCATGTTGCAATCAAGGAAATGAGCCCCGCAACATATACTAAAGGTAAGTTTCAACCCTACAATACATATGGCCTTTTCTGTTGTTGTTGTATGGCCTTTTTTAGACCATTTTTTCCCTCCGGTAAAATTGTTGTCACGATACAAGGAGGTCACGGGTTCAAGCTGTGGAAATAGTGTCTTGTAGAAATGGAAACAGGGTCGTGCAGAAATGGAAATGCAGGGTCGTGCAGAAATGCAGGGTCGTGCAGAAATGCAGGGTCGTGCAGAAATGCAGGGTCGTGCAGAAATGCAGGGTCGTGTAGAAATGGAAATAGTCTCTTGTAGAAATGCAGGATAAGGCTGTGACTACAATAGACCAGACCCTTGTAGTCCAGCCGTTCCACTGACCCCAAGCATAGAGGAGCTAAGTTCACCGGGCTGCCCTTTCTTAAAATCCCTCCTCGTTTGTCCAGTGGGCTAAATTTCGTCTTTAAAAGTAGTTAGATGATACATCTCACCACAATGCCGTGTGGCTTTGACCTGAATCTTGCTAGCAACCTTAAGTCTCAACCAAGGGAGACTGTCTAGTCGGCCAAACCAATGGTTACGATCATAGTCCTACGCCCTGCGACAGAATTTAAATAGTGGCCTCAAAAAGGCCATTTGAGCAAATGCGCCCACTACATTGTGAAAATTCTCAGCTTAGTATAGTGGTGCATATAAAATCAGATTCTGATGCAATACCTTTTTCTTGGACAATGTATGCAGGCAATTTGGTGAAAAATGGTGGATTTGAAAATGGTCCTCATGTATTCAAGAACTTCTCGACAGGAGTGCTCGTCCTCCCTCTAAAACAAGACAAGTACTCACCAATTCCCGGATGGATGGTTCAGTTTGCAAAACCAGCAAAATACATCGACTCGAAGCATTTCTTAGTGCCTTCAGGATTTGGAGCTGTTGAATTGATAGGAGGACGGGAAACAGGCATTGCACAGATCGTAAGAACAGTCCCCAAACAATTCTACAACTTGGCTTTCACCATCGGCGATGCCAACAATGACTGCCACGGATCAATGACAGTTCAAGCATTTGCTGGCAAGGCCAGTACAGAAATTTCCTTTGTATCAAGTGGAAAAGGATGGTACAAGAAAGCAAGCTTCAAGTTCCAGGCGGATACAAGTAGAACAACAATAGCTTTCTATAATCCATACTATCACACGAAGATACATGACTTCGGTCACATGTGTGGACCTGTCATCGACGATGTTAGTCTTGTTCATGTCCGTAAATAACCAGAAGGAAATGAGCATACTTAGAAAAGGTCAATTTCTAGACAAGTTTTAATAGGAATAGATTTTCTCTTTTCAAGATCAAATTTGTAATACTCAAGCAAGTGACCACATGTGTGAAGAAGGGTAGTGAAATCTACCATTGTTTTTATGTTTCTTTAAGTTTTCATTCTGAACAAGAATGATATATCCAATACATACCTTTCTTGTTTCCTCTAAAGTGCTTAATCATGTTTCCTCTAAAGTGCTTAATCATGTATTCTAAAAAAGGGCAGCTTGGTGTACTAAGCTCCCGTTATGCGCGGGTTCGGGGAAGAGTCTGACCACAAGGGTCTATTGTATGCAGTCTTACTCTGCATTTAGACTGTTTTCACGGCTTGAACTTGGGACCTCGTGGTAACATGGCAGCAACTTTACCAGTTACGCCAAGGCTCCCATTCCGCTTAATCATGTATTCTTTTGGTTCCAAATCTGATGGTACCATCAACTTTCCAGATCCTTTGAGATTTTTCTTGGAAGGAGTGTACGTATTTCCAAATTAAATCAAAGATGAAGCTAGAGTCATGTTACTGATAAACTTGTCTGGTTAAACCAGATTAGTCGAGCCCAGTGGGATGCGGACACGGGACACTAGATAGTTAAACCAAATACATAATCCATAAAGCAAGCAGCCAGGTAGTTGGCTGCATGAGATGTTACAGTCTGTACATACAGACTATCAGGCTTTGTTAACAACAAGGAACAACAACAACAACAAACCCTGGGATCCCACAAGTGGGTCTGGGGAAGGTAGTGAGCTTAAGGACGTAGCATAATCTTTACCAATACATTCAGAAAGAAACTAGTACTCATCATGCCTAGATATACTTTAGAGTACCTCTGGCTGTGACGACACCACGTGCTTTACATGATTACCAGATTCAAAAGGCTAAAAGCATAAACAATAGGCAAAGATACTACTCAAGGCATAACATTAAACGGTACATGATTAGCCATGAAGGAAGCAACACAAGGGTCCATACAGATATAGATAGTTGGATCATTGAATCAGTTTTCTGTTGATACGAGCCTCAGAAATATGAGTGCCTTTGGATTCTGAACTTAAGACTGGACAGTTGTCGATCCTCAATACCTTCAGGTTCGTGAGGCAACTCATACCCTCGGGCAATGCTGATAATTTACTGCACTTGGAAATTTCAAGTTTTTCAAGTGCAGTGAGATTTTCCAGCCACTTTGGCAATGCGGAAAAACTGGGACACCTTTCCACTCTCAGGTATTGTAGAGTCGCACTGGACCCTTCAAGCCATCGGGGCAAAGTAACTAATTGTGGTAACCCGGCAAGCACCAACATCTTAACGTTCCCGAGGCATTGAACATCTTTTGACTCCAATACGGGTAAGCCTCCAATAACTAGTGACCGGATCATCCTAAGTCCTTCAATATCTTGCCACTCCAATAATGTAAGCTCTTTAGAGTCAACAATCAACAGATTCTCCAGAGCAGTAAGGTGTTTCATAGTACTTGGGAAAAAGGTCGGTCTTGGGCAACCGATAATTGCCAATGTCCGAAGGCTAGTAAGATACTGCAAGCCTTCAGACAAAGATACGAGATTCGTGCAGCTATAAATATACAAAGAACCAAAAGATGATAAGCAGCCTATTGCATTATCAGGAAAACATGTTTGCTTGGTGGTTATATGCAAGTGTCTTAGGCTGATCAAATTTCCTATATCTTTAGGTAATCCTTCAAGTTGTGCTCAATGAGAAACTCGAAGTGTCTGTAAGCTCAGCAACTTGTTAATCGAATCAGGGAATTCTTTAATGCTGCCTTGGAACTTATGTCAAGATATCTTAAGTACTTCAATTCGCCAACAGAGCGAGGCAGCTCACCAAAACATGAATTACTTACATCTAGCACCCTAAGTTGCACGAATCTTGCTATGCAGTTCTCAACGAACATTGTACTCATCGGCCCTACTCCATCAACAGAGAAGGATACGGTTCTCAATGTCTGATTATTGAGAAGGGATGCTGGCAGTTCCACGCTTGACAAATCATAAGTCAGAAAATGCCACATGCCTGGCCTCATCAGAAATGATTTGCGTGTGAGAATTTACGGTACAGAATTCAATCTCTGCTACTGACAGGGCAAGATCATGTACAAGGTCATGCAATTTACAGAGTTAGGTATTAATAGAACGATATTCTTCAATGTTGTGAAAATGCACGGGAGAAAATATTATTAATTAATTAACTGACAATGCTACAACGAACCCCATATATACAATACATGTCCTACTCCTAATATATATGGGAATAGGGTTATTTACTACTATTTATTTAATGAAACTAACACTCTCCCTCAAACCGGTGCATATAAATCATATGTATCGAGCTTGATACATATATAACTAATACGAGGACTGGTGAGGGACTTGGTGAAAATATTAGCAAGCTGATCATTCGACCTCACAAATTTTGTAGCAATATCTCCCGAGAGTATCTTTTCTCTAACAAAATGACAGTCAATCTCGATGTGTTTAGTTCTCTTATGGAACACTGGATTTGACGCAATATGAAGAGCAGCTTGATTATCACACACAAGTCCCATCTGACTAAACTCACCAAATTTCAACTCCTTGAGCAACTTTTTTATCCAAATTAACTTACATGTGGCCATAGTCATTGCTTGATATTTTGCTTTTGCACTAGACCGAGCAACCACATTCCATTTCTTGCTCTTCCAAAGCACCAAATTTCCTCCTACTAAGACATGATATCCAAACTTAGAACGTCTATCAGAAGGTGATCCTGCCCAATCAGCAATCTGAGTATCCAACGATCTGCTCATGGCCTCAATCCTCAAACAATAAGCCTTTGCCTGGAGCTGATTTTACATACCGAAGAATGCGGACAACTGCATCCCAATGACTATCAAAGGGAGAATCCATAAACTAACTCACATACAAGAAAGGAAATGTCAGGTCTAGTCATTGTGAGGTAATTTAATTTACCAACAAACCACATATATCTTGCATGATCGCTAAGAGGTTCCCCCTGTCCTAGCAGAAGTTTAGAATTCGGATCTATCGGAGTGTCAATAGGTCTACAACCTGTCATTCCTGTCTCCTCAAGAATATCTAAGGCATACTTCCGTTGTGAGATTACAATACCTGAGCTAGATTGAGCGACCTCAATACCCAGAAAATACTTTAATCTGCCCGGATCCTTAGTCTGAAAGTGCTGAAAGAGATGTTGCTTCAACTTACTAAGACCATCATGATCATTGCCGGTAATAACAATATCGTGAACATAAACGATCAGATAAATACAGAGATTTGAAGTAGAGTGTCGATAAAATACAGAGTGATGAGCTTCACTATGAGTCATGCCAAACTCCTAAATAACTGTGTTGAACTTACCAAACCAGGCTCAAGGAGACTGCTTTAGACCATAGAGGGACCGGTGCAACCGACATACAAGGCCACTAGACTCCCCCTGAGCAACAAAACCAGGAGGTTGCTCTATATAAACCTCATCCTCAAGGTCACCGTGAAGAAAAGAATTCTTAATGTCCAACTGATAGAGAGGCCAATGGCGAACAACAGCCATGGATAGAAAAAGGCCGACTGATACAATTTTAGCCACAGAAGAGAAAGTATCACTGTTATCGAATCGAAATATCTAAGTATATCCTTTGGCAACAAGACGAGCCTCAAGTCGATCAACCTGGCCATCTGGACCAACTTTGACTGCATACACTCAACGACAACCAACAGTCGATTTACCCGAAGGAAGGGGAACAAGCTCCCAAGTACCACTCGAATGTAAAGCAGACATCCCGTCAATCATAGCTTGTCGCCATCCGGGATGAGGCAGTGCTTCACCTGTAGACTTAGGGATGGAAACAAAGGACAAAGATGACACAAATGCACAATTGGATGATGAGAGACGATGGTAACTTAAACCGATATAATGAAGATTAGGATTAAGTGTGGATCGTATACCTTTTCGTAGTGCAATTGGTTGATTAAGAGGAGACAGGTCTGTACTATTAGCAGGGTCAAGTGTAGGACGTGAATCAACTAGGCCTGATGCTGGGGGCGGATGACGATAATAAATCAGGAGTGGTGGAGTTGTAGAAGGTTGAGCTGGACTAGGTGGTGGCACTGGAGCTATGGTTGGTGGAACTGGACTAGGTGGTGGCACTGGACTCGGTGGTGACACTGGAGCTATAGGTGGTGGAGTTGCAACTGGAACTGTAGACGGTGAAGCTATGGAGGAAGATGAATGGGAGATAGGGACTGTATCTCCAAAAGAAGGAATAGGTAGCACCTCAGAAATATCTAAGTGGTTAACTGGACCTGTGAAGTATGATTGAGTTTCAAATAAGGTAACATCAGCAGATATAAGAAATCGCTGAAGGTCAGGAGAATAACATCGATATCCCTTTTGCGTTCTCGAGTAACCCAGACATATGCACTTAAGAGCACGAGGAGCTAACTTATCTTTTCTTGGAGTAAGGTCATGAACAAAGCACGTACTCCCAAAAACACGGGGTGAAAGAGAGAACAAAGGTAAGTGGGGAAACAGGACAGAGAATGGAACTTGATTTTAGATAGCTGAAGATAGCATACGATTAATATGATAACAAGATGTAAGAACTACATCCCCCAAAAAACGCAGCAGAATAAGAGATTGTATGAGTAGGGTACGAGCAGTTTCAATAAGATGTCTATTCTTTCTTTCAACTACCCCATTTTATTGGGATGTGTACGGATAAGATGTTTGATGAATAATCCTATGGGAGTTCATAAACTGATGAAATGGGGAAGACAAATACTTTAGGGCATTGTCACTACGAAATGTATAGATAGAAACCCCAAATTGATTTTGAATTTCAGCGTGGAAGGTCTGGAAAATAGAAACAACTCATATTGATTTTTCATCAAAAATATCTAAGTGCACCTGGAATAATCATCAATGAAACTGACAAAGTAGCACAATCCTAAGGTAGTGCTGACCTGACTAGGACCCCAAACATCTGAATGGACTAAAGTAAAAGGTGACTCTGCTCGATTATCGAGACGCTGCGGGAAATGGAAGCGAGTATGCTTACCAAGCTGACAAGTGAGATAAGCCACGTTACAATTTTGAAGTTTTGACAAACTAGGATGTCCTAACCGTTCATGTAATAAATCTGGTGAACCAATAACGGGAGAAGTTATGGAGGAAGACAAGATGTGACTCCATGTGATTTTGCAAGGATAAGGTAATAAAGTCCATCTGGTTCACGTTCGGTACCAATGATCCGCCCTGTACTGCGTTCTTGTATAAAACCAATGTCATCAAGAAATAAAACAGCAGATTTAAGGGATTTGGCTAGGCGACTAACGGCTATGAGATTAAAAGGACTACCAGGAACATAAAGAACGGAGTCTAAAGGTAAGGAAGTGGATTTGCTTGACCTATTGCAGTTGTCATGGCTTGAGACCCATTGGCCAGTGTGACTGTTGGAAGAGACTAAGAATATGAAACACTAGTAAAAAGAAATTTGTTACCAGAAATATGATCAGATGCACCTGAATCAATGACCCAAGACACATAAGGTGAAGATTGGGAGAAACAAGTCATGCTACTATTTGTTGGAACAACGGAGGCTAATCCTGAAGATGTTTGTTTACGTGATTTGTACCGAAGGAACTCAATATAATCCGATAAAGAAAAGATGTTTGTTTACGTGCTTTGTACCGAAGGAACTCAATATAATCCGGTAAAGAAACCATCTGGATGAGATTCAATGCATTGGATCCAATGGATTGTGAGTTAAAGGCTTCTGATACGAATGCCATTATAATATCGTGCTGGAAAAAGCAGAATTTTGCTGGAGATCACTGTTCACGCCGGAAAAATCACTATAGCTGCAGGAAAAATCACCGTAGTCGCGGGAAAAAAACTTAGTGGTCGGAATCAAACGAAAACAGGATGGGTAGGGTCGGAATTAGTAGGCGACCCAACTGTTCTGAAGAACCGTCGTCAAAAAATGGCCGGAAGTAGGCATACTTGCCGGCGCGTGGGTATCACGTGCTCGCCGAAAAAATTCTGTTGTCAGCGCGTGGCAGCTTTTCTGCCGGAGAAAATTTAATGGGTTGGTTGCCGAGGAGTGATCTACCTCGTGGTGGTGTTGGTTTTTGCACTACATTGATAGAAAGTGACTTGATTACATGCAGCCTTCTAAGTCACCGCACGGCGACGAGGTCTTTCTTCCCGGAAGTTGCTGGAATGATGCATAGCAATAGGTTTCTCACTACTGTTGTGATACCATGTGAGAATGCACGGGAGAAAATATTATTAATTAATTAATTGATAATGCTACAATAAACCCTATATATACAATATATATGTCCTACTCTTAATACATATGAGATTAGAGTTATTTACTACTATTTATACAATGAAACTAACAAACGTCTTGCAAAAAGGATCTCGACAGTAACTCTTGGAAATATCGAATCCCAATGTGCTCAATATCTTCTGATTCAATAGACTGACTAATGAGACCTTCTGCTACCCACAACTGTATTAATTTATCTATTTCAATCACACAGCCTTTGGGAAACCAGTGAGCAAGACAAACTTTGAGATTACATGGTAATCGCTCGTAGCTCAATTTTAATGCTGGTAAATTATTGTCATTCTGCTTTGAGTTCCACATCTCATGACTCTCTAACTTTAGTTTCCATATGCAATGAAGATCCTAAATCGTTAATACTAAGGGATTACCCTCACACTTCTGCACAATATCTGACGCTATCCTAATAAGATTTGGATCTTGACCTTGTTCAAAGGCCTTTCTCAAGAACAAAGTCAGACAATCTTCACTTAATAAGACCTTCAAACTATATGCAGGAACCGTCCCCATTATTGAAGCCTCATTCCGCGTAGTTACCAGAACCTTACTCCCACAAGCACCTACCATCAACAATTTCTTCAAGTCATCCCACTTCATTGGGTCCTCATTCCACACATCGTCTAAAACAAGCAAATATTTCTTTTCATACAAAGTCTCATGAACGAGATTCTGCAGTTCATTCACATCAAGATTCTCGCATAAATCATCTCTAATTGAATTGACAATTTGTTCTAATAATTTCTCTACATTAAACACGCGAGCCACACGAACCCACAAACACAGCTGAAAATGACTAACTACCCTTGGATCATTATACACCAATTCAGCAAGGTTGTTCTTAGGTTGTTGGTACTATCTTTTTGGCCTCCGTTGTTGTTACTACTCTATTGTTTCTTGTTATTTTCTTGAGCCGAGGGTCTATATGAAATAAACTCTCTACCCCGGGGTAGGGGTAAGGTTTGTGTAACACTACCCTCTTTAGAGTTCAGACTCCACTAGTGTGCTTATACTGGATTGTTATTGTTGTTGTTGAACACCTAAACATTTTGTAGCACCAGAATCCTTCTGTCTTTGCTATTTGTTTCATTTGATTCCCCTCCATGAATAGAGCCTAGAATAATACTAGTTTGAAGGAATGTGATGAAAAGGATAAAAAAAAGAAAAAGATAGATCAAGAAAAAAAATTACTAGCACTCAATATTTACATCAAACTAATAAATTGTGTGATTTAGTGTAAACTTGTGTGCTCGCAAGTTTTTCACGTAGAGTGAGCCTGTGCACGTAAGCATGTGTTCTTTGATGGATTTTTTCCTTTCTAACCAATCAAGACAACCACAATATATTTCACACTATTAAAATTATCAAAAAAAAAAATAAATTAAAAAAAAGGACAGCCGAATGCACAAAGCATCCCCTACTCATGCAGAATCTGGGGAAGGGGCGCACAAGAGGGGTCAAAATATAAAGAATTAAACTCACCAAGAAGTCAAGGGATGTCAATACATAGTATATATACATATTTTATAAGAAATTACCTAACTACACAGTGTAATTTTCCGACAAACGGGTGTCAGTTGACACGCATGTAGCTCCGCCACTGGCTGCACTGCAAGGGTTGTGATGTAGACAGCCTATCCTAAAGCAAACACTAGTGGCTGCTTTCACAGCTCGAACCCGTGACCTAATAGGTCACACGGAGACAACTTTACCGTTGCTCCAAGGCCCCACTTTCAACTATTCACATGTTATCAAGCAAAGTTGAGAGAGAAGGTTTAAGAGTGACTAAAATGGTAACATGATATTCATGCATAGTGTTTTATACAAGCAATTAAAGTCCTACTATAGTTTATTTATTTTTTCATCTAAAAGAGAACATGGTCTTTGAGTAGGTCTTGGAGCTGTCATCTGTAAACTCCTGTGTTGTAAGACATCCACCATAAATTGGACACATTCATCTCACCTACATAAAGAATTAAGGAGTTAGGTTGCATTGGAGTCAGAGGACTAACATCTTTATGGAAATGTATCAATAACCTGTTAGTAATAGGTCCAATATTTGATGTATGATGTGAGAAATCAGCATAATCCAGTCACTAATGCAGACAAGATAGTAATTCATTATTCTTAACAATTCTTTTTGGTTCATCATGCTATTGCTCTTGGTGTTGCTTCGGTTATTTTATTTTTTGACTATCGTTACATCTTCTCTTTACATGTTTCTCTTGAGCCGAGAGCCTATCGGAGACAGCCTCTCTACCTTCACAAGGTAGACACTACCCTTCCCAGACCCCACTTATCAGACCCCACTTATGGGCCTCACATTAGGTTTTTTTTGTTGTTGTTGTTGTTATGCTATTGCTCTTGGTTTACATACAACTACATTGGTCTTTAGTAAAAGTTGCTTTAGATGCACGTGGTTGAGATGTAATTGTGGAAGTGGCAAATGAACTCAAGAGAAAACACAGTATAACAGACAAAGCTCGTTAACATACATTCAAGAACTTGGTTTCATATGCGAATACGGCTTCAGGTGTACTTTTTTTCATCCATTTTGTGTGTCTATGAGAGAGAGAGGGGCACAGATCATTAAGGAAAATGGGCACTTGAGGGATAATCAGAAAGCAATTTGGCTCTATGTAACCACTAACCATAAGAATTTCATATTCAATCATGTAACCTTCAAACTCAAAACTGTAGTAGCTCATTCAAAACACTACTACAAGAAGCAATTCATCATGTTGTTTGAAGCATCTAGTAACGAGCCTCGATATCCTCTAGGAAGCCAGTAAGTTACCAGGCCAACATAAGGTCGATTTTGGGTCATTCCCCGTGGTGCATTTTATCACTTGAGATAGTTCTTAATAAAGAGCAATCAGTATAACATATTGGAATACACCCAGTATAATCCCACTAGTAGGTCTGGGGAGGGTAATGTGTACGCAGACCTTACCCCTACCCCTGGGGTAGAGAGGTAGTTTCCGATAAACCCTCACCATCCTTCCCTCCAAAAACTCCCCACCTTGCTCTTTGGGTGACTCGAACTACAACTTTTTGGTTGGAAGTGGAGCGTGCTTACCACTAGAGCAACCTCTTGGTTGGAATAAACAAACTAAAATTTAACTCCGCCTGTGTGAGCTTGCTCACTTTGACCTTCACAAACCAGATAAAGATGGACGGTTGCAGTAAGTCGACAGCCAGCCTAAAACTAATCATTTTTTTTACGAATCCTCGTAATTCAGACAGAAATCTTTTGGAAAAAGTTGTAGCCCATCGAAGGGACTATTATGACAGATTCATCGAAGGGCATTGAAAATTCTTTGATTCTGGAACGTATACTAATCAACAAAGAGATAAAAGAGTACTATACTAAGCAATAAAGTATATACATGAATAAAGTTCAAATTTCAATTTTAAGACCTTTTGCTCGGAGTTTTTGCGCTCTAATGGGGTGGGAGGAGAAAGGAATCAAGGAAGAATAAAAGAAAGTTGTACCTCACTGTATATTCTTATATCATTAAGATGAATTTCTTGGATGTGAGCTATCTTTGACCAATCCTCTCCAGTATCCTTTTCACATCTTCTAGTTAGTCCAGGGCATTTCTGGATTTTCAGCATCCTCAATGTAGTAAGAGAACTCGTGCTATCCGGCAGAGATGACAATTTTGGACATCCTGTAATCTCAAGTTTCTCGAGGGCTGTGACATTCTCCAGCCAATCAGGCAATGCAACAAAGCTTGGACAAGTCGAGATGCGAATGAATTTTAGACTATTAGAATTCTCTTTCAACCACCCGGGCAAATCCACCAAATGTGGAAGTCCTCCAATCACAAGTGACCGTATTCGCTTTAGGCCGTGAATATCTTTCCAGTCGGACAACATAAGCGCTTCACAATTGACAATCATAAAGCTCTCTAAAGCTGACAATAGAACTATGCCCCTTGGCAAAGAAGTCAACCTCGGACAATCACCGATCACTAGAGTCCTAAGCTTTGTGAGCTTCTGTATTCCTTCAAATAGTGATACAAGATTTTCACATCCAAATATCGATAAGGATTGAAGAAGAGCCAAGGATCCCAATGCTTTCTCTGGCAAACTCTGCTCTTTGGTTGTCAAGTACAGATGTCTTAGACTGACCAAATTCCCCAGCTCTCTTGGCAATTTCCGAAGTTTTGTGCAAAGAACAAGCCGCAAAGTTTGCAGATTCGGCAACTTGCAAATGTTACTGGGAAGCATCTGGATGTTGTTGTTGCCACTAAAATCAATGTACCTTAGATGCTTCATGTTTCCAATGGAATCTGGCAATGTCTCAAGACTTGAATGGCGTAAATCTAATACACGCAAGTATTTGAATCTTGTAATGCATTGACCAACCAAAAGACCAGCATATCTTTCAAATCCTTCAGACGGAGCAAAGATGGTCCGAATTCTGTTCTGTTTGCATAAAATTTCTGGAATGCTTTTCTCTGAAGGACTATAACTGAAAAGCGTTACATGACGAACCTTCTCAGTCATACTATCAGTGTTGTTTTTTATGACACAACAATCGGTTTGTGCAACTAATACTGCAAGGTCATGAACAAGATCATGCATTTTAAAAGTTACGAATGAGTCGTATGCTTCAACCTCTTCAAAAAGAGATCTCGAACACAACTCTTTCACGTAGCGGACACCAACATCTTCCAACTCTTGGCTTTCATTAGAAGAATGTATCAGCCCTTGCGCCAACCACAATTGAATCAGCATGATGCTCGCGATTTCTCGACTCTTGGGAAATTTTGAACAGTAAGCAAAGCATTGCTTCAAGTAATATGGCAATTGATTATAGCTTAACCTAAGTGCAGGTAAGATATCATCATTTTCCTGTTTTAGTTGCCATATCTCATCATCTCTAACCTTTAACCATTCCCTTTCATCAGTTGTCGCATATAACATACTACCTAGAGTCTTCACTGCCAAAGGCACTCCTTTGCATTTCTTTACAATATCTTCTCCAATTTTAGTTAGGTTCGGAAAATGTCTCTCTTGTCCATTTCTAAACGCCCATTTCAGAAACAAAGAGAAGCAATCCTCATGTGGTAATTCTTTCAAGCTGTATGTAACAACAGATTCCATCATCGAGGCGATATAATCGCTACGAGTAGTTACAACAATCTTGCTTCCACGCGCTCCAACCATCAAAAAACTTCTCAATTCTAACCACTTTGAACGATCCCGGCTCCAAACATCATCAATGATGAGTAAAAACCTCTTCGCCCTCAATGCATCTTGAAGCGAAGCGTGCACTTGTTCAACGTTAAAGTTATCACACGGTACACCACTCGCCAAATTAACAATGTTCCTAGCCAACTTTATGACATCAAAATCCTGTGAGGCGCACAACCAAATCCTCAAAGGAAAATTCTTTACTATCCTCTCATCTCTGTACACTAATTTAGCAAGTGTGGTTTTCCCCAAACCTCCAATTCCAACAATTGAAACCACACAGAGACTCTCATCAAAACCATTTTCTTGCATTAGAACTTCAACTATCTCTTCACTCTCATTCCTCCTCCCAACAACATCAGATGGAAGTATAAAGGAATATGTCAAATCCCTTTTCATTTCTAAGGCAATACTTCTCTCAGATAAGTGGAATTTAGCTTTATCAGCTGCAATACTATGTAACCTCCCCCTTATTTCTTTTATCTCATGACTCATTTTGTATCTAAAAAGAATCAGTTTAAAGGGTGAGAGTAAAAAACCAACCTTGAATTTAACCCTTTGCCTTTGTTGACCATAAGTCTGAATTTCATCAAGAAAATCATCAGCAACATAAAGAACATCTTTAAGTTCCTCAAGCCAATTTGTCAACTCATGATTCTTGATTTGTTGCTCTTCAGCATCCAAGAGTACATCTCTAATAGTAATTAAGGTTTTCTTTAATTTGTTAAGCTCATTTTTAACACCCCAAATTAAGTTAAATTCTTGAAGTGCATCTGATCCTAATTTTCCTAAGATGGAGTTTGCAATATTGAAGAGAAAAGATTCTGCTGCCATATTTTTCAGATGGTGTGAAAAGGTAAAGGGAAAGAAATTTTTGGCAGTGTGAAAAATATAGCTAGGAAAAAAGCTTAGATAGAGGCAGTTTGCTGTTCTCAATGACTTGGTTATAACTGAGAAGGAACAAGGAAAATGAGTTGGATTGAGTGGAAATAATATCATGGAGCCACGCTTTAAAATATACATATTTAAAGATTAGTCAATTTTGTTAAAAGTTTAAAGTTCAAAATTATCGTATCCTAAAGTCCCAAAATAAATTGTGTGCATAACTTTGAATCTTATATTCTTAAAAAATTAGTAGTTCAGAAATTTCGGTAAGAGGAGCCTTAGTGTAACTGATAAAGTTATTGTCATGTGACCAGGAGATGACGTGTTAGAGCCGTAGAAATAGTATTGTGCAAAAATATTAGATAAGGTTGTGTACAATAAACCATTGTGGTCATGCTCTTACCCGAATTTCGTGCATAGCGAAAGCTTAGTGTACCGAACTGTCCTTTTTAGTTCAAAAGTATCTTGAATTTCAAATTAGCAGCTCCAAAATTCAAAATGCTAGTCCTTAATTTTTAAATTTAAAATATTTGATTGTAAACTTTGGGTTAATTAAATAATTTTTACATACATTATAAAATATGAATATATTTTAAATAGATGGCCAAAATGAAGCTATCATTGCACTTCACCCTTGGATTGAGGCATAGGAGTTGAGTAATTGACTTTTGGGGTTCACAAAATTAGGCACGTCTGGCTATAGGTATTAGCAAAATCCATCAATGCCATAACAATTTATATTTTGTGTTTAATTGGACACAAAATTTAAAAAAAAAAAAATTTAAAAGTTATTCAATATAAGTTATAAATATTTGTGTGATTGTAAATCATATCACTAAGATAAAATAAAAATTTTGAAGTTATATTATTTTTAAATAAGAAAATATTTCTATACACTAAAAAGAAAAATATGATACATAAATCAAGATCGAAGGAGTATTATTTTATACTGCATTTGTTATGAAGTACAAAATTCTGCATTAGTTAATTGCCGTGTGACTACACTATTTGGCTTCTGATTACGAGGTTTCAAGTATCATTCTAATTAAAAGTTTGGTTTAAACCCCTTTTTTTTTTTTTTGGTATGCGTAGGTTGTCTATGTCACATTTTTAGTGATATGACTCTTTCGTGTAATACAGAATGCATTTTTTGTTTTTTTGTTATTTTGTTCTCTACACTAGTATGTGCACTGGCTCAATCAATTTATGTCATTTCGCGTGTATATTATAGAAGGAAAATACAAAAATTGCACTTTAAATCAATTTTTGATCTTCAATTGAAGATGAATTTCAAAACTTTTTTTAAAACTTGAAAAACTTCAAAAAAAACTATTTTCCAAAAGAATTTCACTTCAGATCACTCACATTGTAATAAACAATTGCACCATTTCTGCCATTCTAAAAAACAACTGCCAACTAGAATATAAAAATGCTGCTCCAGTGACATTAGTTAGCTCAAAGTCAAGTCAACACTACAAAGTTTGTCCTCTTTTTTTTCCCCAACTTGTTGATTCGAAGAAACTTCGTAGTTTGTTGATTATGACTTAGGGTGTGTTTGGTACTCATGAAAATGTTTTTCATGAAAAATATTTTTCTAGAAAATATTTTATGAAAAATGAGTGGTTTTATCACTTAGCTTCTATTGTTTGGTTGGTAAGTGGAAAATATTTTCTATTGTTTGATTAGAGAGTAGAAAATAATTTTTTTTAGGAAAATATTTTTTATGCATCTCTCCTCGCCCCTCCCCTCCCCCACCCCTTCCCTAAGTTTCTAAAAATTGACACAATCTAAAGGAATTAATAGATGCTTTACTTTTTAAAGAAAAATCGTGTATTTTCGAACCCATAAACTTTATAATTTTTAAACCCGTAAACTTCCAAACACATAAATCTCCAAACTCATAATTTTAGAACTTGTAAATTTTGAGCTTTTAAATCGATAAATAATAAAATTAAAAATTATAAATATATTTTAATTTTTTTTGGAGGGGGGACAAGGGGTGGGAGGGGGTTGGGGGCACTAAACGAAAAAAAAACAGAAATTTAAAATTTTTTAAAAAAATATTAAGGTAAAAAAAAATATTTTTTTTACGGGGAGGGGGTGGGGGCTGGGGTGGTGCAGAAAAATGAAAATATAGAAATTTAAAATTGCAAAAAAAAAATGTAAGGTAAAGAAAATATTTTTTTGCGTGGGGTGGGGTGGGGTGGGTGTAAGGGTTGGGTGGTGCAAAAAAATGAAAAATAGAAATTTAAAATTATAAAAAAAAAATTAAAGGTAAAAAAAAATTTGTTGCGGGGGTGGGGGAATAGGGGTGGGGGTGGGGGTTGGGTGATGCAGAAAAATAAAAAAATAAAAATTTGAAATTGCAAAAAAAATAAGGTAAAAAATATTTTTTTTGCAGGGCGAGGTGGAGGGGTAGTAGGGTGGATGGAAAAACAGAAATCTTTTTTTTTTTTAAAAAACTTAATTTTGGAGAGAGGGTGGGGTGGATTTGCGAGGGTGAGAAATGTTGAAAAGAAGCTTTGGAAAATATTTTCCATTATTTTGATAAGGAAAATATTTTCTTCCAATTAAAGAAAAATGAATTAATAAGGAAAATATTTTGAAAAATATTTAAGCCAACCAGGAAAACATTTTGATACCAAACACACCCTTAATTTCATTCCCTAGAAATCAACAAGAAGCAAACGCTCTTCAGTTCTCACAAGGATATCCTATAGTCCAATTAAGTACCAATCTTTGCACTTAATAATTAGTTTGTACTTCCTTTACTTCCTCTGCTAAAAGAAAGTTGTAAATCAAGAACCAATCTTTCTCTATGGATCAGCTTCAAGAATCTGCAACTTTCCCTTCCATCAACATGGATATGAAGGTACTAGTTGATATGCTTCTAGTGAAATTATACACTGTTGTTGACATTGCAAGGACCTTGAAAATGCATTCCCAACTCAAAAAACTAGAGCTCTTTGTTAGAGACACAGAGTCTGATGATCGCTTTGCAAAACCAGCTGCTGAGATGCTAAAGCCTGCTTTTTATGAAGCTGAACAAGTGATTGAAGAGTATGAAATTTGCTCTTTGCAAAACCAGTTGCTTTCCAATTCGACATCAGCAAAGGTGTGTGCTTTTTTCTTCTATAGATCAAACCCTTTTGCCTATAGGATGCGAAAGCTCATTAAGATATTGGATAAGATAGGTAGAAACCGAATGTCTTTAGATAGAATAATGCGATTCGGTGGCTTTCCTAGTCGTCACAGAGCAAGGGGGCTTACGCATACACGTGCGTATGTGCATGATTCTGGTGTTGTGGGGAGGGACTTTGATAGAGATATTGTCGCTGAAATGCTTTTAAAATCAGGAAATGAAACAGCCCTTTCTGTATTTCCTGTTGTTGGATTTGGAGGTATTGGGAAAACTACTCTTGTGAAACTGGTGTATAATGATCCAAGGATAGTTAGTCATTTTCAGCTGCGTGTGTGGGTATGTGTGTCTCGTGTGTTTCAAGTAGAGAAATTATTGGAACAAATTGTGAGTTCAGCTAGAGAAGATTTGTGTGAGAATCGTGATATGAATGAACTGCATACTCTCGTTCATAAAACTTTGTATGAAAAGAAGTATATGATTGTTCTAGATGATGTGTGGAATGAGGATCCAATGAAGTGGGATGAATTGAAGAAGTTGTTGATGGTGGGTGCTTGTGGAAGCAAGATTCTTGTAACTACGCGAAATGAGGCAGTAGCTTCGATAATGGGGACGGTTCCTGCATACTGTTTGAAGGGTTTATCAAGTGAAGATTGTCTGACTTTGTTCTTGAGTAAGGCCTTTGAACAAGGTCAAGAAGTACTATATCCAAACCTTGTTGCGATTGCATCAGATATAGTGCAGAAGTGTGAGGGAAATCCCTTACTCTTAATGATTTTAGGATCTTCATTGCACGTGGAAACTAAGGAATGGGAGTGGAATAAAGTTAAAAATCATGGGATGTGGAACTCAAACCAGGATGACAAAATTCCACGTGCACTGAGAGTGAGCTATGAGCGACTGCCGTCTAATCTTAAAGTTTGTCTTGCTTACTGCTCACTATTACCCAAGGACTGTGTGATTGAAGTAGATAAATTGATACAGTTGTGGGTAGCAGAAGGTGTAGTGAATCAGCCTAATGGATCTGCAGATCTAGAACACATTGGGATTAAATATTTCCAAGAGTTATTGTCGAGATCCTTTTTTCAAGAGGTTGAAGAATATCGTTCTGTTATTACCTCGCTCTGTAAATTGCATGACCTTGTACATGATCTTGCACTGTCAGCAGCAGGGGTTGAATTTTGTATGATAAAATCTCACACGCACAACATTTCTGATGAGGTTAGACATGTGGCATTTTCTGACTATGATTTGTCAGGCAAGGAACTGCCAGCATCCCTTCTCAATAACCAGACATTGAGGACCATATCCTTCTCTGCTGATGGAGTAGGGCCGATGAGTACAATGTTCGTTGAGAACTGCATAGCAAGATTCGCGCAACTTAGGGTGCTAGATATAAGTGATTCATGTTTTGATGAGCTGCCTCGCTCTGTTGGCGAATTGAAGTACTTAAGATATCTTGACATAAGTTCCAATGGCAGCGTTAAAGAATTACCTGATTCGATTAACAAGTTGCTGAGCTTACAGACACTTCGAGTTTCTCATTGTACACAACTTGAAGGATTACCTAAAGATATAGGAAATTTGATCAGCCTAAGACACTTGCATATAACCACCAAGCAATCAAGTTTTCCTGATAAAGCAATTGGCTGCTTATCATCTCTTCGTTCTTTGTATATTTATAGCTGCACGAATCTCGTATCTTTGTCTGAAGGCCTGCAGTATCTTACTAGCCTTCGGACATTGGCAATTATCGGTTGCCCAAGACTGACCTTTTTCCCAAGTGCTATGAAACACCTTACTGCTCTGGAGAATCTGTTGATTGTTGACTGTAAAGAGCTTACATTATTGGAGTGGCAAGATATTGAAGGACTTAGGATGATCCGGTCACTGGTTATTGGAGGCTTACCCGTATTGGAGTCAAAAGATGTTCAATGCCTCAGGAACATTAAGATGTTGGTGCTTGCCGGGTTACCACAATTAGTTACTTTGCCCCGATGGCTTGAAGGCTCCAGTGCTACTCTACAATACCTGAGGGTGGAAAGGTGCCCCAATTTTGCAGCATTGCCAAAGTGGCTGGAAAATCTCACCGCACTTGAAAAACTTGAAATTTCCAAGTGCAGTAAGTTATCTTCCTTGCCCGAGGGGATGAGTTGCCTCACAAACCTGAAAGTACTTAGGATCGATAACTGACTGATCTTTGGTTCAGAATGCTCGGGTAAGAGATCTCATCATTTCTGAGGCTCAAATCAATGGAGAACTGATCCAGTTATCCAAATAGTCTATATATAGGTTACGGGTTCAAACTGTAAAATCAGCCGCTGATGCTTGCTTCAGGGTAGGCTGCCTACTTCACACGTTCTTGGAGTGCAGCACTTTCCCCGACACTGCGTGAACGTAGGTTGCTTTGTGCACTGAGCTGGCCCTTTTTATAGTCTATGTACATATGGTCCCTCGTTTTGCTTCCTTCATGCCTTGGTTGGTTATCATGCTCTTTCTCAATTTCCACTATCTTCAGCTTTTAGCTTTGTCCTATCTGCTTCTTCCAATGTCTTGATTGTGCTGACTGTTGTGGCACTCGTCTCTAACTGCTTTATTTATGGGAAAACAAGCCACATTTCTGGTGTAACTTCAAATGCAGTTCTTTATGTACCTCGGGAGCCCCGGCCCATTCAAATCAAAATAGAACGAGCACCTACGACTAAGGGGAATGGAATGTCGACCACAGGGTGAGAGAATCTTATAATGCGAGGGCTAGTGACTGGTCAAGTCATTAAACTTAGTCATTTTGATCAACGTGGCTGCAAGTGGACTGGGTTTATGGGTTTAAACTGACTACGACCAAATTTTTAGTTTAAACTCATGGATATTTTTAGCTTTTAGTGCATCGGGCTGTCCTTTTTAAACCCCCAAAATTTGACATCCAAATGGATTGATGAATAATTAGCCTAGTCGAATCAGAATCTAATCTGTTAAGAATAGTTGAGATAGGTTTGAGGTTCATTTTCGTAATATAGTATTTGAGTTAGACATATCTAATTTGATTTACCAAATGTCTGAGCCCGTTATTATATTGTATACGCTCCAAATATCTAGTCTGAGTATAGGACTTGTCACAGTATCCCATATTAGTTTGAGAAAACATGTTGTTATCTCTTTATATGATTTTGAGCATTTGATCACCTTATAAACTAACTTGTGAGATTGAGTAATTTTAAGGTTTATTTTCTTAAAAACATAATTTTGTCCTCGATAACTAGTAAATGTGGACATTCTATTTGAATGGGTGAAGTAATTTAAGAACAAAATTAACATTTCCCTATGTTTAACTTGAGTTGATGATTACCATGTCAATCAAGAAAATGCTAATAAGACTTGGATATCACGTTTGACGCTCAAATCTAATTCTGTAAATCGTACGTTGGGCTCTTCAAACTTAGGTAAGTTTTTGATGAATAAAACTTGAATTTTTTGACATACAGAAATTAGTATAATTTTTCTAGAGCATGCATTTGTACGATACAACTTAAAAGTCATATATGGGGCAGCGAAAAGTTATTAACTTTCAATTTCAACACCTCTATACAATGAGGTGGCTCAACCCCAAGGCAACTAAAGCCACGGCTTTAGGCCCCAAAAATATAGGGCCCCAAATTTTATTCATATTATATATATAATAAGTATATTTTAAATAATTATTTCTACAATTATTTATAATGATAAGTAAATCTTGTGATAAATTATTTACTATGTCAATAATCATTATAGCATAGTTCTTAATATTATGCTATTTTACAGAGAGAATTTAGTTGAGCTATAATAGATAAATAGTATTAATATTTTTGTCTTCAAAGGCCTCTAATAACAATTTAGCTTTCGGTCTCGCACTCCATTGAACCACTACTGTATACAATACAAATGTATAATTGTTTATTTATTAATTCAATTCTAGCACTCAAAATGCTTAAGTCAAATGAGTTCGAATAAACTTCAAAATCACGTTACCATTATAATGTACGGATTGTTTAAGTGGTGATTAAATGATGAAGGGAGTCATACAATATAATTAGTAACGAGAAGATTGTTACTATATACTATTAACAATATACCATGTGGGATCTGGATAAGAGAGTGTATAGGCAGACCTTACCCCTACCTTGTGAGGATAGAAAGTTTATTTCCAATAGACCATTGGCTCAAGATAGTATAAGTACCACATTAATAAAAATACAGTTAAATTTGGCAGTCGTTAATGAAATAACAAGAAGAAGAAGCTGAATTAACAGCTACTACATTAGTTAGTTTAGCTCTAATTATAATTAGCTATCATTAGGTGTTAGTTATTAGTTTTGGCAATTAGTTAAGAAGTCACATGACATGCACGTGACTGTTGTATAAAAAGGCTATATTACAGCCTAGAGTGCATCGAATGAAACAGTTACAATCTCTCTCACTTCATCTCAATTTTTCTTTTTGCAATCTCTCACTCACTCACATGGACTGCATGTCAAATTTTCACATGGTATTAGAGCAGGTGAATTGAAGAAAGATCCGGCGGTGAAACAGATCCAGATCGACGGAGAAAAACACAAAGCACACTTAGTGCAATCTCAGCTAATTGCAGAAGATCGTCGAGCTCAATTTTCTGGCAAAAATGGTTGAAAATGAAATTACCTCCTTGGATCATAATCATCCTCTATTTCTTCAACCTGGAGATTCTCTTGGGCTTTTTCTAATACAACTAAAGCTCACGGGACCAAACAATTATGCTTTGTGGAGTAGAGCCATGAAATTAGCTTTACAAGGAAAAGGAAAACTAGGTTTGTGGAAGGAACCTGTGTTAAGAGTATGTACAAGGGCGAATTAGCGGAGCAATGGGAGAAATGCACGCGATTGTCTTATCGTGGATAGGAAGCACTATGGCAGAAGAGTTGATGGCCATTATCATGTATGCGTCTAATGCTAAGAATGTATGGCGAGCATTTGAAGAGATATTTGATAGATCAAACTTAACTAGAATTTATCATCTGTGGACTGAAATTGCCACCTTGAGGCAAGGAACTGAGTCTGTTACGTTATATTATTCTCAAATGGAAGACTATTGGGATGAGTTAAATGTATTAGCTCCACTTCCCTGTTGTAATTGCGAGGTATCCCTACCTTATGTGGTTCATTTGAAGTCACAGAGATTACTGCAACTTCTCATGGGACTTAATGAATGCTACAGCAATATGAGAAGCAACTTACTTGCAAGGAAGCCTGTAGTATCGGTAAATGAGGCATATGCGATTGTATCTCAGGAGGAGAGTCAAAGGTTATTCGGGGTAGTGGATGTTAACAAGGAGCCATTGACAATGCTGGCAGGAAGAAATTACCAAGGGCCCAAACCAAAAAGAACTGGAGTTGGAGTAATTTGTGAACATTGTGGCTATAAGGGACACTTGAAGGAAAATTGTTACAAAAATATTGGTTATCCCCCAGATTTTAAGAGCAAGAAGAAATGATCACAAGCGAGTGGATTCAGACCTTATGCTAATTCCTCAGTAGCAGGAGAAAACATAAACAGATGCACAGGGGCACATCAAATGAGATTGTGACAACGCCAGACCTTGAGAAGTCTTATGGATCTTAATTCCCAGAATTAAATCAGCAACTCCCAAGTCTTTCATATCAAACTTGCTAGTTAGCATACGCTTAGTAGCATTTATATTGGCAATGTCATTACTCATTATCAGCATATCATCCACATATAAGCAAACAATGACTATGTGATTTGGAACATTTTTAATGTACACACATTTATCACATTCATTTATCTTAAACCCATTTTACAATATTGTTTGGTCAAATTTAGCATGCGATTGTTTGGGTGCTTGTTTTAGTCCGTAAAGGGACTTAACAAGTCTACAGACCTTCTTTTTTTTACCTGGAACCACAAACCCTTCTCGTTGTTCCATGTAGATCTCTTTCTCTAGCTCTCCATTTAAGAAGGCCGTCTTAACATGCATTTGATGAATTTCAAGATCATAAACCGCAGCTAACGCTACTAACGTTCGTATGGACGTAATTCTTGTAACTGGAGAGTATGTGTCAAAATAATTAAGATTTTCTCGTTGTCTATACCCTTTGACCACAAGTCTTGCCTTATATTTGTTAATAGGGTCATCATCTTTAATTTTCCTCTTAAAGATCCATTTAGAACCCAACGATTTATTTTCGGGAGAAGATCAACCAATTCTCATGTATGGTTGTTCAATATGGATTCTATTTCACTATTGACTGCCTCTTTCCATAACAATGATTCTGAAGAATACATAGCTTCTTTAATTGTTTGAGGCTCATTTTCCAATAAGAAAGTCACTAAATCTAGTCCAAATGAAGTAAACGTTCTTTGATGTTTGCTACGCCTTGGATCCTTCTGGTTAAGTGTACTTTCTTTTGCTTCTTCCCGAGGTCATTTAGATCCTTCGCTAATCGACTCACATTCCTTTTTATACAGATATATATTTTTAAAGAACTCAGCATTATCTGATTCTATAACCGTATTATTATGAATATCGGGATTTTATGATTTATGAACCAGAAATCGATATGTTTTACTATTAGTCGCATATCCTATCAAAATACAATCAACGGTTTTCGGTTCTATTTTTTTCCTTTTGGGTTTAGGAACTTGCACTTTTTCCAAACATCCCCACACTTTAAAATAATTTAACCTGGGCTTCCTTCCTTTCCATTTTTCATATGGAATGGATTGTGTCTTGTTATGGGGTACTCGATTTAATATTCAGTTAGTCGTAAGAACAACTTTCCCCCACAAGTTCTGTGGCAAACCAGAACTTATCAATAATGCGTCCATCATCTCCTTTAATGAACGATTCTTTCTTTCTGCAATCCCATTGGATTGGGGCGTGTAAGGGGCCGTTGTTTGATGAATAATTCCATATTCTAAACATATTTGTTCAAAAGGAGATTCATATTCACCATCCCTATCACTTCTTATCATTTTGATTTTCTTGTTAAGTTGTGTTTCAACTTCATTTTTGTATTGCTTGAATGCGTCTATTGCTTCATCTTTACTATTAAGTAAGTAAACATAGCAATATCGAGTACTATCACCAATAAAAGTTATGAAATACTTCTTTCCACCGCGAGATGGTATTGACTTCATGTCACAAATATCTGTGTAAATTAAGTCTAAAGGATTTGAATTCCTTTCAACCGGATTATAAGGATGTTTAACATACTTAGATTTCACGCATACTTGATATTTTGATTTGTCACATTCAAATTTAGGCAATACTTCCAAATTAATCATTTTTCGTAAGGTTTTATAATTGACATGACCCAAACGTATATGTCATAATTCATTTGATTCAAGTAAGTAAGACGAAGCTGGAATTTTATTATTATTTTCAACACCATTACATTCAGCTTGAAAAGGCCCTCAGTGAGGTAAGCTTTTGCTACAAACATTTCATTCTTACCCATTACAACCTTATCGGAAACAAAAACACATTTAAAACTATTCTTAACAAGAAGTCCAGTAGAGACCAAATTCTTTCTAATCTCAGAAACATGAAGGATGTTTTTCAAAGTCACCACTTTGCCGGAAGTCATTTTGAGAAATATCTTCTCACATCCTTCAATCTTGGCCTTTGAAGCATTTTCCATAGAAATCGTCTCATCGGGTCCAACAGGAGCATAAGTAGCAAATGCTTCTCTAACAGCACAAACATGGCGAGTGGCTCCAGAATCAATCCACCACTCTTTAGGATTGCCCACCAAGTTACATTAGGAAAGCATGGCACATAAGTCATCAACATCATCATGCTTTTCAACCATGTTCGCTTGACCCTTCTTCTTGTCTTTCTTCGGAGCACGATACTCCGTAGACTTGTGTCCGATTTTTCCATAGTTGTAGCAGTTTCCACTGAATCGCTTCTTGCTTGGGTTGTATTTCGGTCCAAAATCCTTCTTCCTCTTTTTGTTCTCTTCAACAATATTTTCTCCCATTATTGTTGAGTTTCCACGACCTCTCTTTTCAACAGCTTTATTATCCTCTTCGATTCTCAACCGAACAAAGAGATCTTCAAGGGACATCTCCTTGCGTTTGTGTTTCAAGTAGTTTTTGAAGTCCTTCCACAAATAAGGCAACTTCTCAACCATTGCTGCTACTTGGAATGCTTCATTGATAACAAGACCTTCAATGAAATTTTCATTAGTAAAAATACTAAGATTACTACTTTCAACATCAATATTAATTTGATTTATACATTCAACAAGGAGATCGTGAATAATCACTTGCAATTCGTGGACTTGGGTAATAACATACTTTCTATCTACCATTTTATAGTCCAAAAATATTGCAGCAACAAACTTTTTCAACCCGGCATCTTCAGTTTTGTATTTCTTTTCAAGAGCAGTCCACAGTTCCTTTGACGTTTCTACGCCACTGTAGACGTTATACAAAGCATCTTTTATCCCGCTTAGAATATAATTCTTGCATTAAAAATCTGAATGCTTCCATGCCTCAATGACGAGAAAGCATTCAATTTCTGGAGTTTCATCGGACAATACAGGAACATCTTCATTGATGAACTTATGGGGACTTAGAGTAGTCAAGTAGAAGAACATCTTTTGTTGCCATTGCTTGAAATCAATCCCGAAAATTTTTTCGGGTTTCTCCACCGGTGCCAATGTTGCCATAGTTGTTCGGCTTGTTGAGGCATTAGCAGTCATCATTGGAACAACTTGGTTCTCATTCTCATTAGTCATTTCTGTAAAAGAATGACACAAATATTAAAATCACATAGATTTAAATAGAGTACAAAACCACAAAGGTTTTACTCTTCCAGGAACAGTAAGAAACAATACAGAAATAATATTAAATTCCTTAAGCTTGTTAGTATACTGTATTTGTAAAATAATTCTGGAAATATAAAGAAATATAAACAGAAATGTGCATGAACAGAAATAACAGAAAACCAATTCGAGCCCACTGAATTCACTCCTTAAGGAATTTAATCCCCTCCTAGTACCCAAGGTTATGGATTATTTCCTCCCGGGATAGAATGAATTATACACTAGTGTAGCGGTACTTCAAACCCCAGTGTTTCAGCAAACACAACGTTCGGTAGCAAATCACACTTACTTTTGCTTTGTTTGATGCTAAAAGTATGCGAAGAAGGAGAGAAAACTCAGAAAATCGCAGTAAAATTCTGAGCAGAATAGTGTTGTATTTATAGCCAAAAGTTGGGACTGAAATCTAAAGAGGTGCAACTCTTCAGAATAGCTATTTATGCAAAACGCCCACGGTATAAATACCATTACATAAATGGCCATTTACTCAACAATAAAGAGGGAAAATAAAGAGGGAAAATTGAAGAGGGTAGTTACTTTTCTGTTACCAAAACAGAAAAATGGATTGGATTTAATATTAATATTTTATTATTAGAACAAATATTTAGCAACATTTCTGTTAATATTTTACTATTAACAAATTTATTTGATCCAAAAAGTTAATCAATCGATCATTTGACCAAATTCAAATTCAAATCCGAATCCAAAGCCAAAGCCGAGTCGAGCCGAGCAAGCGACGACGACGACAGCGCGAGGCTTGCTTTCTTCTCAACTCTTTAAGATCTAGAAGAAGAGCAATTGCTTATATACCCATACAAAACCTCTTCCTCTTCCGATATGGGACAATGCCCATTTACCAAGGGAGAACTTGAAATTTCACTCAAAAAATTTTATTTTTCTCCATTTCTCATTCACCCTCTTTTAAGTATTTAATATATTAATTAAATACACTAATTAAAACCCAACAGTTGTTAGTAAAATTATGATGGAGCGTTGCATGTAAATACCTAGCATGTGTACTTGCCCTGCTCCATAGTTAGCATTTGAAAAGCTGCCATATTTATTCCATCAAGAGTAAGGGTGACCCATCCATAAAGCAAGTAAAGCAACCGTTCTAGGCCCCATATTTGTGGGGACCATTTTGTGTTATACCTAATAGACTTAAAAAATATTATAATTAAAGAATAATAATTTAATTAATATACTAAATAAAAAGATTTAATTCTTTTCCAAATGCCTAAATTGCTTATGGAATAAAGTTAATAACTCATGCTAACGCTGCTTCACCGGAAAATAATTTTCAAAAAATTAAAATTGATAAGATCAAACCTAAGAACAATAATATCACAAGAAAGGTTAAATGGATTAGCTATATTGTCAATTGAGAAATACATTAGGAGTTATGGTTATAAGATAATTATTAAAAACTTTGTATATAAGGAAAGTTTAAAAAAATGACTTCTAAATAAAAATAAAAAAATAAAAAGTTAAGGTCTCTCATATAATTTGGCTTTAGGCCACAAAATTTATCGTACCGCCCCTGGTCAAGAGATTACATGGGGCCCGGATTCTCTTTTTGTATGTTAAAGAAGTGATAATATTTTAAGAGTCTTCAAATTAGGCGCGTGGAAGAAAAATTGGAGTAGGGCTCAATTTTCCAACAAAATTGTCCATGCATTTGGGGCTATGTTCTGGAATGACTTGATTCACGCCCAAACAACGGTCGTAGTCAATATAATCCGGTCAATTAAGTCCAGAGTCGATCCCACAGGTAATTAACCTATCAACTGCAACTTCCAAAACCCAATAACACTTCTGAAGCAGCTTCCCAAACTTTTGAATACATTTTTGTGGAATGTTTTCTACTAACTAAATTTTGCAAGAAATTAAAGACTTGAAAGAAAGAATTGAATGTTGTGTAAAGAATAAAGAGAAAGACTAAGGTATTTATTTTCCTTAATGATGGAATCCCTTCTGTTTATGCTCACACAAACTGTCAATATTATTCTATCAATCATGGACACTATTTTTACCGTAATTCTCTCCCGAGAAACTACAATAATTTACTAATGCACTCTACCGAGCTACCCTAGCTAGCTTTAATTTGAACGGTTCACTTTAGATTGTACCCAAGGTTTTGTTATTCCTAACCCCACCTTTACGCCTACAATTATAGATTCCTCCAATAATCTAGGTGTGGTGTTGTTCAATAATTTACCTAAATATGCACTCTTTTCCAAGTTATGCACACTAAATAGGCACAGCTAATTGATAGCCCTATCAATTAACTACAACAAGAACGAAGTTGAACAAATAGAAATCTAGCTAACAATTTGTAATCACATAACCCAGAAGTTCATCACTCAATAGGTTCCATCAAAACCTTAGATAAAGAGTTAGCTACTCATAATCAAAGAAACAAGAAAGATAATTGAATTCATAATCAAAGATTCAATGTAAAGGAAAGAAAGATGTTGAGAGAGTTCTCTCTTACTAGTTTTCTTGCAAAAGTAATGAATAATACAATACTTGCCTCTCTTGGGCGAATCCTAATATTAAATATAGGGTTTTGGTTATATAATTTCCGTCTTGACAATTTTATCCCTCAATTTTTTGGCTTCCACCACGGTCCGACTGCGGTCGCGATTGGATCGCGGTGGAACAAGCTTTTTGATTCTTCAAAGGTTCCGCGAGCCCTCTCTATCGCGGTTTTACCGTGGTCGCGGTGGGACTGCGGTAGAACAGTGCTGCGGATTCTTCTATTCATTTTTCAGCACAAACTTCCAATTTGTTCCACACTTGGCCATTTCACCATCTTATGACTCCAAAACTGCTCTTTTAGTCCTCATTAGATTATGTGTACCTATAACACACTAAAAATACTAATAAAAGCATTTTGTCATCATAAATAATATCAAAAGAATAATAAAGTGTGATTATTTAGGGCATAAATATAGTCAAATTCACCTATTATCAATACCACCGCACTTAAACCTTTGCTCGTCCTCGAGCAACCTTAATCGCACTTTAGGCCAATTTTATTAATGTCTCCCCCAAAATATGTCACAAAAGCTATTTCATGTAACCTAAGACATGCACAATCCTTACCCAACTGTAAACTCAAATGCCAGCACATTATTTCTTACTCTAATTATTATCACAGACTTGCAAACTTACCCTTTTTCTTCTTGAGTTACATGCCCTTACACAATTTATTGAGAGAAGTTCCCACACATAAATAATTTAGAACATGGAACTTATAGATATAAGAAAAATTTCACTCACTCTCAACAAAGAACATTCATATGCATACAGATACACCATAGGCTTGCCCCTAGTGTAATACTCCACTAATCGAGTGATTCAATCATAGATCAAGAGGTCTTTAAGGGTTGTAATGTTGGCTATGGGACGGGTAGGATACTTTTGGTTATAGTGGCTAACCCCCCTAAGCACTTTCTTTCTTTTTCACAACTTCCCTTTAGGCTTTTTCATTATGCCTCCCCTAAACATTCCTTCACCGTTTCTTCACTTTTAATCCCCAATTTTCTGTTGGTGTAACTGGCCTTCTTATTTTTACATATATACATTTATTTTTTTTATTTTTTTTATTTTTTATAGCTTTGTAGCATTTACAGTATTTTGCCAGTTCACCATTTTTCTACCATTCATTCTTGATTTTCCCTTTTTGAATTTCTCTTCACCCCACACTTTGAATTTTACATGTTCATTACAACACAAGTGCTTCTAGGAGGTAAAGTAGAACAATATATGATATAGATTTTTATTAACATTCAAGGGTTATCATAGAACAGGCTTAAGGCTCAAAGGGGTTAACTAGGATATTATGTACAGGTGAATTCACGTTTATTGGTTTATGGGGTTACACAAAGAAATGCTTCTATCATCTCTATAACCAAACAACTTCTATTTCGCTTTGCACACACACCAGGGCAAGTTCTAGGTATCATGTAAAAATATATAATGTAGGTAAAAGCTCACACATACTTAGCATGCAACTCATTCAGAATCAGGTTCATCTACATAGTCCTATCAATGTTCAAGCAAGTTGTATTGTGCAATTTAAGGCATATCCTAGAATCTACAGTCAAGCTTAAATAATGCATTCTCAGGTTCAATTTATTTTGCTAATGTGCATACTTGGGGTTACAAGTTAATCTTTACCCTCTAATCTTAAAAAAAATTCTACCTAACTCGGTTCAATAAAAACCCTTGGAAAAGAACCATGGTCCAAAAAAAAAACAAGGGGGAAGTGATACACTACCTAGAAAAAGAAAAGAAAAGAAAGAAAAACTCCTACATGGACTACTTCCCTCAAGAGTACTTGTCCAAATAGTCCGTCATCAGGAAGAGCCCTCTACTCATATTTTTGGATTTTTCAATTTTTTGATTTTTTTGTGTTTTTATTCCGACTTAGACCCTTAAGAAACCCGTCGCCAAGTCTCCATCATCAGGTAAAGCCAGCTAATATAATTTACAATTACAACTATTATGTACAACATATAATACAAGATAAGTCTCTCACCCCACACTTAAGATCATGACATGTCCTCATAGCATAATAATCAATGTATAGCACATAAGGGTGAGAAAACTTACCAGTGATTCACTTAGAGTCGGAGATGGTGGCGGGGTCGACATTGCAAGCACGACCCAGAGCTCGGAACCATGCCATGAACCTGTTCTCAGTCTTAGCTTGCGTTTAAGACATCGCGTCCATGTGCGTGTGTAGGCCGTCCACTGAGGAGCGTAGATCCACAACCTCCTCCTCCAAAGAACTAAGCATAGGTCTAGTGGATTGGGACCTAGATAGGCCAGCTCGATAATGAGCGTGCCTAGAAGGGCCGGCAGAGTCAGTGGACCTCTGGGACTAGACAACCGGCACAGGGTCATCCTCATCATCTATATCAATAGGGTCGGTTCCTCTACCCACCCGGATGTAAGAAGCCTTGAATGGAGCTTTTGGAGGAAGCTCACCATCCGTAGGTAGTAAGGGAGTCCGGTGGAAGTGGCACAGAGAAGTGACTAGAGACGGGAAGTAAAGTCCCTTGGATTTGAGGGGTCCCCTCAGCACCATCTCGTCAGCTATCAAGCAGGCAACATCAACGTCCCGCTGGGTGACAAAGCACCATGTCAGCAATGCCCTATTAAAGTTTACAAATGTTGTGTTGCTGGAGGGAAGAAAACGGTTACAAACAACCGTAAACCAGCACTTGGCAGTATGAGTGAAGCTGCTAGAATTCAGAGTACTTTGGTCTTTTATCCAGATAGGATGACCATTGACACACAAGGCCTCAATCATGGTGTCCCAAGTGACACCGGGCCTGTCGTGGTAAAAGTCCACGTCACAAAAAAAGTGGTCAGTCTCAGAGTCTGCCTAATAGTAGGCTCTTTGGCCCAAACATACTTACCTCTGACGAAGACTTCTGTGAACATTCGCGTAGAACTCCCTAACTAGCATCTTGTTGACGAGGGTCGGTTCATCAAACAGGAATTCTATCTCTTTGCGTCTGATCTCCTTGTACATGTCGGGCTTTTCAGCCCGAAGAGCCATCATGTCAATTGCGATCTCCTGTAGCCAAGATTTAGTAGCCTTGGCATGAAAGTCCGCTTCAGCTTCCTCGCCCACGAACCGAGACTCGTCATAGGTCTGCCACCTAGACGAGCTTGCCGCATTCCTGGATCTTTTAGGAGCCATAATCCTGCACAAAAGAAACAACTTAAAATTTCCATTATGTTAGTACATCGGTTGGTTACTCAGACTTCATCGTCCGTGGACTACAAATGTACTTCCTTTAGTGCTATCATACCATAACTCCTACTTTTGACCATATTTCCAACAATTTCACCAAGTTACCTAGTGCACCCCACACTTACTTCTTTTGGCATTCCAACATCACCCAATTATATATACACCATCTCCAATTATATATAACAACATTCAACCAAAACCTAGACATTATCTCCATTAAAAATACAACAATAATATACTACAACATATTTGGCCAACCCTTGCCCAATACAACACCAATTAATTCAACCACCAAATTGGGTCTCCAAACCACCATAAATATCACAATTCCACATAATGGAGACCCAACAATTTCAATTAACCAAAATCTCAAAACTCAATTATACAACATTAATACTAAATTAAAAAAAACATATATACATATTCCAAACTAAGCCTAGCATGGTATTACACAATTACTACAATAAAGTATGTTAAACTAAAGTTTACTAAACTAATTAATCTATAAAAAATTAAAGAGAGAAACTTAAAAAAAAAAAAAAGAGAAAACTTACTTGTAGAAGGAGGGAAGAAGGGGAAGATAAAGTTGAAGAGGTTGGGGAGGTGGTGGAGGAAGAAGGGGGAATTTTGGGGAAGAAAACTTAGAGAGAAGGAGGAGGAGGAAATAGTTAGAGAGAGAGAATGGAAGTGAAAACTGTCAGCTGGGGTAATTGGGATTGAGGGGGAATGTTATTTTAGGGTTATTAAAAGGGGGGGGGGGGATTTGAGAGTTTTAAAATTTTTCGTTTGCCCAGATCTGACCGCATTCGCGGTTGGAACGCGAAGAAGCAGGTTCAGAGAGGCTATTCCACCGTGGTGAAATAGTGTCTCTGAATCTTTCGCCTGGGCAGCATCGGTTTTTTTTTGTTTTTTTGTTTAGACTAACTATAATGATTTACACTTACAACAATTTCGTGGGTTGCCTCCCACATAACACCTGATTTAACGTCGCGGCACGACTCAACTTAGCGCATTTCAAGGCTTGCTAGACCTTTGATGTCCATCTAACCATAGTTCCACCTTCTCATTGACGTCATCCATGCCAACGTATAGTTTCAACCGCTGTCTATTGACTCTGAAAGTGCGAGAGCCATCTATAGTTTGTATTTCCATAGCGCCAGACTGTAATGCTTCTATCACTCGGAATGGGCCAGACCATCTTGATTTCAGTTTGCCCGGGAACAACCGTAACCTTGAGTTATATAGAAGTACCATGTCCTCGGTTTTAAAGTTACGCTCTTTGATATTCTGGTCATGTAGCCGCTTCATCCTCTCTTTGTATAATCTTGTGCTTTTGAAAGCCAGATACCGGAATTCTTCCATCTCGTTTAACCCAGTGACTCTAGATTTACCCGCTTCATCCCAGCTGAGATTTAATTGCTTGAGTGCCCACCATGTTTTGTGCTCTAGTTCAACAGGTAGATGACAAGCTTTCCCAAACATCAATTTGTTTGGTGGCATGCCAATTGGTGTCTTAAAAGCTGTCCTATGCCCATAATGCATTATCGAGCTTCCTGGACCAGTCGGTCTTCGTGGCGTTCACTGTCTTTGTCAATACACTCTTTATCTCCATGTTGGAGACTTCAACTTGACCACTGGTCTGTGGGTGATATGGAGTAGCCACTCGGTGCTTCACATCATACATGGCCAACAATTTCTCGAATGCCCGGTTGCAAAAATGAGCCCCCCCATCGCTAATGATTGCCCTTTGTGTCCTAAAATGAGAGAAAATGTTCTTCTTCAGAAATCCCACCACCACCTTAGCATCGTTGGTGGGTAATGCTACCGCTTTCACCCATTTGGACATATAGTCTACAACAACAAGGATGTACTTATTGCCATAGGAGCTGACAAAGGGACCCATGAATTCTATTCCCCAGACGTCAAACACTTCCACCTGTTGGATTGGGTTCATAGGCATCTCATGACGTCGAGAGATGTTCCTGGTGCGTTGACATTCGTTGCAACCTTTCACCCACAAGTGTGCATCTTTAAATACCATTGGCCAGTAGAAACCGGCCTCAAGTATCTTGGTAGCTGTTCGAACTCCTCCAAAGTGGCCACCATATGTTGAAGCATGACACGCCTGCAAAATAGAAGATTGTTCGATCTCGGGGACGCATCTCCGGATCATGTTATCAAGTCATATCCTAAATAGATAGGGTCCATTCCAATAATAAAGCTATCTTTCACGAAAATTTTTTTCCTCTGAACCGATGATAGGTCATGAGAAACAATACCACTGGCCAGGTAATTTGCATAATCGGCATACCATGGCGTTTCAAGGAGAGTGGTAGTGAGCAACTGCTCGTCTGGAATGGTTTCTAGAATTTCTCCACTCACTTTGACAATTTTAGCTCCTTCAAGTCATGATAAGTGATCAGCGACTTGATTTTCGGTGCCCTTCTGGTCATGAATTTCAAGATCGAACTCTTGCAGAAGCAGCACCCAACAAATTAGGCACAACTTAGAGTCCTTCTTGTCAATTAAGTACCTTAGTGTTGTATGGATGGTATATACTATTACCTTGGATCCTATGAGATAGGAGCTGAACTTGTCGAACGCGAACATTGCTTCCAGCATCTCCTTTTCCGTCACTGTGTAATTCAACTATGCTCCACTCAATGTTCTACTAGCATAGTAGATTAGATGCATCAGCTTGTCCTTCCGCTGGCCAAGCACTGCCCCCACTGCGTAATCACTTGTGTCACACATAAACTCAAATGGTTGCTCCTAGTTGGGGGCAATGATGATTGGTGTTGTGACCAGCCTCTTCTTCAACTCCTCAAATGCAATCCGACACTCATCAGGAAATAAAAAAGGTGATCTTTTTCAAGCAACTTACAGAGAGGGTTTGAGATTTTGGAGAAGTCTTTAATGAACCTCCGGTAAAAATTGGCATGTCCAAGAAAGCTTCAAATGGCTTTGACGGACGTTGGTGGAGGCAACTTTGCAATGACATCAACTTTCGCTCGGTCTACCTCAATACCCTTGCTCGAAACCCGGTGCCCTAAAACTATGCCTTCTTGTACCATAAAATGACACTTCTCCCAGTTTAGCACCAAGTTTGTCTCCATACACCGTTTCAACACTCTTGTCAGATTGACAAGGCATTCATCGATTGAATTCCCTACCACTGAGAAATCATCCATGAACACCTCCATGATATTTTCCACCATGTCGGTGAATATGGCCATCATGCACCTTTGGAATGTGGCAGGTGCATTGCATAATCCGAATGGCATCCCCCTGAAGGCAAAAATGCCATATGGCCATGTGAAGGAGGTCTTGTCTTTATCCTCGGGGGCTATGGAGATTTGATTGTACCCTGTGTACCCATCTAGGAAGCAAAAGTGTGACCTCCCTGCCAACCTATCAAGCATTTGATCAATAAAGGGAAGTGAGAAGTGGTCCTTGCGGGTGGCTAGATTCAGTTTCCTGTAGTCCATGCATATCCTCCACTCGGTGACGGTTCTTGTTGAGATTCATTCATTGTTCTCGTTTTGCACCACCATCACGCCACCTTTCTTTGGCACACATTGAACTGGGATAACCCAGATACTATCAGAGATTGGGAAAATAATTCCCGTGTCTAGCCATTTTATTACGTCTTTATTCACCACTTCCTTCATGTTTGGGTTCAGCCTTCTTTGGTGTTCCCTGGAAGGTTTGTGCCCCTCTTTCAGGAGAATCTTGTGCATGCAGTATGCGGGGCTGATCCCCTTTATGTATGTCATGGTCCACCCAGAAGCTCATTTAATGAATTAGAGAACTTGTTATATATTCAATACAAAAAACATATTTTTTCTACTTGGTCCGTTTCATATACACTGAGTATACTAGCACAAGAAGTTGGAGAAAAACTACTCCCATAATCAAGATAAATTATACGATAATCTTGTGCTACAATCATCAAGATATTTTGTCCAACAATGTCTTTGATTGTGATAGTTTATTAATTATGAGAACCAAAAATTCAATTTTGCATGAGCTAAGACTCCATAAACTAAATTGTCTACTACATAACTAAAACACAATGTAACAAATGATCTATTTAAATAATACTTTATTAAATTGAATAACTTAAATAAATAAGATTGAGGGGCATAGGAGTAGGGTTTACGAAAAGAAGGCTCCGGGTTGTACTCTAGAGGTAATGCTATACTCCATTCTTCCTCCCGGCTTCCTTTCTATTCTCACTTTCACCGGACTGATGAATGCAATTGGAGTAGAATCGCTTTCCCTTACTAGGTTTAGGAATCCATAATTCTTCAAGAAGACGAGATTAACCTGGATCAAAAGAAAGCTTCTTATCGAGAGACATATTACATGAGAAAGCCCTATATGAGATGGCTTTCACTGCCCTTAGAGAAGAAGAGAAGAAAAGCCCTAGAGTAACGGAAGAGGAAGTGCTAAAGGGCAGGCATGCTCGACTGAAAGGAGAGGAAAGCTTCTTCACTTTCGGTACGGGCGCGGACTCCGCAATCTCTGTGTCCCCGAGCAACCTCATCGTACCGGAAGTTTCTTAAGAGCCCAATTATATGTGCAAGCGATATAATTTATAATACGAATAAGGTTTGACAACAAGACGTGAAGGTCAATCATTCCATAAAAAATAAAATATAATACTATGTCTAAACCGCGTGGTTAATAGTATATCCCAACAAACTAGTTCTATTCTCCCATTTTGTCAATGAATTCTTTAGAAAATCCAATTGTACAGTCATTAGACATGATCAGACGTGAATTCAAAATTTTAAGTTAGTAAATATATCGTAGGTTACCCTGTCGCTGCCCTCCATAATTAGCCACATAGTTCATGTCTTCATGCTGGTGATGATGTTCTTGGTCTGCAGCCCATGGATTACCTATGGGTTGGCTAATGCAAGATGTGCATAAACCACCATTGGTAGTATCTACAATGTGAACCTGCTGCTTGACCCCAGATTCTTCCACCTTCTTCGTCAGGATGCTCATTTGTGTCAATAAAGTTGCCATGTTTTCCTCCATAGTGTTGGAAGGATTCAGAGGTACAGAGTGTACCACTGGAGTGATAGGAGCATTCATGGTCGTCCACCCGGAGTTTTGAGCCATCTTGTCAAGCAAATTCTGGCCTTCTCTCCACGTCTTGCTCAGAAAAGCTCCACCTGCTGAGGCATCTACTATATTCTTCATGTTGTCTGAAAGCCCCATGTAGAACCTTTGACCCAACATCTGTTCAGGAACCCCATGGTGAGGATACAGAACCAGCATACCTTTGAATCTACCCCAAGTTTCATGTAATGTCTCCATTGGTTTATGCTTGAAGCTCACAATCTCATCAATTTGCTGGGCTATCTTGTTAGGTGGATGAAACTTATTGTGGAATTGCTTGACTAACTCATCCCATGTTGCAATAGAGTTTATGGGGTGTGAGCTTAGTCATACATGCGTAGCCCCTGTAACTGGGAACGGAAATAGTAATAATCTGATGGCTTCCGGTGTCACGTTTGGTTGCCTCTGCATCTTGCATATAGAGAGAAAGTTCTTCAGGTGTTGTTGTGAATCTTCAACCTGAGTCCCAGAGAATAATCCCTTGTTTTGCAACAAGTGTAGCATGTTGTTGGTAATCTGGAAAGACTCAGCTTGAATTGCTGGCACAATAATGGCAGTTGCCAGATTATCCGATGTTGGTTGTGCCCAGTCAAATAGTGCACCTTCATGCGCCTCCTACACCTCATGTACGTTCAACCCAACTTGCTGGTTTAGGTCGTTCACGTCTCCTATGTCGAAATCTAGTTTAATTGGTTGTTGAGATTGCTGAAGTTGTTTGATTGGCCTGTTACGTGCCCGGAAAGTTTTCTCTGGGTCTGAGAGTCCTTCAATTAGTTCTCTAGTCCTTGCAGATTTCCTAGGCATGCACCTGAGTACCCAATTCAGCAACCTTCAAAAAATTCAATGTAAAGTGTGTAGAAAGAACCCGACTACACAAGAATCTTGTAGTTCTGTCAATGGCAATTGATAATTCCGTTAATTCCCCCGCAACGGCGCCAAAATTGATTCACGCCCAAACAACGGTCGTAGTCAATATAATCCGGTCAATTAAGTCCAGAGTCGATCCCACAAGGAATTAACCTATTAACAGCCACTTCCAAAACCCAATAACACTTCTGAAGCAGCTTCCCAAACTTTTGAATATATTTTTGTGAAATATTTTCTACTAACTAACTTTTGCAAGAAATTAAAGACTTGAAAGAATGAATTGAATGTTGTGTAAATAATGAAGAAAAAGATTAAGGTATTGATTTCCCCTATTGATGGAACCCCTTCTATTTATGCTCATACAAATTGTCAATATTATTCTATCAATCATGAACACTATTTTTACCGTAATTCTCTCCTGAGCAACTACAATAATTTACTAATGCACTCTCCTGAGCTACCCTAGCTAGCTTTAATTTGAACGGTTCACTTTAGATTGCACCCAAGGTTTCGTTATTCCTAACCCCACCTTTACGCTTACAGTTATAGATTCCTCCAATAATCTAGGTGTGGTGTTGTTCAACAATTTACCTAAATATGCACTCCTTTCCAAGTTATGCATGTGAGCACATGATTTTTGCACTGGGCAAATAATTCCAAAATTAAAATAAATATGTTTTTGAGTGCAATTACTTGCTTTGTTTGAAATTAGCTATACTTTGTGTATTTGCATAAGTAGAAATTAGAAAAAATCAAAAAAATTAGGCTAGGTAATTACTTTGTTTAATTAGTTAGGTTTTAAGAAGAAAATTAGAAAAATAGTTTTAAGTAGTTTAAGTTAAGGAAAATAGTAGAAAATTGCCAAAAAAATACTAAATAATTAGAGTAAGTAGGAAATTAGGTTTTATAATTTTCCATAAAAGAAAAAGAAAAAAAAGTATAAAAGAAAATACATAAAAATAATTAAAAACCAGAAAATACAAAATACATAGGAATAATGAAACTGGGCCAATTGAAATCCAATTGTTTGGCCCAGTGAATTAGCCCAAGTGAGTCAGCCCGTCTGATCCCAAAGGCCATTCAATCTCAGTCGTCTATCAGGCTTGATCCAGCGGCCAAGGATGCAGTCCGGATTAATTCAGAGATGAGGGTGAGATTCAATCTCCACCACTCGATTAGGTCGAATCTGACGGTGGGATTAATTAGTCGAAATTTTGGTTTAATTAAATAAATTGTGAGATCAAATCTGAGTCGTTCGTCTGGATTGATCTAAGGGTCAAAGGTCTTGGTCTCAAACAACTGAACGACGCCGTTTATGTAACGCGTCTGGTGACCGTTGATCTTCATCAGATCAACGGTCTGGATTACCTTAGTCATCCAGCCTATAAAAGGCTCCTGTCTGAAGCAGCCGGCCATTTTTGAACTATCTTAACCCTAGCCGCCTCTCATCACTCTCTTCTCTCTCGTCTTCATCACCAGGAAACCCTAAATGGCCATGGCGGCCACCACCTCCCACGGTGGTCGCCGGCCTTTTTATTCATTTCCCTTTTCTTTTCCCCTTTCTTCTCTTTCTTCTACATCAAAGCCCCAGAGAAAACAAGCTATTTCTTCTGAAACACCAGTCACCGGAGCTTCGCCGGTGAATCACCAAACAACGAGAAACACCACTAAACCAATGCCGATCGAACCATCTTGGTGAGATCTACCCGACCATACCACTCGCCTCCTTCGAATCTTGCCGGAGCTCTTCGAATATCCAAAAGAGTGTCGTCGGAAACCTAACTCCGGCGACTGAAATCCCAACCCCTAAACAAGATCCGTCCTTTACCCTTCCAAATACCCCCCTTCAAACTAAAAACCCCAAAAGGCTTCGTCTTTGAGCCTAGAAGAAGAACCAGAAAAGAAAAATGAAAAAAAGAAAGAATGGAATAAAGAAAAGAATCAAAGGAAAAGGGGGCCGAGGGGGTCTGAGAGAGAATAAGGAAAAAGGGGAAAGCTTGGGGACAGACCCCGCTAAGCTAAGTACCCCGTCCCTTCTCTGCTTCTTTGCTTTCTTTATTTTTGTTTTTATTGTCTTGCATGTTTCCGTTTGTCTCTGTTATTCTCATTTTTGTGCTTTACATGTTAGTTTCTAGGGTCTAATCTGCTCATTTTTCGTACCTCACATCTTATTCTTGTATGTTTCTTTGACTACATCTGTTTAGTAATAAGGTTTCTTAGCATGTTCATCTTCTATATCTATCTCTGCGATTACTTGTTTCTTTGATTCGAAAAGATTGTTTAATGCTAGGGTCTTCTTTTTGCTATTGGCTTAGTTCCTTTGTTCCATCTATCATGACTCTACCTTCTTCCAAGTTCAAATATCTATCTTTTCTTCATTTTTCTTGATTTGTTGATTCTGATCTGTTAAAAAAGCATGATTGTTCTTCTCTTTTGATGACTCTCTCTTTAGATTTTTGTTCTGATTTGGAGAGTCGACTTAGATATCTCTCTTTTGTCTTTGGCTTCTATCTCCTGTTAGCATTAACTTCTTCCATTTTTTGTGTTTTATCTCTATTATCTCAATAAGGATTCAATGAGTCTTCTCTTATGATTTTTTCATGCTTAGTTATAGTGGTAGGACTAATTATTAGAAATTTTCATGTTAGCCTCATATTTGAGTTGGTTCTGCTTCATCTTTTCCCTTTACATATTCTGATTAAAACAATGATCCGACTCTAATAGTTGGTTTATACCACCTCTTTTTCCTTCATAAGCATGATCATCTGATTTAGTTTCTTCTTCCATTGCTTGGCATGCTAGATGTTAAGACTCTTCTCCATTGCTTCTCCATGTCCCCATGTTCTACATGCTTCATCCTGTTTGTCATGACTTGTGTGAAAAATGGCTTGGTTTGACTGATAATATATATCCATAGTTTCTGTGAGCCATGTTCAAACCCTTCTCTAACTGTTTGTGTTAGCCTATGCTTCTGTCTGCCTCTGTCATGAACCTTGGTGAATTCTGAGTTGTTCAAACTTTCATAATGACTTGAACTGGTAGTAATTAGGTCTTAATTAACATGAGTTCATATTTTGTCTCATAAAGTTGGGTAATGTGAATTAATTAATAGAAATTCAACCATATCAATTGCCTTCTCTGAGTTTTGGTTGATTATTACATTTTTGTCTGATTTTATGTGTCCTAATATGCAAATCATGTTGACATTGATTTAGTTTTATTGGTTCTGGTTGAGTGTAAGTGTTTGATTAACACTGTTTGAACCCTAGGTGAATTGGTTATAGCTGTTAGCATTAGGTTCCATGAAAATTGCTAGTTTTTGAATAGGGTATTAACTGAAAATGAACAAAATAGGCTGTTAGACAATAATTGACCTAAGAGTGGTCAACTTTGCAAAAGGTTGACCAACTCTATAAGGTCCAAACACACCAGCTCACTTCAAAAAGGGCTGGTTGTGCAAAAACTGGTCAAGCTTGCAAATGCAAGCTTACCAAGGCTCATTTGAGCCTTGAACATCAAAGTGGCCAGGCCTGCAAAGGCTTTGGGCCCAGCTATGTTCAGTAATTGGGTTTAATTATCCAGGCTAAGTCTCAACTTGAGACTAGCCATTAGTTTAATAGGTATTAAGCAGGCTAGTCCTGCACTTTAGTATAATTGACCTAAAAATCACAAAAAATAGGTTATTAAGCAAAAATTGGCCTAAGAGTGGTTAACTTTGCAAAAGGTTGACCAATTCTATAAGGCCCTAACACACAGCCCACTTTAAAAGGGGCTAGTTGTGCAAAGAGGCGAAGTCTGCAAATGCAGACTGGCCCAGGCTCATTTGAGCCCTGAACATCAAAGTGGCCAGGCCTGCAAAAGCTTTGGGCCCAACTATGTTCAGTCATTGGGTTTAATACCCAAGCTAAGTCTCAACTTGAGACTGGCTAACTTTTAAATAGTTTAAATTCAATAATAAAGCAGGCTAGTCCTGCAATTAGTTTTAAATTGAAATAATTTGGTTTTAATTAACTGGAACTAAGTAAAAGAGGCTAGAATTGAAATAGTTTTAATGTTAGATCTGGCCAGCCCTTAAATACCAATGCAAGGGCTGGCCATTAGTTAAATAAGTCCCAAAGAAGCTGAAAATTAACCTAGGCAGTCAAGTAAATCAGCATTGGCATTGAGGGCATAATTGGAAGTCAAATAGGTAAAATGGTGAATAGTGTGAAACATAAGAGGGTAAGGGAGTCATTTGTACCCCTGATTTCTGCAATTTTGCAGAGATTTAAGGGTATAATGGTCTCACTAAAATGGGAAATCTGTAAAAATCTCCATCCCTTAGGGCTATACTAGTAAAAACCCCTTAAAAGGAATCTTTGGAACCTTCCAGCACATGCTGGAAGGGTTTCTAGTAACAGAATTGGGGGCTGAAGTGAACATTTAATAATTTTAGGAGGGATTTCTGGGATTTTCTTTCGAGTTAGAACCTGTCAATTGCTGTTGGGTTTTGGGTTTCTTTGCTCGAATTGGGTCTGGATTTCTATTTGCCTTGCTATGAGATCTTCGCTTGCTGCTGCTGTGTTGTTTTGTTCATCTAGCATTCACTTCCACTGTTGCATTGGCTGTTTGGATTTTGCTGTGGTTACTACTTATCCTCATCCCTTAGAACTCATCGGTTACATTTTGTCGATTCCAGGTACATCTTTTATCCTTTGAAGCTGTAATGGAATCGCTGAAGTAGAAATGAAGTTCAAGTGTGATTTATATGTCAATGATGCTTTGTTGTATTTAAGTTTCTTCATGACTATCCAACATTAGCATAGATCTGTAGTAATTTCAGTTGTAGTATAGCAGTAGGTAATATCCGAAAAACAAAAATACAAAAACATTGTAATAGCTAACATAAAAGTAGTATTATAGTATAGTCGTGGTTAGGAATCACCTAGTTAAATAGGAAAAATCGTTAAAACAACAGTCAATCAATTCTCTCGCATGCATTCATAATAACAAGCTAACTTAGCTAATCTGTTTTGGTAGTCAATTTTAGAGTTGGAATAAATTCAAAAGAAACAACCAGATGTGGAGTAAAACTGGTTTAGTAACATCGAATAAGTTTGACTTGTATTAATAGCAATGTTTAAACATATTAGTGAATTAGCCTCGAAATATCCACAAGTTTCAGAGAGAAAAATAGTCAGAAGAATCAGCAAATTATTTGCAACTGGTTTTGTGACAATGCTTAGGATAAGTTGAATTAGAATAATTAGTTCAATCACATATGCATCAGTTAGTTGTAACCTAGTGTCATTATTGATGATCTTGTACCATGGTTCTCTTCTTCATCTGATAAATAAAAGTTATTCAATTTCTTTTCTCAATTTTAAGTGTCTTTTTATTATGCATCCTGTACCGTTTATCTGCTATTGCGACCATAAACCTGGTTTGGGCCTATCATACAGTGAAGGCTTGAACTATGTTGATAAATTGGCTATGCTGCCAAGTACAAGCCTGAAGGTTGTCTGGTTTTTAAGGCCTAGGCAGGCCTTTTGCGGATCCGTTTAAATGATCAAAGAGTCCAGGCCCAAACAAGCAATAAGACCGACGGGCCTGGAATATTTATTAAAAATCGTTTAAGGCAAAAACAATGTATAGCAAACATAGTTGAACAAATAGGATCCGACTTTAATAAATAATTGGGATGAGCCTCGCCCGACTTCAAACACCGGGGCCCCCATTTAGTAATGATATAACATAAATAGACCCGGGAAAGCTAATAGCAAATTCTATAGCTTCTCCCAAAAGATTTAAAAGCCGATAGACGTTACTTTAGGGCACAATTTAACGTACTTTCCATTGAACGAGTGTGCACTTGGTGCGACTCAAATCCAAATCTCGGCAAAGCTGAAATACACCAAAAGTCATTGGCGTACTGGTTGCGGTATGACTCGAGGCATGTTTTCGCGATGCCGCAAATTCCATAAAAATAATACTTAACGTAAAAAGCACTATATATGTTGTTAAAATATGTAATTGAGTCAAACAAGAGTCAAGAACGACAATTGAGCGACCGTGCTAAAACCACGGAACCCGGGAATGCCTAACACCTTCTCCCGGGTTAACAGAGTTCCTTATCCAGGATCTTTGCTTCGCAGGCATTTTTATGAGTCAAATTCCTCGGATTCGGGATTAACCGGTGACTTGGGACACCATTATCTTTCCCAAGTGGCGACTCTGATTAATCTCAATAAATCCCGAACCGATTGTCCTTTAATTGGAAAAACTCCTTCCCTTACGTTATTTTATCCGTTTCGAATATTTGATCGTCGGGGTATACCCTACGAGCGTATTTATATGCTTATGTTGGGGTAGTAAAAAGGGAGGTGTGACAGCTCTGGCGACTCCACTGGGGATCCCAACCCCGAACCTCGGTTTCAGGGTTTAAGAACTCGAGCTCCTTAGAATTGCTGTTCGCGTTATTGTTTGACTTCATTATATGATTTGAACAACATGCTATGTGCTTTATTGCTTTGATATTATGTGGATTGCATATAAAATTGTGCCGAAAACCTTTCTCTCTTCACCCCCGAGGATGTGCTTACTGGTTGAGACTCCCCTTTCTGTTAAAGTCACCCTAAATTAAGAAAATAGAGGCCGGATAAGTTACAAAGCCGATTGACTCCGCGGGTCACCGATACGTAGCCCCCTCCTCGATCCGAGTTGTCCGGTCAGGTATACGGTCTAGCACTCTATGAAACCGTAAGATTTTGAACATAGGTCTAGGACGATTATTTGCATCATATTTGACTTAAGGGACTCAACACAGGGGTTGGGTCCGTCTAGGACAAGTGACCCGGTATTGAAAAAGACCGAGCATGTTATGTGTTGCATTTTTATTGTCCTTGATCGTTATGCGGACCGGCGGAAATCTCGAGGATAGAAAATTGTTGAAAAGAAAAAAAAAAGAGAGGAAAATAAGATTTATAGGAAATAGGTATCCGAAAATTTGGAAATTTGAAAAAAAAGAGGTGGAACAGTTTTGTTGAAATAATTGGTCAAATAATCTGACCGAACTACGCAGGTTTGATTCTCGCCATTAGGTGGGATACGTAGGCAACCCTTAAACGGGTCCAACCACACTTTTAAAAAAAAAAAGACCAAAAAAGATTTTTCCTTTCAAATAATCGAGGTGATTGCTATTTTTGGAAATGGCTGAATGTTCCGAAAGGACGCCGGAAGGCTGTTTTGGCAAAAATGGCCACTTCGAAAGTCATTTTTCTTTCCTTTCCTTCAAAAATGAAAACTTGCATTGAAAAAGATTTTCCTTTTTTCTAAATAAAATCGCCTTAATAAATGTGCAGGACGAGCACAATGATGAATGAACATTTTTACCTAAATAAAATCCCCTTGGAGCTGAAATTATGGTGGCAAGACATGGGATCCGATGGTCAAGACTGGGTCAAAGAGTACTTAAAAGGCCTTACGGGGTTATTAGACATGGTTCCCCGAGGTGATGTGATTAGAGCGTTGGTCACGTTTTGGGATCCGGCACACAACGTATTTCATTTCCCAAATTTTGAACTTACCCCTACTTTAGAGGAGATTGCCTTCTACATCGGGAAGACCGAGGTCCCGCTAAAAGGAAAATACCCGGTATCTCCGAGGACGGTAACAGTGCATCGTTTCCTCGACTCTTTGAAAATTGCTCGGAATGTGCACAACGAGGATCTGGCCAACGGGTTTTGTTCCTTAAGCTTCATCTACAGTAGGTTTGGACACGTTGGGGGTTTCAATGACCTCACCAACAAATTATGTTGCAAGTCCAACCGAGCGAAATGGGAGGAACACTGGAGGTTTGCATTTTTGGTGGCATTTCTCGGAGTTGTCGTATTCCCGAGGAAGGATGGACATATCAATATAAAAGTTGCCGGAGTAGCTACCACACTGATAGTACAAGATAATTGTACTCTGGCCCCAATGATCGTCGCGGACATCTACCGTGCTCTGACTACGTGCAAAGCGGGAGCCAACTTATTCGAAGGATGTAACTTAATCTTGCAAATCTGGCTAATTGAACATCTATGCCGCCATCCTTCGTTCTCGAGCTATGGTTCGGCTGAACGGACATGTTTGGAAGAGTTCAGTATGAGGACAAAAGAAGTAAAATTGCCAGAGGGAGTCCAAGGTTGGATTTTGTATCTTCGATCACTAACTGACGATCAAATCGATTGGACGTATGACTGGTTACCTCTTGACGAGGGGATATACATGCCAACGGAGGGATCGCCATTTTTGATCATGGGTTTGAAGAGTATACAACCTTATGCCCCATACAGGGCCCTGCGACAGTTGGGTCGGTGTCAAATCATTCCGAGAGATGGGGACCTCAGTGTGCAAGCTGTGGAGATCGATCCGGACGGGCAATTCCCGGAAGCAAAGATCCGGCAAATCTGGAATGAGTGCCAAAATTTGAAAATTGATACTTGTGTGTCGAATAGAGCAAAGGGGGAGGTGTCGCCTGGATAATCCACATGGTACCAACGAGGGTTGAAAACGAACGTCTTTCGAAGAATCAGAACTGGGTGGCCAAGGAAAAAGAATACAAGGCCAAAATCAGCTTGTTGGAGGATAAATTGAGAAATCTTCATTTCGAAAGTGGCTTACAGGCAGGCAGCATCCGATGAAGTGGAGAAGAAACAACTAAAAAAAGAAAATGATATGTTGAAGGCTCAAATGGCTCAAATGAAAATTACATCTGAGACCCCAGTTCGCTCAGCCCGGGATGAAAAGTTAATTGAGATTCTCCGGCGCAAAGTAAATGACTACGGCTTCGATTTGGACAAAGCTGAAAAAGAGTTAGTCAGGGCTCGGAAGCAAATCAACAGCGACGCTGAGGAAAGAGCCAAGTTGGTTCGGCAATTACAAGACAAGCACGATTTTGAGGTAGCTCAGCTTAGAAAGAAAATAATTTCAGCCACAGTTAAAAGTAACAAGATTATCAAAGATCTTGAAGAAGAGAGAGAGCATTGTTACACAACTATGGCTAAATTAGAATTGGAGCTGCAGCAAGTGCAAAAAGACAACCAACACACCTTGGATGCTCGTACTGAACAAATAAGTCGGTTATTGCAAGAAAAGGGGGTCATCAGAGAAAAGATTGTTCGCATTGCCCAATACATCACCCGGAAGAGTCAACTGTGTGAAGATATGTCTCGAGGAACCTTTGTATCAGCAGTAAAGTTCTTCGTGCAACAAGTCATGTCTGACCTAGATAGGCTCCAAAGGGGATTAGCATATAGGCCCGCGGCAAGGCCGAACGATGCCTCGCGGGCACTAGGAGCATTAATGTACTCATAGGGCATGCATCATCTTTGTGAGCACGTGATTTTTGCCCTACATGAGAATTACTCCCAGAAAATTCAAAATAAAATAGTTTCATGTTGGGCATGATTTTTGTGATTTTTGTGTTATTTTTATCTTACATTTGCATTTTTTTGTGTGCGTGTTTATTTATTTCAATTAGTAAAATACAAAAAATATATATATTATGTTTTTGCATTTTTTTAGTGTTTAATATCAAAATTATGTGATTTACATTTAAGTGATATGTAATTGTGTATGTTAATTATTAGTAAAACTTAATTAGCATTCTTATAAGTTAATTTGATTTTTTGTAGTGTGATTTAGAATTTTTTGTTTAAATTAGACAAAAGAGGAGACAAAAGAATTAGAAATAAAGAGGAAATCGGAACTGGGCCATCTCCAATTCAATAAAAAACCAGGCCCACACTAATTCAATACCCAGCCCAAATCCCCGCCCAGGCATCAGCTTATGTAACGGCTGATCTGGACCGTTGGATTTTATTATCCAACGGCCCAGATTAATCAATCAATTCCCAAATATACCCAGGCCCTAACTTAATCACACGACACCGTTTTGGTTTAAGTGAGGCGATCCTGGTCGTTGATCGTAAATGATCCAACGATCAGGATTTAATCTCGTAATTCATATATAAGGCCGTCTCCACACCCCGCCCCCAAGCCGGACCCCCCTACACTCCTTACACTCGTCGTTTCTCTTAGAGACGAATTAACCTCGTCGTCCACCACCGTGCTCCGCCTGCCGGAAATCGCCTCACGGCGGTTCCGGTAGGCCAACGGCCACCAAATTAACACCAACCCTTCTCCTCACCTCCCTCTCTTCGAATCCGGCCTCCGTTAGTCTCGAATCCGTCTCGAGCGTGTCGAATATTGAATCAAAGGTTGCCGGAATTTGAAAACCATGCCAAACCTCACCAAAATCACACCATAGCTTCCCCTCACCTCCCTCATACACCCACCGGCTTTAGTTTTGTTCGAATCAAGCCCTAACCCCTTAACCCCCAAATCGAGCCCTCAGGAACCCTAGAATTAAGAAACTAGGGATTTCATTCGAACTGAGAGAAATTGAGGTTAATAAACTTTAATTGGAATGTTTTCATTTGAAAAAATTTCAATTAAAGTCTATTTGACTTCAAATGCGCAACCTCGACTCCTTTCAAACCCGAGTCGGCCAAGTTCCAATTCTTTGTTTCAAGGTATTTCTGTTCTTGTTTAATTGTATTTGTCGTTTCAGTTTAATTGTTTTTTTTAGTTTTCGTTTTTGTTGTTCCGCCAATTCTCTGTTTTCTTCATCTCTTTGGGACCTTTTTATTTGGTCGATTCTTGTTGTTTCTTTGATTGAAAATGAATGATATGCTTAGTATGATTAAGGTCGTCAAGCTAATTAGTTCATATTGGTTGGTATCCTGTTGTGTCAAAACCATGAATCACGAATTTGTTGGGCATTTGTTTGTTCTTGATTGTATACGTAGGATCAATTAAGTAATTGTCGTCATTTAGTTATACGATTTTTCCTATTAAAACACTGGATAGTGATTAATGTTGTCCGAAAGCATTACCAAGTGAAGTTCTTGAATTGTTGTGACTTTAAATTAGGTCCTGAATCTGCTGAGGCTTGTTAGCATTAGTGTAAGATGATTAATCAGAGGTGGCATATTAAAATGCCCTGCACAGCCTAGTGGAACCTGCTGTCACAGCAGGGCACTCCACCAGGTTTCCACTCAGCATTTAAATTAAGTTAAGCCCACACTTGACAGGGTTTAGTGGCAAAACACATAGCATATAATGGGCTGGCAGAGAAGAGTATGGGCAGGGGTGGGTCTTCTGATTATTGTATCTTAGGGTGTCTTGGTTTTTCAAGTATAAAGAGAAGGTTGAAGAGAATAGGCAGGGTCTTCTTTGGTTTTTTTTGAAAAAGCAGCATACATTAGGGGAACGAATAAGCTGAAATAGACACACACATAGACATTGGGACTGTTCCATTGAGGGTTGGCCACTGTCATTGTTGCTCTTATTCTGTCATTGTTAGAAGTTGTTGTTGCTGTTATTCAGTTGTTGTAGAGGTTGTTTGTTTGCTGCTGTGGGTTGTCGAGGTTGGTGGTATTGGTTTGTTGCTGTTGCTTCTGTGATTGTGTTTGGCTACTGCTAGTGTGGTGTTTGGCCACTGCTAGCACTGGGTTTTGTTGCTGTTGCTTCTGTGATTGTGTTTGGCTACTGCTAGTGTGGTGTTTGGCCACTGCTAGCACTGTGTTTTGTTGCTGTGATCATACTTTGGTTACTGCTGAGTGTGGTATCTGTTGATTGTTGATGTTCTGTATTGTTGCGGGTCCACTGCTACTGTTGCTACACTGCTGACTGCCACACTTTGTCACTGCTCATTCTTCCTTCTTTTCTTCCATATTCCAGGTACACATCCCTGTTATTATAGTTTTCTTGGTTTGAAGAGGAAATGAAGCTTGAAGCTCCCTGTTGAATCTGTCAAATACATGTAGTGTCCAAAGTTCTTGTGTTTGTAATGAGTACACATAATTGGATCTATCATACTTGTTTGGGTTATAAGAAATGCATTTAGATCAAAACACACTGTCATTGGACATGCATAGGAACTTGAGTTATTCCTGCTGCATCTATGCTTAAATCTCCTCCATTCATGGTGTGTAATTTCCAAATCTACTAATATTAGATCTTATGTTAAAACTGAGATTAGCTATTTGTTTAAGTAGAAGGTTTAAGGTAATTTGAACACCTGTGAGGAACGATATCTTGAAATTGCAAAAAATATATGATAGTGGCTCTTTGGGGATTATTTGAATTCAAAGTAAGTTTTTTCCATATAATTGTCCACCATAGACTCGAATCTACTCACTTAGTTAACTAATAGTATGTTTGCTCGAATTGGTTACAATTGAGTAGAATTTTGTCATACTGTAGGAATTGGTGCGTTATTACTCAACTAAACGACGTAATTAGATTAAAGGAATCGGGGGTGCATTTCATGTGACCCGACTCCAATTTTGAACAAGATCAAATAAAGCGTGTCAGGAACCACGGGCGCATTTCATGTAGTGTGGCTCGTAACATGTTTTAAATAATTTGGAATCAATTCCTAAATAAATATAGTGGGATGTGGTTCGATTTAAATTTGAATTAGAGGTGCGCTTCGCCTAACAGTTACACAAATCGCAGGGGCCCTCATAAGTGTATATATAAAGCGCTTAGATTTCGAGATGTGTTGTTTCTTAGCAAATATCATGGCCTTCTCAAAAGTGTAAATAAGTAATCGCTCTAGGCGCGTGTTTTAATAAGTTTACCTTCTTAAGTACGGGTGTGCATTTCATGCGACCCAAATCCAAATCCCAAAATGTTGAATAAGAATGTGTTGAGAATCCGGGTGCATTTCATGTGACGTGATTCGAAACGTATTTTTAGGCAACATTCTTTTCGCAAAAATCATAATAATAATAAAAGCGGTAATGGGATATTGATTTGCATTAGGTATATAACTGTGAGAAATCAGATAAATAAGCCGCATATGACAGTTGAGCGACCGTGCTAGAACCACGGAATGCGGGAATGCCTAACACCTTCTCCCGAGTTAACAGAATTCCTTATCCGGATTTCTGGTTCGCCGACCATTAAATAGAGTCAAACCTTTCCTCAATTCGGGTTTCAAACCGGTGACTTGGGACACCATAAATCTCCCAAGTGGCGACTCCGAATCTCGATAAATGAACCCCGTTTTGGTTGTCCTTTAATTGGAAAAACTCTCTTTTATATCTCGTGCTCACGCGGGTGCGTAAAAAAGAGGTGTGACACATACACCCAAGTCCAAAATTTCCATCCAGACCTATCGGAACCATCAAACAAATTTGGCTTATTATTATCTGATTTTATTATATGTTTGTATTTAATGTGCTAAATGTTGCTTTTACCGCTTTGATATTTTGTGAATTGTACATATAAATTGTGCCGAAACCAATCTCCTCTCCGAGTCTTCTAAATCATGAAGAAGGGTGCACTTCGTGTGACTTCTTTTCTGTATAGTGTCTAATTCCCACTTTAGAACGAGGTTTGGATAAGTTGCAAAACCGGTGAAGCTTCTATATTCCGGGTTGCTGCCTCCTCCTCGGCTCGAGTTGTCCGCTCGAGTAAGCCAGGTCTAGAACAATAAACCCAGGTTTTTGAACCTAGAATAACAAAGCTTCATGTCGGATCCCTAGTAGGAACGTTTATTTGCATCATGTTGCATTTGGCTTAGGGGACTCAACACAGGGGTTGAGTCCGTCTAGGACAGGTGACCTGAAATGAAAAGACTATCCTGCTGCATCCTGTTTGTCTTACGCATTTATCTGTTATAGACTTGCATGCTGACCGGCTTTAGATAAGGAAAATTAAAATTAAAAAAAGAAAAAAAAATAGCCATTGTCTTTAGTTTGTTTCATTAAAACCGAACTACGTGGGTTTGATTCTCATTGGTTGTGAGATACGTAGGCAGCCTTTATCGGGTCCAACTTCACCATTTGAAAAAAAAAAAAAAAGCCAAAATATCAAAACTAACTTTTGTACTAAATAAGTCGGTGACGCTGTTTTCAAAAATAGCCGAATGTTCCCGAAAGGGACGCCGGAAGGCTGATTTCACATAAACGGCCACCTTTGGGTCAATTTTTGATTTCGATCAATTTACCCCACAGCCCTAAAAACCTTCGTCCCCGAGACGTTGAAAGGCCGTGATTGAAAACTGATTTTTTATTATATTTTAGCAAAACAAAGTTGTTTTTCTTATTTAAATCACCTTAATAAATGTGCAGGATGAGCACGAATCAGAATAAGTCATTTTCAATCTTTAGCGAGGTCCCTCAGCGGCTCCATATGTGGTGGAACGATTTGGAAGACAGTGGCAAAAAGATAGTGGAGAGAATTTTGGGAGGTTTGGTTAATCTGTTGAATATCAAGCCAAGGAAAGACATCATCGAGGCACTGATATCTTTTTGGGATCCGACCCGCAATGTGCTCCGCTTTGTCGACTTTGAACTGACACCCACGCTATAGGAGATTGCGGGCTATGCAGGACTAAATGGAAAATTAAGAGGGCAATACCTGCTCTCACCAAGACCGGTATCTCCACATGGGTTTCTGGATTTGCTAAGCATTAGTCGGAAGGTGAAAAATGATGATTTGCTAGAAGGATGTTGCGATCTCCAATTCTTATACCAACGGTATGGCACTCCTCGGGGTTTTGAAGAGTCAAACCTTGGACTAACTCACGCAGGGAATAGAACCAAGTGGGAGGCCAGATGAATTCTAGCATTCATAACGACATTCTTGGGGATTGTGATTTGTCCACGCGAAGATAAGAAAATAGAGATAAGTCTGGTAGGAATAGCCGATGTTGCAATCAAAAAGGCTACCAGCACGGTGGTCCCTTTGGTTTTGTCCGAAATCTATCGAGCCTTGATTGTATGCCGAGAAGGGGGCAATTTCTTCCAAGGATGCAATCTGTTACTCCAATTGTGGACGCAAGAACACCTCCATCACCGGACACAATACATGAACCATGGGTTGATCGGAAAAAACTGTATCAGGGGTTTTGAAGAACGGATGATAGGTGCTGTATTCCCTGAAGGCGTCAAGGCATGGCTTGCACGACTAAGCTCAATAGAAGCCGATCAGGTTGAATGGGCGTTCGGGTGGTTACCCGATACTGAAGTAATATATATGGCAGCCGAGGAGTGTTATATTCTTCTGATGGGGATCCGCGGTGTCCAACCATATGTTCCTCATCGTGTATTACGTCAACTAGGAAGGTTTCCAGGTTATTCCTACCGATCAAGACCTGAGAAAGCACGCCATTGAGTTGAGCCCGGGAGTCGTATTCCCCGAAGAGAAGATTAGAAAGCTGTGGCATGAATGTAGATTCCTTGAGCCTAAAACCATGGTCCGGGAACTAGCTAAGGGTGAGGTGGACCCGAAGTACAATGTGTGGTTCGGGAAAAGATTTCAGATTCGTCGGAAATGTTCTAAAAGAGCCCATGTCCAACAGTTCACGGAAGATTCACAGGAGCAATGGAATTGGCTAGCAAAGGAGGAGGGGTACAGGACGAAGATTGGTAGGATAGAACAGCAGGTCCGGGACCTTCAATTCGAGAAGAACATGCAAGCTGCCGCCGACGAAGGAGACAAAAGAAGTTGGCACAAGAAAATGACTTCTTGAGAGCTCAAATCCAGCAAATGAAAAGGGATGCTGACAGACAGTTGAGGAGTCGGGCAGACGAAAAATTGATAAAGGGTTTGAGAAGCCAAGTCACCGATGTCCAAAGAGAATGGGACGAGTCGAAGGCCCAAACAATGAGGATCCGTGCTAGCTGGAGAAAGGAGGCACATCAACATGCACTTCACCTACAACGGGTGGAGGAAGATTACACTGAGACCATCACTAGTCTAAGGGAGGCAAATGTTATCCTCAGGGAGCGGGTTTTCAAGCAAGCCCGAGATGCTAGAACAGACCTCGACCGTTGCCACAATTTGATGGCCCGACTGCAAGAACAAATAGACAGGCTCCTAGACCAAGTCACCAACAACGCTCAAAGATTGGGGGCGAAAAACCAGCAGATAGAACGGCTACTCAGAGAAAGGGACATGATCAAAGACAGAATTGGGGAAATCGGGCATTATGTCACCATGAAGTGTTTAGCTTGTGAACAAATGCCTCGCACCGACCTTTTTGCTTCAGTTATGGGTTATGTCCATCAGATCATGAGAGAGTTAAGGGGACTGCACAAGGACCTCACACCAAGGCCCGCGGCAAGGCCGAATGATGCCTCGCGGGCCCCCGGGAATTTTAGAGCATTAGAGTTTTGATTAAAATGTATTTTTGAAATATTGGGTCAAGCTAGTTGGCATTTTTATCTTTACTTTCCCGAGTCAAGCATTTCTTTTATTTTTGCTGATTGTTGTAAGACGTGTTTTGTAACCGTAAGGTTTTATTTGATATAAAAGTTACTGAATTTTGCCACAATCTTGTTACCAGAACTACGCTCGGTCTGATTCACGCGGGGACGTGATACGTAGGCAATCCACATAAGATTCGACCACCACTAAAAAGAAAGGAAAAGGATACGAAGGTTAATAACGATAAGGCTTTCAAGGATAGTTGAAAAAAAGAAAAGAAAAAGAAAAGGAAAAGAAGAAAAAGAAAAAGAGAAAAAGAGAAAAGCTGGAATGACGCATGTTACGAGTACATGTAGAAAGGGTGATTTGGTTAGGTGCATTACATCCAACGTGCTATAACATATCTGTTAAACTCGGTAAACTATCAAGTTTGTTGCATTTCCAGAAAGTTTAGCAGTTGGTTTGACAGAATATACTGGCCAGCCACCACTACCGTACTAGATCTAAAGGGCCAATTACAGCAAGCATGTCTAGCTCCGATAAAAGCCTCGAGGAAGAGAAATCGGAGATGCAAATCATGAAAGAGGAGGTAGAACGGTTGAGACATCAGATAACAGAGATGCACCTAGCCTGGGCTAGGGGACAGTCCTCACCAAATCTCCCTACTCTCGCCTCAGCTCCAGAACATCCACCCATCGATCCTTCGACAAGCGCCCCGATCTATCCATACTTTCAGGGGGAAAACCCATTATGCCACCCACACTCCACCAGCCAAACCAAATCCTCCTCCAGTCACCCCTGTTTTGTGGCACCTCCACCTGCTACTCTACAAAGGCCGTCCGGCGAGCCGCATGTTCAGATCCATGACAACTCTTACTATCCTCCAGAGCCTACTTTTAGGGCTCTTGAACCACATCCACACACCCCTCACTGGGATAACCCGGCAGAACCGGAAAAGCACTTCCAAAGTTCGGAACATGAGGAAGTTATTAGAAAAGTTAAAAGCATGGAGCAGTCCTTCAGGAATATGCACGGTTTGGGCAACCAGGTCAGTGTCGCTTACAAGGATCTGTGCCCGTTCCCCGACGTCCAATTACCGGCCGGGTTCAAAATGCCCAAGTTTGACCTATACGAGGGGCACGGTGATCTTGTAGCCCACCTCCGAGGGTTTTGTAGTAAAATGCGAGGAGCCGGAGGACGGGACGAGATTCTGATAGCTTACTTCGGTCAGAGTCTGGGAGGATCTGCGCTGGAGTGGTACACTAGACAGGACCCCAGCAGATGGTTTACGTGGGATGACTTGGCTCAAGCTTTTATCGGGCAGTTCCAGTACAATCTTGAAATAATCCCCGACCGCCTATCATTGCTAAAATTAGAGAAGAAACCCGCTGAAAGTTTCAAGGAATTTGGTTTCCGCTGGAGGGAACAGGCAGCAAGGGTAGATCCGCCTATGAGAGAGAGCGAGATGGTGGATTACTTCTTGCAGACACTAGAGCCAACCTATTTCGGACATCTGGTAACGTCCGTGGGCAAATCATTCACCGAGGTGATAAAAATGGGGGCTATGATCGAGGAAGGCTTGAAAGCCAACAAGATCATGAGCTACTCAGCATTGAAAGCCACCACTCAGGCTATCCAAAGTGGTACTGGAGGAGTACTCGGGAAAAAGAGGAAAGAGGAAGTCGCGGCAGTCGAGTCCGGGGCATGGTTCAGAAATAGAGGCCCTGCACCCCAATATAGCCCGCCCCAGCCTCACCACCAAAATTACTTCCACAATCCATATAATCACCCGCAGCATTACTATCCCGCACCTGATCCCCATTTTACTGTCCACCACGCACAGTCCTATTCTGCACCTCCCGTCCATGCACCGTGGCGTGCACCAAACCCGCAGAACAATTATCCACCCCCAAGAGCTTACAGAAACCCCTCGGGAGCGAGTTTTCGTCCGAACCAGGCATTCAGGGGCGACAGGGCGCCAAGGCCAAAGACTTTCACTCCCTTGGGAGAGTCTTACACCAGTCTGTTCCACCGGTTAAAGCAAGTAGGGTTGCTAAATCCGGTTGAAGCTAAGCTACCAAACCCTCTTCCAAAGAACCTGGACCATTCAGTAAATTGTGCATACTGCTCAGGATGTCCGGGACACGACATGGAAAAGTGTTGGAGGTTGAAAACAGCCATCCAGGAGCTCATCGACACTCGCAGGATTGAGGTCCAGACTCCAACAGAGCCCAACATCAACCAAAACCCACTTCCAACTCATCATGAGACCAACATGATCGAGTTGGTACGAGTAGAAGAAGGAAAGGAGAAAGCCCCTTAGACTGTAATGATGATCAAGTCTAGCGGGGTAGGAATGAGAAAGGGGCCGAGCCTTGATGAGCCATCCATTTGCAAGAAGGACGTACCAGGAGGGTCGGAAGCAGAAAAGGGAAGTGTGAACAAAGTACCGGTGAGGCCGGGGGAAGCAAAAATAATTGTACCAGGGATAGCAACGAAGCCCGTCTTGACGGTAGCAGGCGTTCGAATGGATCCCTTCATCATCAAGCCGGCAATACAGTTGCCCGTAACTGATAGCAGAGCTATTCCATGGAATTATTCTCAGGTTACAACAACCTACAAAGGAAAGGAAGTGAATGAAGAAGTTTGCGAAGCGCAAGGTTTGACCCGCTCGGGGAGATGTTTTGCCCCTGCGGAATTGAGGAAGATCACTCCGGCAGCATTGAAAAAGCCGGTAACTGATGAAGAGGCAGAAGAATTCCTGAAAAAGATGAAGCTGCATGATTATTCTGTTTTAGAACAGCTGAAGAAAACCCCTACGCAAATCTCATTGATGTCCTTGCTGATACATTCGAAGAACATCGGCAAGCTTTGATGAAAGTTTTGAATGAGGCCCACGTACCTGATAAAATCTTAGTGAGTCATTTGGAGAAGATCACCAACAGGATCTTCGAAGCGAATCGGATCACCTTCACCGATGATGAGTTGCCTGAGGAAGGCACCGAGCACAACAAGGCTTTATATCTTACGGTAAAGTGTGAGGAGTCGGTGGTTGCCAAAGTCCTTGTCGATAATGGATCCAGTGCTAACATTTGTCCTCTCTCTACGCTGGACAAGTTGAAAGTGGACATCGGCAGGATACGCAAGAACAGCATATGTGTTCGAGGATTTGATGGAGGAGGCAAGGCATCGGTTGGGGACATAGTGTTAATCTTGACAATTGGGCCAGTGGAGTTCACCATGGAATTCCAGGTGCTGGACATGGTGGTGTCATATAACCTTCTGATAGGGCGACCATGGATCCATGCCGCAAGAGCAGTTCCATCCAGCTTACACCAACTCATCAAGTTTGAGTGGGACCAACAGGAGATCGTCGTCCATGGAGAGAATGATCTACAACCAGGCACCATCGTCCCCTTTGTTGAGACGGAAGAAGATGTTGGGCCATGGGTATACCAGATTTGCGATGTGGTATCCGCCAACCGAGTTCCAGAAGGGGAATGCATTCCCGATGACAGAATAGTTACTGCAGATGTCATGGTGGCTCATGAAATGTTGAGACACGGTTTCATACCCGGCAAAGGTCTAGGTGCATCTCTGCAAGGAATCATACAACCGGTATCAGTGGTCGAAAACTTGGGAACCTTCGGCTTGGGATTCAAGCCAACATTAGAGGACATCCAGCGAGCAAAGAGGAATAAGCAGAAGACATGGGTGCTCTCGAAGCCTGTTCCACGCCTTTCCCAATCTTTCATCAGGTCTGGAGTAAGAGGACATCCGACGACAAAGACTCCCGGTCCTATGGTTAGGCCAGATGAAGAGTTCTTAAGAAAGTTCGAGGACCTATTCGCAGATGTATGTATGCTCGAAGATGGTGAAGGATCCAGCCATACCGAGATACAGTTTGTGGGACCGAAAGCAAAACTGAATAATTGGAAGGCTACTCCTCTCCCTGTCCGGAAGGAGTCTTGGTAGTTTGTTTTGGATTGTTTTCTTTCGAAATTTTATGTTGGGGGTTGTCCCCGGAGTAAAATCCAGTTGTTTTAGTTCATTTTGATTTGAGTTTGCAAGTTTGTTTTCCTTGTACTATTCCCACTAATGAAATTTGGTTCCCTTCGTGTCTAATTTTGTTTATTTTCCTTCTTTTTAACTTTTCTGAACAGCCTTCTTTCAACTGATCTTAATGATATGGCGTGCTTAAAGATTAATCAACCCAGTCTAGAAAGTCAATCGGGTTTGGAAATAATAACGCATGAAATAAGAAGTGACGAGAGTGAGTCCGAGTACGGCGATGATGAAGCCGTAGAAGAAATCGGTGAAGAATTAAGTCACTTCGAGGAAAAACCCAAACCGAATTTAAATGATACTGAGGCCGTTAATCTGGGGAACGCGGATGACGTCAAAGAAACCCGAATAAGTGTCCATATTGAACCCAACTTGAGAGAAGAGTTGATCAAAACACTCATGGAGTTTAAAGACATTTTCGCATGGTCGTACGACGACATGCCAGGACTCAGCACTGATCTAGTGGTTCATAAATTACCCACTGATCCGGCATATCCTCCCGTCAAGCAGAAACTGCAGAAATTCAAGACGGAGATGAGTGTGAAGATCAAGGAGGAAGTAACCAAGCAGTTGCAGGTGAAAGTCATTCGTGTCACTCGATACCCTGAATGGTTGGCTAACGTAGTACCGGTGCCAAAGAAAGACGGAAAAATCAGAGTATGCATGGATTACCGCAATCTCAACAAGGCGAGTCCTAAGGATAATTTCCCACTTCCCAATATCCATATCCTGATTGATAATTGCGCTGAACGCGAAATTGGATCCTTTGTGGACTGTTATGCGGGATATCATCAGATTTTGATGGATGAAGAGGACGCAGAAAAGACGGCTTTTATCACACCGTAGGGGACTTATTTCTACCGGGTGATGCCATTCGGTTTGAAGAACGCAGGGACAACATACATGAGGGCGATGACTACGGTATTCCATGACATGATACACAAGGAGATTGAAGTGTACGTGGATGATGTGATCATAAAATCTAGACGTCAAGAAGACCATGTTGCCGACCTCAGGAAGTTCTTTCAAAGACTTCGAAGGTACGACATCAAGCTCAATCCGGCCAAATGCGCATTCGGAGTTCCATCGGGAAAGTTGCTAGGATTCATCGTCAGCCGACGGGGCATTGAGTTGGACCCATCCAAAATCAAGTCCATTCAGGAGCTACCCCCGCCAAAGAATAAAACAGAGGTAATGAGTCTGTTGGGAAGGTTGAATTACATCAGTAGGTTTATTGCTCAGCTTACGGCAACCTGTGAACCCATATTCTGTCTATTGAAGAAAGACGCTGCGATAGAATGGACGACAGAATGTCAGGAAGCGTTTGACCAAATCAAAGGGTATCTGTCAAATCCACCCATACTAGTTCCGCCTGAACCGGGTAGACCCCTGATTCTTTATCTAACGGTTTTGGAGAATTCGTTCAGCTGCGTACTGGGGCAGCATGATCTTACCGGCAGGAAGGAACGGGCCATTTACTACCTCAGTAAGAAATTCACGATCCACGAGGTCAAGTACACTCATCTAGAAAAGACATGTTGCGCTTTGACTTGGGTAGCCCAAAAGTTGAAACATTATTTGTCTTCTTACACCACTTACCTCATTTCGCGTTTGGATCCGTTGAAGTATATTTTCCAGAAACCTATGCCTACGGGGAGGTTGGCAAAATGGCAAATATTACTTACAGAGTTCGACATCATATATGTGACAAGGACGGCTATGAAAGCTCAAGCCCTGGCCGATCACTTAGCTGAGAATCCTGTTGATGACGGATACGAACCTTTGAGGACATATTTTCCAGACGAAGAAGTATTGCAAATTGATGGGTTGTAAATAACCGAGGAGCCGGGTTGGAAGCTTTTCTTCGACGGAGCGGCGAACGCAAAAGGAGTCGGAGTAGGGGTTGTACTTATCTCTGAAATAGGACATCATTATCCTGTTACTGCTCAACTGCGTTTTCATTGTACCAATAATATGGCTGAGTACGAGGCATGTATCTTGGGGTTGCGATTAGCGGTGGACATGGATGTACAGAACGTCTTGGTCTTGGGGGACTCGGACCTTCTGGTACATCAGATTCAGGGAGAATGGGAAACCAGAGATCTAAAGTTTATCCCATATCGTCAGTGTTTGCATGATCTGACCAAACGCTTTCGATCAGTAGAATTCAGGCACATCCCAAGGATGCATAATGAGGCTGCAGACGCTCTAGCCACTTTAGCGTCAATGCTACATCACCCGGACAAGGTTCGTGTCGATCCGTTACATATTCAGATCCGGAATCAACATGCTTATTGCAATATGATAGAGGAAGAAATGGATGGTGAGCCATGGTTTCATGATGTCAAGGAATACCTCAGGTTAGGAATATACCCAGAGCAAGCAACTGGAGATCAAAAGAGAGCTATTCGGCGATTGGCGAACGGATTTTTCCTTAGTGGAGGGGTGCTGTACAAAAGGACCCCGGACTTGGGATTGTTAAGATGCATAGATGCAAGTCAAGCCACAACAGTGATGACAGATATACACTCGGGAGTTTGTGGACCACACATGAGCGGGTATGTATTGGCAAAGAAGATTCTTCGAGCAGGATATTACTGGCTCACTATGGAGCATGATTGTATAAGTTTCGTGCGAAGATGCCATCAGTGTCAGATACACGAAGATTTGATTCATTCTCCACCGACTGAATTGCATACAATGTCAGCGCCATGGCCGTTTGTCGCATGGGGTATGGATGTTATTGGACTTATAGAACCTGCAGCTTCCAATGGTCATAGGTTCATTCTGGTAACGATCGACTACTTTACCAAGTGGGTGGAGGCCAAAACCTTCAAATCAGTAACCAAGAAGGCGGTAGTAGACTTCGTACATTCCCACATCATCTGCAGGTTTGGAATTCCAAAGATAATCATCACGGATAACGGTGCCAATCTTAACAGCGGATTGATGAAGGAGGTCTGCCAACAGTTCAAGATCACACACCGAAATTCCACACCGTATCGTCCCAAAGAAAATGGTGCGGTTGAGGCATCAAACAAGAATATAAAGAAGATATTGAGGAAGATGGTAGAAAGGTCTAGGCAATGGCATGAAAAATTACCATTCGCACTGTTGGGCTATCGCACTACCGTCCGAACTTCGGTAGGTGCAACTCCTTACTTGTTGGTGTACGGGAATGAAGCAGTAATACCCGCAGAAGTTGAAATTCCATCCCTCCGAATTATCGCTGAAGCTGAGATTGATGACGATGAGTGGGTCAAAACGCGATTAGAGAAATTGAGCTTAATCGATGAAAAAAGATTGACAGCAGTATGTCATGGCCAATTGTATCAAAAGAGAATGGCAAGAGCATATAACAAGAAGGTACGTCCCAGGAAATTTGAAGTGGGACAACATGTGTTGAAGAGAGTTCTACCACATCAGGTCGAAGCGAAAGGCAAGTTCGCTCCAAATTGGCAGGGACCATTTGTTGTGACTAGAGTATTATCCAACGGCGCGCTATGTCTAACTGATATTGAGGGAAGATGCACTGATATGGCTATCAATGTCGATGCAGTTAAGAGATATTACGTGTAATTCTTTAATGTATTTGTCAACATTTGGTTTTGTTTGTGTGTATTTTGGCATTTTTCGGAGAATGAAATGACAGAGGCAATTTTTCTACTACCCAAACACTTTAACCTTTGCTTTCCCCTTTGAGCCTTAATAATTCTTTCATATACCCTCTTTCGGAATAACCAAGGAAGATGTGTAACAAAAGGAAAAAGGAAACAAAGAAAAGACACAAGAAAAAGTGAACTACGTTCGACCTGATTCCTCAATAAGGATACGTAGGCGCCACACGACTCGGTCATAATAAAACAAAAAAAATTAAAGATTCCACAAGCGACAAAATTGGGGCAGAAGTCATTGTTTCGTTTGAAAGATAGTGTGGATTCCGAAAGTTGTAATGAGCTAACCGTTGAGGTTAACCCCCTTTTCTTTAGCCTCACGCGCAGAAACCACATTAAGAACCCAAAAAGACCTCTCGATCGGTATTCGAGAAATGCCAAGTCATGCGAATGAAAGCCAAAAGTGACATTCCGACCCTCGATTGAATCTAAGATGCACAAGCCGAAAAGGGATAATACTCTAGAGGGAATCTCATGGGTGATACCCTACCGCAGGGAAAGGAAAGCGAAAATGAGAGAGTCTTAACGGCGAAAACCCTCGCGGGCGCCTTAAGGCGAAGAAAGTTGAGAGAAATAAAACAAGAGAGTCTTGCGGTGAAAACCTTTACGGGTACCCTAAGGCGACGGGAGATAAAGAGAAATGAGAGAATCTCATTAGTGAAAACCCTTCAAAGGGCACTATAAGGTGACAAGGCGAGGTGGTTACAAGATGTCTGCATGAGACAAGGTTGGGACATTCGTGTGCTTCTAGCAAAACACGGCCATCAGAAAGGGATTGACATGAATAGACTGGGTAGATTAATCTCAAAGGCGCGGCATAACCATTGGATCAGTCACACATTCAGATAAGTTTTTCCTTTTTTTTTTTTTTTGAGTTCAAAAAGTTTTCCTTTTCTTTTTTCATTTGCGGTCAGCATTCTTTTCTTTTTCTTTCGTTTTCGAAAATTGATCTTTCAAAGCTTACTACCAAGTCTCCCAAAGCAGTATAATGAAAATGAATAGGCGTGGAACGAGGCAATAAGGCAGAAGTCATTCCGATAGTAAGATTGGAACGACAGGTTGATTGGAAAGTTCACGGGAATTATGGAGTATGATGGACACATGTGGCACGTCTGGAAGATGATCTCTCACAACAGATCACCGGCTAAAAACAGTCGGATCAAACCAAAGATTGGAATAAAAGGGAGAGATGAGAAACCGTCCGTGGAAAGAGCATCGTCCCCCAGCAAGCGCCAACGTCGTCCTTAAAGTTCGAGGGAAGCCAAGCAGCTGAAAGAGAAAAGAAAATGGCCCCAACAAGAGTGGCACGACCGCTCACTGCGTTTTGAAACTAACAATTTTTCTTTGATTTAAAGCAGGAAAGGAGGGTTCGTCGGCGGAAAAGCATACCACCTAGAAGTGTATCAAACTGGGGCAGAAAATTTTCTCCTGTCGCGAAAATTTTCTTGAGAGTAGATACCCAGTAGATAAGGATAGAAAGCAACACAAGATTTTGGGAAATACCCGTTCCGAGCAGAATAGTTTTGACAGAGGCCGACAAGGCAAGGAAGCGATCTCTGAGCCGGTATCATCCCCAGCAATTGTTGGGAAAATGAAACACCGACTTCGAGATTCCCGCGGCAGAATTATATCCCATAAGTTTTCAAAGAAGTAGAGGTGTGAGTCCCAGAGGAGGAATGGGAAGAAGGAAGAGGAAAAGGGTTCCCCCACCAGGGTAATCTACATTTCAACCCCGGCGAGCCCGAGAGAGAATGAGAGGTGAAGGAAATAAAGAATACATCCCCAGCAGCATCATCACTAGCAGGTAAATAGGCAGTTCCGAAGATATCCCCAACAGCCAAAGGAAAAGTAGCACGGCTCAAGGGGAAGGCAATTCCAAGACAAGATAATTCAGAAGAAAAGGTGGCCCAATAGGCGATGCAGAAGAAGAAAATGGTACAAAAGGCAAAGGAAGGTGATCAGGATAGGATGAAATTAGTAAGTTGTAGTTGAAGTCGGGGAGCCCGCCTGGAGAATGGAGTGGCGATTTCATTTTGAAGTAGTAGTTGAAGTCGGGAGCCCGCCCGGAGAATGGAGTGGCGATTTTATTTTGAAGTTGTAGTTGAAGTCGGGGAGCCCGCCCGGAGAATGGAGTGGCGATTTTATTTTGAAGTAGTAGTTGAAGTCAGGGGAGCCCGCCCGGAGAATGGAGTGGCGATTTTATTTTGAAGTTGTAGTTGAAGTCGGGGAGCCCGCCCGGAGAATGGAGTGGCGATTTTATTTTGAAGTAGTAGTTGAAGTCGGGAGCCCGCCCGGAGAATGGAGTGGCGATTTTATTTTGAAGTTGTAGTTGAAGTCGGGGAGCCCGCCCGGAGAATGGAGTGGCGATTTTATTTTGAAGTAGTAGTTGAAGTCGGGGAGCCCGCCCGGAGAATGGAGTGGCGATTTTATTTTGAAGTAGTAGTTGAAGTCGGGGAGCCCGCCCGGAGAATGGAGTGGCGATTTTATTTTGAAGTTGTAGTTGAAGTCAGGGAGCCCGCCTGGAGAATGGAGTGGCGATTTTATTTTGAAGTAGTAGTTGAAGTCGGGGAGCCCGCCCGAAGAATGGAGTGGCGATTTTATTTTTGAAGTTGTAGTTGAAGTCAGGGAGCCCGCCTGAAGAATGGAGTGGCGAGTTATTTTTAATTTGGTTGAGGAGAGCAGTTGAATGTAACAGAAATCTCCGGCATGAATCCAAGTTCGTAAGCAGAAGGAAGGCAACAAGGATCAGAAAAGATAGATTCAGATTGCAAAGGAGAATAGTTCGAAGATCACAAAGGAGAAACCAATGGTCGGAGTTCGGCAATCAAGATAGGCCGAAATAACAATTGGCAGAAGAGAAGAAGCATGTGAAGAAACATCAGAGCCGGCAGGATGGCAAGGAGCATGACAAGATCAAGTTAAAAAGGATAGATAAGAATTTGTAGTACTGTAACTTAGTCTAGCTTCTTATTTTTGTTCAGCACGGTGTAATAAGGGGATCATGTTAAGCAGTGGCAACAGCAGTAATAGCAGTAACAACAGTAACAGCAAGATCGCAACAGTCATGGTTGTCCCAGCTACCAAAACTTCCCGAACTACATTGACCTGATTCCCTTTTAGCCAGGGATATGTAGGAGACTTTCTGAAGCAAAGGTTCGGTCAAACTTTTCCAAAAAATGCTTCATACGGAGCGCTCAAACGGGCAAAAATCGCTCGTATCCGCTCACTTATCTTTGCACGAAAACTCTTCACGTTTCCGCGCAAAGAGGGGCAGCTGTGAGCACGTGATTTTTGCCCTACATGAGAATTACTCCCAGAAAATTCAAAATAAAATAGTTTCATGTTGGGCATGATTTTTGTGATTTTTGTGTTATTTTTATCTTACATTTGCATTTTTGTGTGTGCGTGTTTATTTATTTAAATTAGTAAAATACAAAAAATATATATATTATGTTTTTGCATTTTTTTAGTGTTTAATATCAAAATTATGTGATTTACATTTAAGTGATATGTAATTGTGTATGTTAATTATTAGTAAAACTTAATTAGCATTCTTATAAGTTAATTTGATTTTTTGTAGTGTGATTTAGAATTTTTTGTTTAAATTAGACAAAAGAGGAGATAAAAGAATTAGAAATAAAGAGGAAATCGGAACTGGGCCGTCTCCAATTCAATAAAAAACCAAGCCCACACTAATTCAATACCCAGCCCAAATCCCCGCCCAGGCATCAGCTTGTGTAACGGCTGATCTGGACCGTTAGATTTTATTATCCAACGGCCCAGATTAATCAATCAATTCCCAAATATACCCAGGCCCTAACTTAATCACACGACACCGTTTTGGTTTAAGTGAGGCGATCCTGGTCGTTGATCGTAAATGATCCAACGATCAGGATTTAATCTCGTAATTCATATATAAGGCCGTCTCCACACCCCGCCCCCAAGCCGGACCCCCCCCCCCTTTACACTCGTCGTCTCTCTTAGAGACAAATTCGCCGTCCACCACCGTGCTCCGCCTGCCGGAAATCGTCTCACGGCGGTTCCGGTAGGCCAACGGCCACCAAATTAACACCAAACCTTCTCCTCACCTCCCTCTCTTCGAATCCGGCCTCCGTTAGTCTTGAATCCGTCTCGAGCGTGTCGAATATTGAATCAAAGGTTGCCAGAATTTGAAAACCATGCCAAACCTCACCAAAATCACACCATAGCTTCCCCTCACCTCCCTCATACACCCACCGGCTTTAGTTTTGTTCGAATCAAGCCCTAACCCCTTAACCCCCAAATCGAGCCCTCAGGAACCCTAGAATTAAGAAACTAGGGATTTCATTCGAACTGAGAGAAATTGAGGTTAATAAACTTTAATTGGAATGTTTTCATTTGAAAACGTTTCAATTAAAGTCTATTTGACTTCAAATGCGCAACCTCGACTCCTTTCGAACCCGAGTCAGGCCAAGTTCCAATTCTTTGTTTCAAGGTATTTCTGTTCTTGTTTAATTGTATTTGTCGTTTCAGTTTAATTGTTTTTTTTAGTTTTCGTTTTTGTTGTTCCGCCAATTCTCTATTTTCTTCATCTCTTTGGGACCTTTTTATTTGGTCGATTCTTGTTGTTTCTTTTATTGAAAATGAATGATATGCTTAGTATGATTAAGGTCGTCAAGCTAATTAGTTCATATTGGTTGGTATCCTGTTGTGTCAAAACCATGAATCACGGATTTGTTGGGCGTTTGTTTGTTCTTGATTGTATACGTAGGATCAATTAAGTAATTGTCGTCGTTTAGTTATACGATTTTTCCTATTAAAACACTGGATAGTGATTAATGTTGTCCGAAAGCATTACCAAGTGAAGTTCTTGAATTGTTGTGACTTTAAATTAGGTCCTGAATATGCTGAGGCTGTTAGCATTAGTGTAAGATGATTAATCAGAGGTGGCATATTAAAATGCCCTGCACAGCCTAGTGGAACCTGCTGTCACAGCAGGGCACTCCACCAGGTTTCCACTCAGCATTTAAATTAAGTTAAGCCCACACTTGACAGGGTTTAGTGGAAAAACACAGAGCATATAATGGGCTGGCAGAGAAGAGTATGGGCAGGGGTGGGTCTTCTGATTATTGTATCTTAGGGTGTCTTGGTTTTTCAAGTATAAAGAGAAGGTTGAAGAGAATAGGCAGGGTCTTCTTTGGTTTTTTTTGAAAAAGCAGCATACATTAGGGGAACGAATAAGCTGAAATAGACACACACATAGACATTGGGACTGTTCCATTGAGGGTTGGCCACTGTTATTGTTGCTGTTATTCTGTCATTGTTAGAAGTTGTTGTTGCTGTTATTCAGTTGTTGTAGAGGTTGTTTGTTTGCTGCTGTGGGTTGTCGAGGTTGGTGGTATTGGTTTGTTGTTGTTGCTTCTGTGATTGTGTTTGGCTACTGCTAGTGTGGTGTTTGGCCACTGCTAGCACTGGGTTTTGTTGCTGTTGCTTCTGTGATTGTGTTTGGCTACTGCTAGTGTGGTGTTTGGCCACTGCTAGCACTGTGTTTTGTTGCTGTGATCATACTTTGGTTACTGCTGAGTGTGGTATCTGTTGATTGTTGCTGTTCTGTATTGTTGCTGGTCCACTGCTACTGTTGCTATACTGCTGACTGCCACACTTTGTCACTGCTCATTCTTCCTTCTTTTCTTCCATATTCCAGGTACACATCCCTGTTATTATAGTTTTCTTGGTTTGAAGAGGAAATGAAGCTTGAAGCTCCCTGTTGAATCTGTCAAATACATGTAGTGTCCAAAGTTCTTGTGTTTGTAATGAGTACACATAATTGAATCTATCATACTGGTTTGGGTTATAAGAAATGCATTTAGATCAAAACACACTGTCATTGGACATGCATAGGAACTTGAGTTATTCCTGCTGCATCTATGCTTAAATCTCCTCCATTCATGGTGTGTAATTTCCAAATCTACTAATATTAGATCTTATGTTAAAACTGAGATTAGCTATTTGTTTAAGTAGAAGGTTTAAGGTAATTTGAACACCTGTGAGGAACGATATCTTGAAATTGCAAAAAATATATGATAGTGGCTCTTTGGGGATTATTTGAATTCAAAGTAAGTTTTTTCCATATAATTGTCCACCATAGACTCGAATCTACTCACTTAGTTAACTAATAGTATGTTTGCTCGAATTGGTTACAGTTGAGTAGAATTTTGTCATACTGTAGGAATTGGCGCGTTATTACTCAACTAAACGACGTAATTAGGTTAAAGGAATCGGGGGTGCATTTCATGTGACCCGACTCCAATTTTGAACAAGATCAAATAAAGCGTGTCAGGAACCACGGGCGCATTTCATGTAGTGTGGCTCGTAACATGTTTTAAATAATTTGGAATCAATTCCTAAATAAATATAGCGGGATGTGGTTCGATTTAAATTTGAATTAGAGGTGCGCTTCGCCTAACAGTTACACAAATCGCAGGGGCCCTCATAAGTGTATATATAAAGCGCTTAGATTTCGAGATGTGTTGTTTCTTAGCAAATATCATGGCCTTCTCAAAAGTGTAAATAAGTAATCGCTCTAGGCGCGTGTTTTAATAAGTTTACCTTCTTAAGTACGGGTGTGCATTTCATGTGACCCAAATCCAAATCCCAAAATGTTGAATAAGAATGTGTTGAGAATCCGGGTGCATTTCATGTGACGTGATTCGAAACGTATTTTTAGGCAACATTCTTTTCGCAAAAATCATAATAATAATAAAAGTGGTAATGGGATATTGATTTGCATTAGGTATATAACTGTGAGAAATCAGATAAATAAGCCGCATATGACAGTTGAGCGACCGTGCTAGAACCACGGAATGCGGGAATGCCTAACACCTTCTCCCGGGTTAACAGAATTCCTTATCCGGATTTCTGGTTCGCCGACTATTAAATAGAGTCAAACCTTTCCTCAATTCGGGTTTCAAACCGGTGACTTGGGACACCATAAATCTCCCAAGTGGCGACTCCGAATCTCAATAAATGAACCCCGTTTTGGTTGTCCTTTAATTGGAAAAACTCTCTTTTATATCTTGCGCCCACGCGGGTCAGCGTAAAAAAGAGGTGTGACAATCTTTTATATTTTTTATTTTATAACATCACCTTGTAATCAACGTTTTGAATTATCAATGGAAAGTCAAGTGTTGTTATCAATTCTTTTGCTTTATGTCATTTCTTTTAAATTCGCTACGCAAATAAAATAGGAACGTAATTATGAAAAAGAGAGAGAGAAAGAAAAAGCAAAGAAAAAAAAGAAGAAGAGAGAAGAAAAAAGAAGAAAAAAAGAAGAAAAAAAAAGAGAAAAAAAAAAGAAGAAAAAAAAGAAAAATAAAGAAAAGGAAAGAAAAGAAAAAGAGCGGGAAAAGAGAAAAGTGATGGGTCCAAATGAGCAGCGGCCGGGATGATGCATGACGACTCGAGGAAATGTGTTTGTTTTTAAAGTCGTTGCATTTTATTCAAGCGCTAACAACTAACGGGTGTTGATGCTTGTGAGTTCAGATTCTCTAGGCAACTGGCATTCTGGCTACCCACCCATACAACACAAGATACAAAAAGATGACGAAAGTTGTGTCCCAGGAAATTGAGGCAACTATCGTGGATCCTGCTCACGAAGAGGAGATTGTGGATGTGGCAGGAATGAAGGAGGAAATGTACAAACTGAGGCAGCAGATGGCCGAGATGTACCAGGCCTGGTCTAGAGGTCAACCCCTGCCAGCTTACCCTGCCAACCCCGCATATATCCCTCCAGCCAACCCTAATCCTGAACCACCGACAATGAATTCATCCTCCACATACCCCGACTACCCTCACTATTATGCCTCCACCTCCCAGGTACCACCACCTCCAGTCAAGCAAGCGCCACCGCACATACCCCAAGTTGCTCCGGTATATGTGGCACCTCCGCCCGCTGCCATACACAAATCCTCCAGTGAACCGATGTTTCATATACATGATCCTCACTACTACCCTCCAGAACCAACTTTCCGACAACATGAGTCTCATGCTCCGTTGATAGAAACAAGTGAAGAAAGAGTTGCTAAGAGTGCCGGACAGGAAGAGATGGCCAGAAAAGTGAAAAGTCTGGAGAATGCTTTCCGCACTATGCAAGGACTAGGAGGGCAGGTGAGTGTAGCCTACAAGGACCTGTGTCTATTCCCTGAGGTGCAACTTCCCGTAGGATTCAAGTTGCCAAAATTCGACATGTATAGCGGACACGGAGATCCGGTAGCTCACCTCAAGGGATACTGTAGCAAGATGAGAGGTGCAGGAGGTAAAGATGAGTTATTGATGGCGTACTTCAGCCAGAGTCTGAGTGGTTCAGCTTTAGAGTGGTATACCCGACAAGATCACACAAGGTGGTTCGTTTGGGATGACCTTGCACAAGCCTTTGCAAATCACTTTCAGTACAACTTAGAGATCATACCTGACAGACTATCCCTTACAAAAATGGAGAAGAAGCCGGGGGAAAGCTTTAGGGAATTCGGTTTCAGATGGAGGGAGTAGGCCGCAAGAGTAGATCCACCCATGAAGGAAGGGGAGATGGTGGATTGTTTCCTACAGGCTTTGGAGCCTACATACTACGGTCATTTAGTGTCGGCGATTGGGAAGAGTTTCAATGAAGTCGTGAAGATGGGAAGCTTTGTGGAGGAAGGTTTGAAAACAAATAAAATCATGAGTTTTTCGGCCATCAAGGCCACTAATCAAGCAATACAAACTGGAAACGGGGGAGCAATGGGAAAGAAGAAGAAGGAAGAGGTAGCAACTATAGAGAGCAGGCCATGGAGCCGCAACCCGCATCATCGCCCACCAAGACCCTATCACCAACACCCATCAAACCCACCAAACCCATCAACCCCATATAATCCACCACCACCATCTTACCCGCCAAACCCATACAACACATCAACCCCATATAACCCACCATACCACCACCATACCCACCAACAGTCCCACACTACCACCACCCACAAGCCCCAGTCTACCCACCACCACCACCCCATGTGTGGAGAGCTCAAACTCCACACAATGTTTACCACACCCAGAACACATACCCAACCTCTAAACCCTACAGAAACCAAAACAGGCCCAGGCCTGACTCAGAGTGGAGAAACAAGGCAAGGAAAACATTCACCCCACTGGGGGAATCATATACCAACCTTTATCATAGATTGAAAGAGTTGGGGATGCTAAGTCCGGTTGCACCTAAAGTTCCAAACCCACCCCCAAAAAACCTTGATCCTTCTGTTAGGTGTGAATATTGCTCGGGGACATTGGGCCATGACACCGAAAAATGTTGGCAGTTGAAAAATGCCATTCAGGATCTCATTGATGATAGGAGAATTGAAGTTCAGGCTCCAGAAGCTCCGAACATCACCCAGAATCCGCTGCCAAATCACCATGAGACACACATGATAGAATTGGTGCAAGGTGATAGTAGTTTGAAACCATCTCAGTCTGTGATGATGATAAAGTCAAGTGGCAGAGCAGAAAAGGAAGCCATAAAAGAAAAGGCGATTGTAGAAGAACCAACAGGAAAGCCAGTAGTGGTGGGAGGTTTGAAAGTGGTAGTGCCAGGCGTAAAGCCAATTGTGACTGTGAAAGTCGTGGGTACGGAGCCAGTAATTATAAAGCCGGTGGTGCAGATGCCGGTGGTGAGCACAAAGACTGTACCTTGGAACTACAACAAGGTAGCAGTGGTTTACAAAGGAAAAGAGGTGTCTGGGGAAATTAACGAAACCCACGGTCTCACCCGGTCCGGAAGATGCTTTGCTCCAGAAGAATTGAGAAAGATGAAAGCAGTAAAAGAGAACCAATTGAAGAAACCAGTGTCAGAAGAGGAAGCGGAAGAATTCCTCAAGAAGATGAAATCACAAGATTATTCTGTAGTTGAACAGTTGAGAAAGACCCCTGCACAGATCTCCTTGCTATCTTTGCTAATACACTCAGAAGAACATAGGAAGGCTCTGATGAAGATACTGAATGAGGCTCATGTTCCAGAAAAGATCTCAGTTTGTCACTTGGAAAAGATTACCAACAAGATTTTCGAGTCTAATAGGATCACATTCTCAGATAAGGAATTGCCTGTTGAGGGAACCGAGCACAATAAGGCGTTGTACCTTACGGTGAAGAGTGAAGAGTCGGTAGTGACCAGAGTGTTGATAGACAACGGATCAAGCACTAACATTTGCCCGCTGTCGACTTTGGGAAAGCTGAACATCAGTCCGGACAGAATTCGGAAGAAGAGTATAAACGTGAGAGGATTTGATGGTGGGGGTAAAAACACATTGGGAGACATCATTCTGGAAGTTACCATCGGTCCTGTGGATTTTACTATGGAATTCCAGGTGCTCGACATTGCTGTGTCATATAATTTGTTGTTAGGCCGACCCTGGATCCACGCGGCCAAGGCAGTACCATCGTCTTTACATCAGATGGTCAAATTTGAGTGGGAGCAACAGGAGGTTGTGGTACATGGGGAAGAAAATGCTTTCAATATGGTGACTCCGTTTGATGATATTGACGGAGATAGGGGTCCCTGGGTCTACCAAGTGACAGATGCTATCGTAGTAAACAGAATTGCTGAAGGGGAGAAGTTGCCAGTCCCTATGATGGCACCAACTGCTGTAATGGTGGCCAAAGAGATGCTTAGAAATGGATTTGCACCATGGAAGGGACTGGGCAAAGCATTGCAGGGAGTTATTCAGCCGGTTCATCTTCCAGAAAACAAAGGTACTTTCGGCTTAGGGTTTAAACCCACCTTCGCCGACATCCAGAGAGCCTCAAAAGCCAAAAAGAACTGGACCTTGCCTAGACCTATACCCAAACTATCCGACACCTTCGTCAAGCCTGGTACAAAATATCGGACATCTGCTACGACAAAGTGCATTGAAACCCGACCTAATGAAGAGGTGCTGAGTTTTGAGAAGATGTTTTGGGAGGTGAATATGGTTGAAGTGGGGGAAGGCACAAGCAAAATGGATGTGCAGTTTGTGGGACCCGGAATCATGTTGAACAATTGGGAAGCTACTCATTTCCCTATCAGGAAGGAGTCTTGGTAGTTAGCTCTAAATTTTCATCGTTGCTTTCCCAAAATTGTTATTATTAGAGTTCTCCCATCCCCCTCATGAAAAGAAAATCAAAATGTATCCCGAACTTTGTTCGTTCTTTTTATCAATGAAATGCAGTTTTCCGTTTCTTCACTTTTGCCTTATTTTTCTTGATTTTTCCTTTTGTACAGTTCTGCATGTGTTGATTCTGATGCCATGTCATGCGTGAAGGATTCTAGACCCAGTTCTGACAATCACGTTACCATACAAGAAATTGAGGAAGATAGTGAAATAGAATGTGAGGATGAGGAAGCCCTGGAGGAAATAAGCAAGAACATGAAACAATATGAGGAAAAACCCAAACCGAATCTGAGTGATACAGAATCTGTAAATTTGGGGAGCGAAGACGATGTCCGGGAAACAAAGATTAGTGTACATTTGGAGGCACCCCTCAGGGATGAATTGATAAGGTTGTTACATGAGTTTAAGGACATTTTTGCCTGGTCCTATGATGACATGCCCGGACTTAGCACCGATTTGGTGGTACACAAGTTGCCTATCTATTCTGAATGCCGGCCGGTAAAGCAGAAGTTGAGGAAATTTAAAACGGACATTAGTGTGAAGATAAAAGAAGAGGTGAATAAGCAGTTTGAGGCAAAGGTCATAAGAGTTACCAAGTACCCCACCTGGTTGGCGAACGTTGTGCCGGTCCCGAAGAAAGATGGAAAAACCAGAGTGTGTGTGGACTACAGAGACCTCAACAAAGCCAGTCCGAAGGATGACTTCCCATTGCCAAACATCCACATATTGATCGACAATTGCGCCAAGCATGAAATCGGTTCGTTTGTGGATTGTTATGCCGGTTATCACCAGATCCTGATGGACGAAGAAGACGCTGAGAAAACTGCCTTCATTACACCTTGGGGAACGTATTGTTACAGAGTGATGCCGTTTGGATTGAAGAATGTCGGGGCAACTTACATGAGGGCGATGAACACAATGTCCCACGATATGATGCATCGAGAAATTGAAGTGTATGTGGACGATGTCATCATAAAGTCCAAAAAGCAACTTGATCATGTCAGAGATTTGAGAAAGTTTTTCCAAAGACTCCGGAGGTACAATTTAAAGCTCAATCCTGCGAAGTGCGCCTTTGGAGTACCTTCAGGGAAATTACTGGGGTTTATAGTGAGTCGGCGAGGTATTGAACTAGATCCATCAAAGATCAAGGCTATTCAAAGTCTACCTCCGCCGAAGAACAAGAAGGAGGTCATGAGTTTACTAGGAAGGTTGAATTACATAAGTCGATTCATTGCTCAATTGACGTCAACGTGTGAGCCGATCTTCAAGTTGTTGAAGAAAGATGCAGCAGTGAAATGGACCGACGAGTGTCAGGAAGCTTTTGATAAGATCAAAGAATATTTGGCCAATCCTCCAGTGTTAGTTCCTCCAGAACCGGGGCGACCTCTGATTTTATATCTGACAGTGCTTGATAACTCCTTTGGTTGTGTATTGGGTCAGCATGATGAGACACGCAAGAAAGAACAAGCCATATATTACCTCAGCAAGAAGTTTACATCCTACGAGGTAAAATACACTCAACTTGAAAGAACTTGTTGTGCGCTGATTTGGGTAGCTCAGAAATTGAAACACTATTTGTCGGCATATACCACATACTTGATATCATGACTGGATCCTCTGAAGTACATATTTCAGAAGCCTATGCCTACGGGAAGACTTGCTAAATGGCAGATTCTGCTTACAGAATTTGACATTATCTATGTGACTCGTACGGCAATGAAGGCATAAGCTATTGCAGACCACTTAGCTGAGAATCCGGTGGATGATGAGTATGAACCATTGAAGACGTACTTTCCGGATGAGGAGGCAATGACTGTCGAGGAGATAGAGCAAGATGAGAGACCAGGATGGAAAATGTACTTCGACGGGGCCGTCAACAGCAAAGACGTTGGTATCGGAGCGGTACTCATTTCAAGTACGGGTCAACACTATCCCGTCACAGCTCAGCTTCGATTTTCCTGTACCAACAACATGGCCGAATATGAGGCGTGCATCTTGGGATTAAGGATGGCAATTGACATGGGTATTCAAGAGATTTTGGTCATGGGTGACTCGGATCTCTTGGTACATCAAATACAATGGGAATGGGAGACACGAGATTTGAAATTGATACCATATCGGTATTGTTTGCACGAGTTGTCTCAAAGATTCCAGTCTATAGAGTTCAAGCACATCCCAAGAATGCACAATGAGATCGCAGATGCTTTGGCCACACTGTCCTCTATGTTGCATCATCCTGACAAGACATATATAGATCCGCTCCAGATCCAAGTCCGCGATCAAAATGCTTATTACTTTGCGGTGGAAGAAGAATCAGATGGAGAGCCGTGGTATCATGATATCAGGGAATACCTGAAAGCTGGCAAATACCCGGAGCAGGCCACTGGAGACCAGAAGAGAGCCATCGGGCGTTTAGCTAATGGATTTTTCCTCAGTGGAGGAGTTATATACAAAAGAACACCAGATCTGGGCTTATTGCGGTGTGTGGATGCACGACAAGCAGATGAAATCATGATCGAAGTACATGCCGGAGTATGTGGACCCCACATGAGCGGATATGTTTTAGCAAAGAAGATTTTGAGAGCTGGGTATTACTGGATCACCATGGAGCGTGATTGTATCCGGTATGTAAAGAAATGTCACCAATGCCAGGTACATGGGGATTTGATCCACTCCCCGCCTTATGAGTTGCACACAATGTCAGCACCTTGGCCCTTTGTTGCTTGGGGCATGGATGTTATCGGCCCAATAGATCCAGCCGCTTCCAATGGGCATAGGTTCATTCTGGTGGCAATTGATTATTTCACCAAGTGGGTTGAAGCTAAGACATTCAAGGCAGTAACGAAGAAAACGGTGGTAGATTTTGTGCATGAGAATATTATATGCCGATTTGGAATTCCCAAGGTGATTATTACAGATAATGGAGCCAATCTAAACAGTCATCTCATGGCGGAAGTTTGTGAAAGATTCAAGATCACACACCACAATTCCACGCCTTACAGGCCAAAGGCGAATGGTGCAATAGAGGCGGCGAATAAGAATATCAAGAAGATTCTCCGAAAAATGGTGGAGGGATCCAGGCAATGGCATGAAAAGCTACCCTTTGCTCTCATGGGTTACCGCACGACAGTGCGTACTTCTATCGGAACCACACCTTATACTCTAGTGTATGGAACGGAGGCTGTTATACCCGCAGAAGTAGAAATACCGTCATTACGGATCATAGCCGAAACTGAGATAGATGACGATGAATGGGTAAAAGCCCGGTTGGAACAATTGAGTTTGATCGATGAGAAGAGGTTGGTTGCAGTTTGCCATGGGCAGTTGTATCAACAAAGAATGGCCAGAGCATACAATAAGAAGGTACGGCCTCGAAAGTTTGAAGTCGGACAGCTTGTGTTGAGGCGTATCTTACCGCATTGGGCCGAGGCGAAGGGCAAGTTTGCGCCAAATTGGCAAGGACCGTTTGTGGTATCACGGGTGTTGTCCAATGGAGCATTGTATTTAATAGATGTTGAAGGAAAATGCGTAGAGACTGCTATCAATTCAGATGTAGTCAAAAGATACTTTGTATGATTCCTTTTCAATTATGTGTTTTTTATTTTGTTGCGATTTTGGAATTGAAATGACGAAGGCGTTTTATTCTCTATCCAAACACTTTATCCATTGATAACCCCTTTGAGCCTTAATGAATTATTCTTTCATATCCCTCTCTCGGAATCGCTTTAGCGCAATAAGATCGAAATTGCCAAAATGAAAAAAAAATAAAGAAAAAATAAAAAAAATGAAATAAAAATTAAAAAAAAAAGAAAAAAAAAGAGAAAAAGACAAAGAAATCGGGAAAAAGTCAAAAAGAAATCCATCTAACTTTTGAAGTTGGATGAACTACGTCTGACTTGATCCCGAAAGGGTACGTAGGCAGCCTCTCTGAGGTTCAGCCACAATAAAGAAAAAATCCAAAAATTCCCCACATATTGAAACTGGGGCAGAAGTTATGTTTAATAATTCCGAGAGTTGTAAATATTTTTGAACCCTCGTGAGATTTTGAGCCTTTATACCTTTCTTTCTCAACCCATCCAAAAGCCACGTTACAGTCCAAAGAAAGACCTTCTGATCAATTCCGAAATGATAACGAATGCAATGAAGGAGGAGCGAAACATCAGATAATACCCGTGGTACAGAAAACAAAATACAAAAAGGAAAAATGAAAAATGAAAAAATGAGAGAGTCTCATCGGTGAAAACCTTAACCAGCACTGTGAGGCGATTGTGAGTTTGAGAGAAATAAAATGAGAGAGTCTCATCAGTGAAAACCTTAACCGGCACTATGAGACGATTGTGAGGTTGAGAGAATAAATGAGAGAGTCTTATTGGTGAAAACCTTTCGAGGCATCGTAGGGCGATCGTGAGGACTACCAGAAAAGAGAAAAGCAACAAAAAATAGTATCGGTTTAGGTTAGAAACAATTCGGAGACAGAATAATGATTGGAACGAACTGGGTCAGAGTTTAAATACATGGCATGGTCAGCGGAATCAGCCAGCAAATACCCAGATAAGTTCTATCATCTCTCCAAAATGCCCTTACCCTTTCTTTCATTTTTTTTTTTTTTGCATTTCATTGTTTACCTTTTGAGAGCTAACTACCAGCTCCTGATAACGAAAGATGAAACAACACTGGGTCGGAAAAAGGAAGAGTTGGCAAGGAAATAAAGAAGTTTGGCAAACATGGCCAAAGGAAAAGAAAACAAAACAAAAATGGAAAATGAGAAAAATGCAAAAAGAGTCAGCAAGGGATAAGCAGTTGAAAGTTGCGCAGCATGAGAAAAGCAAAAAGAAGGAAGCAATAAGAAGTGGGGACGGCAGATACCAGTTGCTAGCAGTTTATATCTAATAAATTCTGTTTCATGCAGGAAAAATTGTCGCTAATCACTTTAAAGTGAATGTGACCAATGTGGAAAATAGAAAACACCAAAAAGAGAAGTTCGCCAATAAGTGAAGAAATTCACGGGCAAGAGATAATTGGTAAAAGAAAATACCAAAAAGAGGAAGGTAACATCTTTTAAAATCCACTCCCCAGTCTTCAGGCTGCGGGAATACTTTTCTGCATTGCATTGCACGTTTAAATTATGTTAGGTGCCCACCTTCAAATACGGGAATACTTTTCTGCATCGCATTGCACGTTTAAATTCTCTTAGGTGCCCACCTTCAAATACAGGAATACTTTTCTGCATCGCATTGCACGTTTAAATTTTGTTAGGTGCCCACCTTCAAATACGGGAATATTTTCTCGCATCACATTGCACGTTTAATTTCCGTTAGGTGTCCACCTTCGAATACGGGAATATTTTCTGCATCGCATTGCACGTTTAAATTCCGTTAGGTGCCCACCTTCGAATACGGGAATATTTTCTGCATCGCATTGCACGTTTAATTTCCGTTAGGTGCCCACCTTCGAATACGGGAATACTTTTCTGCGCATCGCATTGCACGTTTAAATTCCGTTAGGCGCCCACCTTCAAATACGGGAATATTTTTCTGCATCGCATTGCACGTTTAAATTCTGTTAGGTGCCCACCTTCAAATACGGGAATATTTTCTGCATCACATTGCACGTTTAATTTCTGTTAGGTGCCCACCTTCAAATACGGGAATATTTTCTGCATCGCATTGCACGTTTAATTTCTGTTAGGTGCCCACCTTCAAATACGGGAATACTTTTTTGCATCGCATTGCACGTTTAAATTCTGTTAGGTGCCCACCTTCAAATACGGGAATACTTTTCTGCATCGCATTGCACGTTTAAATTCTGTTAGGTGCCCACCTTCAAATACGGGAATATTTTTTGCATCGCATTGCACGTTTAACTTCTGTTAGGTGCCCACCTTCGAATACGGGAATATTTTTCTTCATCGCATTGCACGTTTAATTTCCGTTAGGTGCCCACCTTCGAATATGGGAATATTTTTCCTGCATCGCATTGCACGTTTAATTTCCGTTAGGTGCCCACCTTCGAATACGGGAATACTTTTCTGCATCGCATTGCACATTTAAATTCCGTTAGGCGCCCACCTTCAAATACGGGAATATTTTTCTGCATCGCATTGCACGTTTAAATTCTGTTAGGTGCCCACCTTCAAATACGGGAATATTTTCTGCATCACATTGCACGTTTAATTTCTGTTAGGTGCCCACCTTCGAATACGGGAATATTTTTCTGCATCGCATTGCACGTTTAAATTCTGTTAGGCGCCCACCTTCAAATACGGGAATACATTTCTGCACATCATGATTTATATAGCTAAAAGCCCACACTGGGGCAGAAAAAGAAAAAAAGTAGTTTGTTGTTTTGTTTTGAGCAGGTTCAGCTCGAGATCAAGAAATACCAGTGAAAATCAAAAAAGGGAAAACGAGAAAATCAACAAAAAAGAGAGTCAACATCAAAGAAAATCAACAAAAAGAAAGAGAGTCTGCATCACCGGAAAAGGGAAGAAGAGCAAAAGCTAGATTAGGAACAATTGTAATTGTAGGATCATAGCTTAGAATAGTTTCTTCATTTTACATCCCCCCCCCCCCCGGTGTAATAAGGAGTAAGTCAGCAGGTCTCAACAGTGTCAGTGCAACAGTGAGTCTGGTAGTTTTAAACTTTCAGACCTTCCCGAACTACACTGACCTGATTCCTGTTTAGCCCAGGATATGTAGGCAACCTCTAAAGCGAGGTGCGGTCAAAAGGTTTTCAAAAATGCTTTTACGGAATGTGCCAATGTGCAAAAATCTCTCATTACTGCTCACTTGTCTTTGCACTGAAACTCTTCGTGTTCCCGAGCAAAGAGGGGCAGCTGTGAGCACATGATTTTTGCACTGGACAAATAATTCCAAAATTAAAATAAATATGTTTTTGAGTGCAATTACTTGCTTTGTTTGAAATTAGCTATACTTTGTGTATTTGCATAAGTAGAAATTAGAAAAAATCAAAAAAAATAGGCTAGGTAATTACTTTGTTTAATTAGTTAGGTTTTAAGAAGAAAATTACAAAAATAGTTTTAAGTAGTTTAAGTTAAGGAAAAATAGTAGAAAATTGCCAAAAAATACTAAATAATTAGAGTAAGTAGGAAATTAGGTTTTATAATTTTCCATAAAAGAAAAAGAAAAAAAAAGTATAAAAGAAAATACATAAAAATAATTAAAAACCAGAAAATACAAAATACATAGGAATAATGAAACTGGGCCAATTGAAATCCAATTGTTTGGCCCAGTGAATTAGCCCAAGTGAGTCAGCCCGTCTGATCCCAAAGGCCATTCAATCTCAGCCGTCTATCAGGCTTGATCCAGCGGCCAAGGATGCAGTCCGGATTAATTCAGAGATGAGGGTGAGATTCAATCTCCACCACTCGATTAGGTCGAATCCGACGGTGGGATTAATTAGTCGAAATTTTGGTTTAATTAAATAAATTGTGAGATCAAATCTGAGCCATTCGTCTGGATTGATCTAAGGGTCAAAGGTCTTGGTCTCAAACAACTGAACGACGCCGTTTATGTAACGCGTCTGGTGACCGTTGATCTTCATCAGATCAACGGTCTGGATTACCTTAGTCATCCAGCCTATAAAAGGCTCCTGTCTGAAGCAGCCGGCCATTTTTGAACTATCTTAACCCTAGCCGCCTCTCATCACTCTCTTCTCTCTCGTCTTCATCACCAGGAAACCCTAAATGGCCATGGCGGCCACCACCTCCCACGGTGGTCGCCGGCCTTTTTATTCATTTCCCTTTTCTTTTCCCCTTTCTTCTACATCAAAGCCCCAGAGAAAACAAGCTATTTCTTCTGAAACACCAGTCACCGGAGCTTCGCCGGTGAATCCCCAAACAACGAGAACCACCACTAAACCAATGCCGATCGAACCATCTTGGTGAGATCTACCCGACCATACCACTCGCCTCCTTCGAATCTTGCCGGAGCTCTTCGAATATCCAAAAGAGTGTCGCGGAAACCTAACTCCGGCGACTGAAATCCCAACCCCTAAACAAGATCCGTCCTTTACCCTTCCAAATACCCCCCTTCAAACTAAAAACCCCAAAAGGCTTCGTCTTTGAGCCTAGAAGAAGAACCAGAAAAGAAAAATGAAAAAAGAAAGAATGGAATAAAGAAAAGAATCAAAGGAAAAGGGGGCCGAGGGGGTCTGAGAGAGAATAAGGAAAAAGGGGAAAGCTTGGGGGACAGACCCCGCTAAGCTAAGTACCCCGTCCCTTCTCTGCTTCTTTGCTTTCTTTATTTTTGTTTTTCTTGTCTTGCGTGTTTCCGTTTGTCTCTGTTATTCTCATTTTTGTGCTTTACATGTTAGTTTCTAGGGTCTAATCTGCTCATTTTTCGTACCTCACATCTTATTCTTGTATGTTTCTTTGACTACATCTGTTTAGTAATAAGGTTTCTTAGCATGTTCATCTTCTATATCTATCTCTGCGATTACTTGTTTCTTTGATTCGAAAAGATTGTTTAATGCTAGGGTCTTCTGTTTGCTATTGGCTTAGTTCCTTTGTTCCATCTATCATGACTCTACCTTCTTCCAAGTTCAAATATCTATCTTTTCTTCATTTTTCTTGATTTGTTGATTCTGATCTGTTAAAAAAACATGATTGTTCTTCTCTTTTGATGACTCTCTCTTTAGATTTTTGTTCTGATTTGGAGAGTCGACTTAGATATCTCTCTTTTGTCTTTGGCTTCTATCTCCTGTTAGCATTAACTTCTTCCATTTTTTGTGTTTTATCTCTATTATCTCAATAAGGATTCAATGAGTCTTCTCTTATGATTTTTTCATGTTTAGTTATAGTGGTAGGACTAATTGTTAGAAATTTTCATGTTAGCCTCATATTTGAGTTGGTTCTGCTTCATCTTTTCCCTTTACATATTCTGATTAAAACAATGATCCGACTCTAATAGTTGGTTTATACCACCTCTTTTTCCTTCATAAGCATGATCATCTGATTTAGTTTCTTCTTCCATTGCTTGGCATGCTAGATGTTAAGACTCTTCTCCATTGCTTCTCCATGTCCTCCTGTTCTACATGCTTCATCCTGTTTGTCATGACTTGTGTGAAAAATGGCTTGGTTTGACTGATAATATATATCCATAGTTTCTGTGAGCCATGTTCAAACCCTTCCCTGACTGTTTGTGTTAGCCTATGCTTCTGTGTGCCTCTGTCATGAACCTTGGTGAATTCTGAGTTGTTCAAACTTTCATAATGACTTGAACTGGTAGTAATTAGGTCTTAATTAACATGAGTTCATATTTTGTCTCATAAAGTTGGGTAATGTGAATTAATTAACTGAAATTCAACCATATCAATTGCCTTCTCTGAGTTTTGGTTGATTATTACATTTTTGTCTGATTTTATGTGTCCTAATATGCAAATCATGTTGACATTGATTTAGTTTTATTGGTTCTGGTTGAGTGTAAGTGTTTGATTAACACTGTTTGAACCCTAGGTGAATTGGTTATAGCTGTTAGCATTAGGTTCCATGAAAATGGCTAGTTTTTTAATAGGGTATTAACTGAAAATGAACAAAATAGGCTGTTAGACAATAATTGACCTAAGAGTGGTCAACTTTGCAAAAGGTTGACCAACTCTATAAGGTCCAAACACACCAGCTCACTTCAAAAAGGGTTGGTTGTGCAAAAACTGGTCAAGCTTGCAAATGCAAGCTTACCAAGGCTCATTTGAGCCCTGAACATCAAAGTGGCCAGGCCTGCAAAGGCTTTGGGCCCAGCTATGTTCAGCAATTGGGTTTAATTACCCAAGCTAAGTCTCAACTTGAGACTAGCCATTAGTTTAATAGGTATTAAGCAGGCTAGTCCGGCACTTTAGTATAATTGACCTAAAAATCACAAAAAATAGGTTATTAAGCAATAATTGGCCTAAGAGTGGTTAACTTTGCAAAAGGTTGACCAATTCTATAAGGCCCTAACACACAGCCCACTTTAAAAAGGGGGCTGGTTGTGCAAAGAGGCTAAGTCTGCAAATGCAGACTGGCCCAGGCTCATTTGAGCCCTGAACATCAAAGTGGTCAGGCCTGCAAAGGCTTTGGGCCCAGCTATGTTCAGTCATTGGGTTTAATACCCAAGCTAAGTCTCAATTTGAGACTGGCTAACTTTTAAATAGTTTAAATTCAATAATAAAGCAGGCTAGTCCTGCAATTAGTTTTAAATTGAAATAATTTGGTTTTAATTAACTGGAACTGAGTAAAGGAGGCTAGAATTGAAATAGTTTTAATGTTAGATTTGGCCAGCCCTTAAATACCAATGCAAGGGCTGGCCATTAGTTAAATAAGTCCCAAAGAAGCTGAAAATTAACCTAGGCAGTCAAGTAAATCAGCATTGGCCTTGAGGGCATAATTGGAAGTCAAATAGGTAAAATGGTGAATAGTGTGAAACATAAGAGGGTAAGGGAGTCATTTGTACCCCTGATTTCTGCAATTTTGCAGAGATTTAAGGGTATAATGGTCTCCCTAAAATGGGAAATCTGTAAAAATCTATAACCCTTAGGGCTACATTAGTAAAAACCCCTTAAAAGGAATCTTTGGAACCTTCCAGCACATGCTGGAAGGGTTTCTGGTAACAGAATTGGGGGCTGAAGTGAACATTTAATAATTTTAGGAGGGGGAGAAGTGGGATTGAATCCCATAACTTTCTCCCCAAGTTTCAGCCTTGAGTTAGCTATAAATACATCCTAAAAAGAGCTGAAGGGGGGTGGGAAAATTTGGAAATCTGAATACATTGAGGCTTGTTTTATTTGAATACAAAAAGTTTCAGCGATAAAAATAGTGATCTAACAGTAGGATTTCTGGGATTTTCTTTCGAGTTAGAACCTGTCAATTGCTGTTGGGTTTTGGGTTTCTTTGCTCGAATTGGGTCTGGATTTCTATTTGCCTTGCTGTGAGATCTTCGCTTGCTGCTGATGTGTTGTTTTGTTCATCTAGCATTCACTTCCACTGTTGCATTGGCTGTTTGGATTTTGCTGTGGTTACTACTTATCCTCATCCCTTAGAACTCATCGGTTACATTTTGTCGATTCCAGGTACATCTTTTATCCTTTGAAGCTGTAATGGAATCGCTGAAGTAGAAATGAAGTTCAAGTATGATTTATATGTCAATGATGCTTTGTTGTATTTAAGTTTCTTCATGACTATCCAACATTAGCATAGATCTGTAGTAATTTCAGCTGTAGTATAGCAGTAGGTAATATCCGAAAAACAAAAATACAAAAACATTATAATAGCTAACATAATAGTAGTATTATAGTATAGTCGTGGTTAGGAATCACCTAGTTAAATAGGAAAAATCGTTAAAACAACAGTCAATCAATTCTCTCGCATGCATTCATAATAACAAGCTAACTTAGCTAATCTGTTTTGGTAGTCAATTTTAGAGTTGGAATAAATTCAAAAGAAAACAACCAGATGTGGAGTAAAAGTGGTTTAGTAACAGCGAATAAGTTTGACTTGTATTAATAGCAATGTTTAAACATATCAGTGAATTAGCCTCGAAATATCCACAAGTTTCAGAGAGAAAAATAGTCAAAAGAATCAGCAAATTATTTGCAACTGGTTTTGTGACAATGCTTAGGATAAGTTGAATTAGAATAATTAGTTCAATCACATATGCATCAGTTAGTTGTAACCTAGTGTCATTATTGATGATCTTGTACCGTGGTTCTCTTCTTCATCTGATAAATAAAAGTTATTCAATTTCTTTTCTCAATTTTAAGTGTCTTTTTATTATGCATCATGTACCGTTTATCTGCTATTGCGACCATAAACCTGGTTTGGGCCTATCATACAGTGAAGGCCTGAACTATGTTGATAAATTGGCTATGCTGCCAAGTACAAGCCTGAAGGCTGTCTGGGTTTTAAGGCCTGGGCAGGCCTTTTGCGGATCCGTTTAAATGATCAAAGAGTCCAGGCCCAAACAAGCAATAAGACCGACGTGCCTGGAATATTTATTAAAAATCGTTTAAGGCAAAAACAATGTATAGCAAACATAGTTGACCAAATAGGATCCGACTTTAATAAATAATTGGGATGAGCCTCGCCCGACTTCAAACACCGGGGCCCCCATTTAGTAATGATATAACACAAATAGACCCGGGAAAGCTAATAACAAATTCCATAGCTTCTCCCAAAAGATTTAAAAGCTGATAGACGTTACTTTAGGGCACGATTTAACGTATTTTCCATTGAACGAGTGTGCACTTGGTGCGACTCAAATCCAAATCTCGGCAAAGCTGAAATACACCGAAAGTCATAGGCGTACTGGTTGCGGTATGACTCGAGGCGTGTTTTCGCGATGCCGCAAATTCCATAAAAATAATACTTAACGTAAAAAGCACTATATATGTTGTTAAAATCTGTAATTGAGTCAAACAAGAGTCGAGAACGACAATTGAGCGACCGTGCTAAAACCACGGAACCCGGGAATGTCTAACACCTTCTCCCGGGTTAACAGAGTTCCTTATCCAGGATCTTTGCTTCGCGGACATTTTTATGAGTCAAATTCCTCGGATTCGGGATTAACCGGTGACTTGGGACACCATTATCTTTCCCAAGTGTCGACTCTGATTAATCTTAATAAATCCCGAACCGATTGTCCTTTAATTGGAAAAACTCCTTCCCTTACGTTATTTTATCCGTTTCGGATATTTGATCGTCGGGGTATACCCTACGAGCGTATTTATACCGTGTTCTCATTCTCGGTTCCGGGCGAAGAATAATATTCGGGTTCAAACTACCCGGTTTTATAATTTTCGGACATAGCCCATAATAATCCGAGCCCACCACACGTGGGGGACACGGACGGAGCACGAGACGGAACCCATAACTCTTGAAACCCACGTGGAGACCCATCACTCTTGGTCTCTCACGTGGGCATAAATTCCAACGGGCAGAATGGGCAAAGAATTTTGGTGGTTGATTTTTTAAAAGAAAAAAGGACAATGTACAGACATATGCACTAATCACGTGGGGGGAACTTAAGGGATTTTGGTAAAAAATGTTACTGTACATCTCTTCTTTAAGAAGAGAGAAACGAACAGCAACGACACACACACAGAGCTGGGGGGGGGGGGCTTATTTTAAAAAGAGAAAAAAAAAAATCAAAAGGGGGAGGGCTCACGTTTTTGAGGGGGACATTACTGTTGGTGGTCTTCTTCATGAAGAAGAAGAACAAAAACCAAAAGAAAAAAAATGAACTGAGGAGAACATATTACTATTTGATTGATCTGGACAGAAACGGAGAAAAAAGGGACGATGCAGTCATCTTCTGAAGAACGATACAAAACACTACAAAAAACCCATCGCCCCTCACGTCTAGAGATCGGATCCGCGACCAGCAGCTTCCTCTCCAAGCCAACGTCAACCAGCCTGTCCAAACATCCACCCTCGTCTCCCTCACGCCATTGACTCAGCAGCTCACTGCTGCTTCGTCTCCGACTAGTCGAAGCATCCAGCAGCACCATCACGCCCAGCTTCACGTCCAAACGACCCTCTTCTACTTCAGTCTCTCTTACCAGTCTGCTGCGTTGTTACCAGTAGCAGCACTCACGTCTTCTTCGATCAGCAACACCTTCATCTCTCTCGCCAAACACCACCAGCACCATGTCGTCACAAGACCAACTGTCGGACTCCATCGTTAACAGCCAGTCGACGCCGCTAACCTGAGGTTCCGTTCGTAGTCACTCGCGAGAGCTCCGGTCCGGCGTTGCTCAGCTTCGAAGTTTGTAAGTTCAGCTCCATTGATTTATACCAGAGGTCCGTTCTTCTAATTTTTTTTACTACTTTGTTCTAATAATTATCATGTTCCTTTTATTTGTTACTTGAGTTGATGTTCAATATATTTCAAATTTTGTTTTGATGTTCCGTTCTTACAATCACTGCTTGTCGTGCCCATGTTTTATTTTGTGATTACCATATTTATGTATTAGTTGGAGTATTTATTCACGCATGTAAAGGTTGTATGTCTTTGATAGTCTGTCAGAATCTTTAGTCATTTATCATAAAGAATTGATGCCATATGGATGAGAAAGGTTCATGTATTAACTTCACTGCATAGGAATAGTTATTGATGCAATATATATTGAATATGTCTATAGTACTACAAAATAAGTGCTGAGTCACATCTTTATTACTTACATCATTATACAACACGGCTTTTCAATTTCTTGATTTTACGTTGCTAGTCAGAATTTGTCTATAGAGTTGGTTAAACGATTTTAAATCATCGTGATTATGAGTATGGTTTCCGTGACATAATTACGATGCCTAAAATTCGATGGTGCATTTCATGTAACCCGTTTGTAACGACTTTGGATAATTTCAGTGAATAAATTAGGATTTTTTTTAGAGACAAATAAAGTAGAGAATCATACTTGCTTTTAGGGTTACCTTCTAAATAATAAATGAGATGTGCCTCACCAAATAAAAATGCACAAACTGCTGGGCCCTCATAAATATATATATATATATATATAAAATATTTAGACTTCGGGATCGACCGTATAGCGAATTTTACGGTGTTCTCCAAGGATAATAAATGCGTAGTTGCTTTAATCGCGTATTCTAATACTACCCTTCTCAAATACGGGTGCACATTTATGTGACCCAAATCTAAATCTCAACGAAGTCGAAACGTGTCAAAAGTCACGGGTGCACTGGTGCAACGTGGTTCGAGATACGTTTCCACTGCATTGCAATTCATTTAAAACAATAAACAATAAAAGGGTAATGAGCCCTTAAACAATAAGTGAGACGAGCCTCGCCAAAATAACACGCAAATTGCGGGGCCCTCAATAGATAATTTTTACAAAGATGCTTAGATTTCGGGATGTGCCGTTTAGCGGATTTCACGGCATTCCCAAAACAATAACGCGTTAGTATCTTTAGGCGCGTATTTAATAATGCTATCTCCTTAAACCCGGGTGCACATTTATGTGACCCAAATCCAAATCTCAACGGAGTCGAAATGTGTTGACAACCACGGGTGCATTGGTGCGACGTGGTTCGAGATACATTTTCACAATGTTGCAATTCTTTGTAAAAATAATAATAATAATAATAATAATAATAATAATAATAATAATAATAATAATAATAATAATAATTTTTATAATAATAATATCATAAGAGGTTAAAAATTAAAATTTACACATAAGTTAAGGCATATTATAAAATCAGATAAAGAAGCCAAATATGACAGTTGAGCGACCGTGCTAGAACCACGGGACTCGGGAATGCCTAACACCTTCTCCCGGGTTAACAAAATTCCTTATCTGGATTTCTGGTATGCAGGCTGTTTAACAGAGTCAATCTTTTCCTCGATTCGGGATTCAAATCGGTGACTTGGAACACCATTATTTTTCCAAGTGGCGACTCTGAATTAATTAAATAAATCCCGTTTCGATTGTCCTTTAATTGGAAAAACTCCTACGCGCTCTCGCGGGTGCGTAAAAAGGAGGTGTGACAGCTCTGGCGACTCTGCTGGGGATGATACCACTGAATTTCGGTTCGGGGTCTAAGAATTCGAGCTCAGTTAAATTGTTGTTTTGTCTATATCTGATTTTATTACATGTTTAATTAATGTGCTACATGTCTACCGCTTTGATACTAGTTGCATTGTATATACAAATTGCTATATGTTTACCGCTTTGATATTGCGTGAACTGTGTACAAAGCTGTGCCGAAAACCCGTCTCTTCTTACCCCGGGGATGTGCTTACTGGTTGAGACTCCCCTTTCTGTTAGTGTCAATACCAAAATAAGAAAAGAGGCAGGATAAGTTACAAAGCCGGACGATCCCGCGGGTCCCCGGTACGTAGCTCCCTCCTCAAATCCGAGTTGTCCGCTCGGGTACACGGTCTAGTACCATTGAAAACATCAGGATATTAAGCCTAGATTTAGGACGTTTATTTGCATCATATCTGACTTAGGGAACTCAACACAGGGGTTGGGTCCGTCTAGGACAGGTGACCAGGAAAATTAAAGACCGAGCATGTTATATGTTGCATTTATTTGTTCTAGATTATTATTGGCTAAATTCCTGAAAAACAAAAAGAGAGAAAATTTAGATATCGAAATGTTGACGAATTGTTTGAGAAGAAAATTCAAAAAAATAGGTAGAACAATTTTGTTGAAATAATTGGTCAAATAATCTGACCGAACTACGCAGGTTTGATTCTCGCCATTAGGTGGGATACGTAGGCAACCCTCATCGGGTCCAACCACCCCTTTTAAAAAAAAATCAAAAAAAATGTGTGTTTAATTTTGTCAATAAATCGAAGTGATGCTGTTTTTGAAAATAGCCGAATGTTCTGAAAGGACGCCGGAAGGCTATGTTTTGCAAAAATAGCCACTTTGAATCATTTTTAATAATTTGCGGGCACAGCCTTGAAATATTCCTTGTGGAAATGTTGCAAGGCCATAGCCGCAAAATCAAGTCCGGGTTCACACCCTTTTGCAAAAATAACCAAAAAATGTCAAATTTTTTATTTTGTTATAAATAAGTCGGGTGATGCTATTCTTGCTTAAAATAAGCCGAATGTCCCTCAAAAGACGCCGGAAGGCTATTTTTTTGCAAGAATAGCCACTTTGAGTCATTTTAAATAATTTGCGGGCATAGCTTTGAAAAATCCCTCGCGGAAATGTTGAAAGGTTGTATCCGCAAAATTAAGTTTGAGTCATCAATCAACTTTACAAAAATAACCACTTTATCAAATAAGCCATTACATGGCGGAATTTTGCTGAAATAGCCACATTTTTGCATTTTAACTTCCTCAGTCTTGTGTTGGCATGTGTCGGTGCTGAACGATGCCCCATAGGCCCCAGGATAAAAAAAAATTTTGAATTTGCATCTTCTTAAATAAAATTTTGCAAAAAGAGCCACTTTCTCTAAATAAGCCATTACATGGCCAATTTGTAAAAAATAGTCACAATTGACATCAAAAATTCGCAATCTTTTGTTGGCCTATGGCGATGCCGAACGATGCCCCATAGGCCTCAGGATAACAATTTTTGATTTTGCGTCTTCTGAAATAAAATTTTGCAAAAATAGCCACTTTGTCTAAATAAGCCATTACGTGGCCATTTTATGAAAAATATAGTTTTGCGTTGGTTTATGGTGATGCCGAACGATGCCCCATGAGCCACGGGATAAAAAAAAAAAAAATTCAAGTTTATCTTTTTAATTAAATTTCGCAAAAAATAGTCATTTTGTCAATTAAGCCATTATATGGCCAAATTTGTAAAAAATAGTCAATTGATATTAAAAACTTCTTAGTCTTGTGTTGGTTTATGGCAATGTCGAACGATGCCCCATGAGCCACAGGATAAAAAAAAAAAAAATTTCAAGTTTATCTTTCTTAAATAATTTTTGCAAAAATAGTCATTTTGTCAAATAAGCCAGTTATGTGGCCAATTTTGTAGAAATAGTCATAATTGACACCAAAAAATATTCTTATTCTTGTAGAAATCTCCGGTACAAAATGTGAAAGTTTTTCAAGTTTGTAGTTGGAGTCGGCTTATATAATTTTCCTTCAGAGAAAAAAAAAATCAAAAAAAAAAATCAAATCGAATAAACATCTCTTTATTTCTTGCATTAATTTGCAAGAACTACGCTCGATCTGATTCATGCGGGGTCATGATACGTAGGCAATCCACATAGGATTCGACCATATTCATAAAAAAAAAAAATTTGAAAAAAAACTATAAAAAGAAAAAAAAAGGAAAAAAATGAAAAAAACCACAAAAAGGAAAAAGAAAAGAAAATAGTAGAAAAACAAAGGAAATCAATAAGCGGAATACCTTAACGCTAACCCGATGGTTTCGTTTTGTTAATCCAGAAAGTTGAGGTGGTTGGTTGTGGTAAATTGGAAAGCAAGATTCAAGGAAAATGATGACCGACATCGGAGTTGTTACAAGTGCTCAAGAGACTCAGGGTCAGAAAGTTCAACAAGGGTCTGCTGTGGTTGAGGAAAATAGAACAGTGAAACAACAAATGACCAAAATGCGTCAAGCACGGTCCAATGGCCAGGGACAACTTTCTCATGAGTCACAATTTGCTATACAGCAAGAACAGTACCACTCTCACGACCTTCCCGCAAACATTGAGAAGCCTACCCGAAAGAAGGTACAGGAAGAAATAACCCAAAGATTGAAAAGCTTAGAACAGCGGTTGAAAAACACGCACGGGTTGGCAAGTCAAAAGAGTGTTGCTTTCAAAGATCTATGCTTGTTTCCCGATGTCCACTTGCCACCTGGTTTCAAGATTCCCCAAATTTGAAAAGTACGATGGACATGGACACCCGATAGCCCACTTGAAAAGGTATTGCAATCAACTAAGGAGTCTGGGAAGAAATGAAGAATTGTTAATAGCTTACTTTGGGGAAAGCCTTACAGGAGTAGCCTCTGAATGGTTTTGGGATCAAGATGCATCTCACTGGCACGTCTGGAACGACATGGCACAGGCTTTTGTCAAACAATTTCAATACAACATTGACATTGTCCCGGACCGCATATTCCTTTCAAATCTGAAGAAGAAATCAAGTGAAAGTTTCAGGGAATATGCCCTTAAATGGAGAGAGCAAGCGGCTCGTGCTGAGCCACCCATGGATGACCATGAGTTAATCATTGTCTTCCTTCGGGCTCAAGAGCCGGATTATTTTCAGAACATGATGTCTGCGGTTGGTCAATCCTTCTTGGATGTAATCAAAATGGGAGAAATGGTAGAGAACGGTCTTAAGACGGGCAGAATTATAAGTCAAGCGGCTCTCAAGGCTGCAGCTCAGGCTGTCCAATTTGAATCTAGTGACACGAATGAGAGGGATGAAGAAGTCATGATGATATCGGGGTCAAGAAAAGGTTCCAGAAGAACACCTCGACGGTATGCGATGTCTCGACAGGTTTTCCATAACTCCCCTGAGCATTACTATCCACCTCCGAACCCACCATACTCAGTTGATCCACCCCAGTATGTTATTCAGCCATCAAATCATCCAAGAAAGCGAGCACGGGCATCACAAAATCTCTACCGGCCTCTGCAAAGTGTCCAAATACCTTATAACCCACTTCCAAACCAAGGGTATAGAAGGGAACCGAAGTTGAAGGAACATTTCACACCAATAGGAGTTTCCTATGAAAGCTTATTTGAGAAGTTAAAGCAACAGGACATGATTGCACCCATCCCTCCAAATCATGTGGACCCACGTGCAAGGAGCTTTGACCCATCTAAAAGGTGTGAATACCATTCCCATGCCCAGGGGCACAACATGGAAAGTTGTCGGGATTTGAAAAGGGAAATAGAAAGGATGATCCAAGATAGATTGATTGTGATTCATAACAGTGACACCCAGAATATTGCGCTGAATCCATTACCTGCACCTGATGATACACACTCTCTGGCGGTGATGCCTGGTGACACAGAATATGAGAATCCACTTGGGAAGTTGCCGACTGAAATGAGAGAAGGCCATAGTGGTTCTGATAATCAAATTCGTGGCTAAATGTCAAGCTTATCAATTGGAGAGTCATTTGTGGTGGATTATTTTGTTGTCATTTCTATTTGTCCGAGTTATTTCAGAATGGTAATTCGAATGTTGTTTTGAGGCTCAAACCTTTTATCTTTGTATTTTTCTTTTGATCATAGTGTCTCATCTAAAGGGGTCTAGGTTCGTTCTAAGGGTTGTGACCCCAGTTTTGTTTTTTGGTTGTTCGAGTCGTTGTTTTATTGGTTAATGCAATGACCTATTTTATATTATTTCTAGACATTTTCTATTATTTAGTCCTCTCCTTCCTATAGTTCTTTTTCTGCTAGCTCTAGTGACATGACGTGCGCGCATAGTTCTGGCCCGATCTTAAAAGTTAATCACAAAACCATTGGGAGGTGATCGAGATATTTAAATTATATAAGAACGGTTTGAGATTATTCGAAGCCCGAGTCATGAGAAACTGGGGCAAGTAAAAAGGAAACAGTTAAAGCCAAGATGGCCAAATCGAAGTGGGGTCGTTCATAATAATGAAAATGAGAGTGTTGCCCAACAGTGCTTTAAAGAAATGACGAATATTAATTGTGTTGTTTACACTTGGCATGTTTTGAAGATTGGAATGACGAAGGCATTTTGTTCTGCTATCCAAACACTTTATCCATCGTCAACCCTTCGAGCCTTATTTTGATTTCTTTCATGCCCCTCCTTCGGAATCGGTACCAAAATTAGAAACACAAATGGGGAAGATAAAGAAAGAAAAAGAGAAAAAGAAAACAACGAAAACAACTAAAAAGAAAGGAAAAAAAAAAGAATGAAAAATGAAAAGGAAAAACTAGAAAAAACAAGGAATTGGGAACTACGTTTGACCTGATTCCTTAAAGAGGATACGTAGGTGCTTCACAGCTCGGTCATAGTGTAAATAAAAAGCAAAAATCCCCAAGCAAGAAACAGGGGCAGTAAAAAAAAATGTGTTTATGTAAGGAAAATATAGGATTCCGAAGGTTGTAATTTTGAACCCAATTTGTTTTATTTTGAGCCTTTAATACCTTTTCTTTCTAGCCCTGTCCAAACCCACATTACGGTCCAAAGAAAGACCTTTTGACCAATCTTCAAAAGAGGCTGAGTTAGGCAAATGAGAGAAGTTTCATCGGGACATAACACTCTGATTCCCGGCACAAAGACTCCGATCTCCAGCAGAAAATATGAGAGTCTTAGTAGTAACACCACCAATCCCCAACGGAAAAGTAACACAAATGAGAGAGTCTTAGCGGTGAAAACCTTCACAGGCACCATGAGGCGAAGAAAGCTGAGAGAAAACCGAAATGAGAGAGGCTTGGTAGTGAAAACCCCTCGGGCACTACAAGTCGAACGAAGGTTGGAAATGAGGTAGGAAAGCCCCAGGAGAAGATTACAAAAGGCGGCTTAACGACGGAGGATAGGCTATATGTGCATGTCATGTCCATTAGAGTTGGTATCCACGTTTGATAGGGTTATTTTATAATTTTTCTTTCTAGAGAGTCATCCTTGTTTTTGTCTTTTATTCTGTTTCCTTTTATCTTTCTCCTTTCATAAAAAATTCCCCAATAGAGTCTGTTTGTAAGAAATGACTTCAAAATTTTCCATCAGCTTTCCAATTATGCAAGACGGAATTTGATTGGTACACCCAAGTGGTATAAGTGAGGAGGGATTAAGCGCAAAGTCGGTGTCCAGAAGGATATTCCCCAGCAATAGGAAATCGACAAAGGGGTGGATCGGTGTGAAAAGGATATCTCAATGAAGGTTAATGACCTCGGGAAATGCCCATTCCTTAGATATGTCGCCAAAGAAGGGGAGATATCCCCAGCAGAAAGGTATTTTCAGTGACAAGGGTGAACAAAGAAAATGGTTCACCAGTAAAATATGCAAGGTCTTCACGAAGGGTCACTGTCATAGGAATTCGGGTGTTCAGGGGAAAACCACGTGGAAAGGTTCGCGAATAAAGAGTCGTCAAGGAAGGCGGGGAAGCAAGAGAGGAGAAAGCTATCCCCAGTATGAATATCATCAAATAATAACATCCCCAGCAAGTTCTGATAATGAAACGCAGAGCAGGGAAGAGGAGAAGAACCATCCCCAGCAGGAGCGCCACAACCAGCCACCACATTTTAAAACTAACCAATTTTCTTTGATTTAAAACAGGAAAAAGAGGGGTTGTTGGCAGAAAAGCATGTCACGAAGAAGATTCTCAAACTGGGGCAGAAAATTTTCTCCCGTTGCGAAAATTTTCTCGAAACCAAATACCCGGTTGGGGAAAGAAGCCAGATAATGCGAGGAAATGATCTTTGAACCCGACTATCCCCAGCAACTTTGAAAGAAAGAAAACTACAAGCTGTGATAGAGGAAATTATACCCCTAACAGACAAGACAAAACGAGGAAGCTTGCGTTCAGAAAGGCAAGAGGCCGGTATCACCCCCAGCAGTTCTCGGAAAAATGAAACACTGATTTCGAGATTTCACCGGCAGCATTATATCCTACAAGTTTTCAAGGGAGCGAAGCGCGAGCCCCGAAGGAGGTTTGGAAAGAGGAAGAAGGAAAAGGGATCCTCCGACAAGGTAATCCCCAGCTGATGACATTTCAATCCCCAGCGATCTAGGGAGAGAATAAAGGTTTTGAAGGAAGTAGAAAAGGAGGAAATAAAGAAGATTTCCCCAGCAGCATTATCCCCAGCAGGTAAGTAATCAATTCCAAAGATATCCCCAGCAGTCAAGAGAAAAATAACACGACCCAGGAGGAAAGCAATTCCGAAACAAGGTAATTCAGAAGAAAGGATGGACCAAGAGATGATGCAGGAAGAAGAAAGTGGTACGTGAAGCAAAGGAAGGCGATATGGATAGGATGAAGTTAGTGATTTGTAATTAAAGTCAGGGAGCCCGCCTGAAGAATTGAGTGGCGATTGAATTTTTGAGTTGTAGTTGAAGTCAGGGAGCCCGCCTGGAGAATGGAGTGGCGATTTAGTCTTGAGTAGTTGAAGTCAGGGAGCCCGCCTGAAGAATGGAGTGGCGATTTAGTTTTGAAGTTGTAGTTGAAGTCAGGGAGCCCGCCTGAAGAATGGAGTGGCGATTTAGTTTTGAAGTTGTAGTTGAAGTCAGGGAGCCCGCCTGAAGAATGGAGTGGCGACTTATTTTGAAGTTGTAGTTGAAGTCAGGGAGCCCGCCTGAAGAATGGAGTGGCGATTTAGTTTTGAAGTTGTAGTTGAAGTCAGGGAGCCCGCCTGAAGAATGGAGTGGCGATTTAGTTTTTGAAGTTATAGTTACAGATAGTTTAATAGGAAGTGAAAAACAATAATTAGAGGTTTTAGATGAAAGCAACAAGAAGAAGGAAGCAACAATTGGAAGATTTCGAGTAAGACATCAATTTAGACCTAGTCTGAGGAATTATCTCCTAGCGTCAAAATCTTAGTCTGATGAAGTTTTCTCCTAAGATATCAAAATCTCAGTCTGATGAATCTTTCTCCTGAGATCACAACAATTTAGACCTAGTCTGGAGGAATTATCTCCTAGCGTCAAAATCTTAGTCCGATGAATCTTTCTCCTAAGATATCAAAATCTTAGTCCGATGAATCTTTCTCCTGAGATCACAATAATTTAGACCTAGTCCGAGGAATTATCTCCTAGAGTCAAATCTTAGTCTGATGAATCTTTCTCCCGAGATCACATCAATTTAGACCTAGTCTGAGGAATTATCTCCTAGCATCAAAATCTTAGTCTGATGAATCTTTCTCCTAAGACATCAAAATCTCAGTCTGATGAATCTTTCTCCTGAGATCACATCAATTTAGACCTAGTCTGAGGAATTATCTCCTAGCGTCAAAATCTTAGTCTGTCTGAGGAATTATCTCCTAGCGTCAAAATCTTAGTCAGATGAATTTTTTCTCCTAAGATGGTAATCATTCGATCTATACAGTTCAAGTTTTGGTAATCAGGTGCCCACTTGAAGAATGGAATGACGATTTATGATTAGAGTTTGTCGTTGAAGTCAGAAGCCCGCCGGAAAAGTAGAACGACGTCTCAGTTTCCAAGATTTGATAAGGATAGTGAACAATCGAAAAGTGACAGAGTGTAACGGAAATCCTCAGCATGAATCAGAAGGAAGGTGACAAGGATCAGAAAAGATAGATTCAAACTTCGAAGGAGAATAGCTCGAAGATCACAAGTCAGGGAATTCACTTTGGAGTGCAATGCAAGTTAGCAACAAAAGAAGCTTGTGACCAGAATGCGAGTCAACAGTCCGAGATGATCAACAGAAGTTAGTCACAATGAAAAAAGGGTAAGAAGCCAATCCAAAATGCAGAAGCTGATGAAAGTTGTCCAAGACATGGTCGAGGTCACAAGCACTGCATACCTGGTCTTGATTCGAAAAGCAGCACCTGCAACTAGCAAGTATCAAGGTTCAAATTTAGAGTCCGCATGAAGCACCAACCAATACTCAAGATCAAGCTTCAGAAGACTTATAGATAGGAATCTTGTAACTAGTAGCCGATAGGCTTAGTTAGTCTTTCTCATGTTTTGATTTTTGATGTAATAGCAGGACCACGGACCGGAACCTCGACGGAACGGAACCTCGGCGAAACGGCACCTCGACCGGCTCTCCACCTCGGTTACTCGATATCCTTACTCACTTTCGAACTACACGTGGCCTGATTCCTTTATAGCCAAGGATATGTAGGCAGCTCAGATACAAGGGCTCGGTCACATTCCTCTTCTTTTAGTTTAGTCCCTCCGAATAAGGGTCGGGTCAAAAACACTTGTCTAGTCGTTCTTTGTCTAAAAACTCTTTGTGTTTTCAGTCAAAGAGGGGCAGCTGTAAACACGTGATTTTTGACCCTCCCCGAGATTTTTTATATTTTTGGCATAAAATATTTAGTTTAGGCATAATATAGCTATTTTAGCTAATTTTGACTCTTTTACTTTATTTCTACCTTAAGATAAAAAATAATAAAAAATATAGTTTTATTAATGTTTCGTAATCATTTTTAAATTTGAAAAAATACAAAAATAGTACTTTATATTTTACCTTTTTATTAAAAACGAAAATTACAAAAATAATTTTTATTAATATTTTGTAGTCATTTTAAACTTAAAAAAATATAGTTCTTTATATCTTTATTTTTATATAAAAAACAAGAATTATAAAACAAAAAATAATATAATTAGTATTTTGTGGTAACTTTAATCTTGAAAAATATAAAAAATAACTTTGTTTTAATTATTAGTCTTATAGTTATTTTGCTTACGTAGTGATTAATTAATAACACCGTGTTCTCATTCTCGGTTCCGAGCGAAGAATAATATTCGGGTTCAAACTACCCGGTTTTATAATTTTCGGACATAGCCCATAATAATCCGAGCCCACCACACGTGGGGGACACGGACGGAGCACGAGACGGAACCCATAACTCTTGAAACCCACGTGGAGACCCATCACTCTTGGTCTCTCACGTGGGCATAAATTCCAACGGGCAGAATGGGCAAAGAATTTTGGTGGTTGATTTTTTAAAAGAAAAAAGGACAATGTACAGACATATGCACTAATCACGTGGGGGGAACTTAAGGGATTTTGGTAAAAAATGTTACTGTACATCTCTTCTTTAAGAAGAGAGAAACGAACAGCAACGACACACACACAGAGCCCTCCCCTTATTTTAAAAAGAGAAAAAAAAAAATCAAAAGGGGGAGGGCTCACGTTTTTGAGGGGGACATTACTGTTGGTGGTCTTCTTCATGAAGAAGAAGAACAAAAACCAAAAGAAAAAAAATGAACTGAGGAGAACATATTACTATTTGATTGATCTGGACAGAAACGGAGAAAAAAGGGACGATGCAGTCATCTTCTGAAGAACGATACAAAACACTACAAAAAACCCATCGCCCCTCACGTCTAGAGATCGGATCCGCGACCAGCAGCTTCCTCTCCAAGCCAACGTCAACCAGCCTGTCCAAACATCCACCCTCGTCTCCCTCACGCCATTGACTCAGCAGCTCACTGCTGCTTCGTCTCCGACTAGTCGAAGCATCCAGCAGCACCATCACGCCCAGCTTCACGTCCAAACGACCCTCTTCTACTTCAGTCTCTCTTACCAGTCTGCTGCGTTGTTACCAGTAGCAGCACTCACGTCTTCTTCGATCAGCAACACCTTCATCTCTCTCGCCAAACACCACCAGCACCATGTCGTCACAAGACCAACTGTCGGACTCCATCGTTAACAGCCAGTCGACGCCGCTAACCTGAGGTTCCGTTCGTAGTCACTCGCGAGAGCTCCGGTCCGGCGTTGCTCAGCTTCGAAGTTTGTAAGTTCAGCTCCATTGATTTATACCAGAGGTCCGTTCTTCTAATTTTTTTTACTACTTTGTTCTAATAATTATCATGTTCCTTTTATTTGTTACTTGAGTTGATGTTCAATATATTTCAAATTTTGTTTTGATGTTCCGTTCTTACAATCACTGCTTGTCGTGCCCATGTTTTATTTTGTGATTACCATATTTATGTATTAGTTGGAGTATTTATTCACGCATGTAAAGGTTGTATGTCTTTGATAGTCTGTCAGAATCTTTAGTCATTTATCATAAAGAATTGATGCCATATGGATGAGAAAGGTTCATGTATTAACTTCACTGCATAGGAATAGTTATTGATGCAATATATATTGAATATGTCTATAGTACTACAAAATAAGTGCTGAGTCACATCTTTATTACTTACATCATTATACAACACGGCTTTTCAATTTCTTGATTTTACGTTGCTAGTCAGAATTTGTCTATAGAGTTGGTTAAACGATTTTAAATCATCGTGATTATGAGTATGGTTTCCGTGACATAATTACGATGCCTAAAATTCGATGGTGCATTTCATGTAACCCGTTTGTAACGACTTTGGATAATTTCAGTGAATAAATTAGGATTTTTTTTAGAGACAAATAAAGTAGAGAATCATACTTGCTTTTAGGGTTACCTTCTAAATAATAAATGAGATGTGCCTCACCAAATAAAAATGCACAAACTGCTGGGCCCTCATAAATATATATATATATATATATAAAATATTTAGACTTCGGGATCGACCGTATAGCGAATTTTACGGTGTTCTCCAAGGATAATAAATGCGTAGTTGCTTTAATCGCGTATTCTAATACTACCTTCTCAAATGCGGGTGCACATTTATGTGACCCAAATCTAAATCTCAACGAAGTCGAAACGTGTCGAAAGTCACGGGTGCACTGGTGCAACGTGGTTCGAGATACGTTTCCACTGCATTGCAATTCATTTAAAACAATAAACAATAAAAGGGTAATGAGCCCTTAAACAATAAGTGAGACGAGCCTCGCCAAAATAACACGCAAATTGCGGGGCCCTCAATAGATAATTTTTACAAAGATGCTTAGACTCCGGGATGTGCCGTTTAGCGGATTTCACGGCATTCCCAAAACAATAACGCGTTAGTATCTTTAGGCGCGTATTTAATAATGCTATCTCCTTAAACCCGGGTGCACATTTATGTGACCCAAATCCAAATCTCAACGGAGTCGAAATGTGTTGACAACCACGGGTGCATTGGTGCGACGTGGTTCGAGATACATTTTCACAATGTTGCAATTCTTTGTAAAAATAATAATAATAATAATAATAATAATAATAATAATAATAATAATAATAATAATAATAATAATTTTTATAATAATAATATCATAAGAGGTTAAAAATTAAAATTTACACATAAGTTAAGGCATATTATAAAATCAGATAAAGAAGCCAAATATGACAGTTGAGCGACCGTGCTAGAACCACGGGACTCGGGAATGCCTAACACCTTCTCCCGGGTTAACAGAATTCCTTATCTGGATTTCTGGTATGCAGGCTGTTTAACAGAGTCAATCTTTTCCTCGATTCGGGATTCAAATCGGTGACTTGGAACACCATTATTTTTCCAAGTGGCGACTCTGAATTAATTAAATAAATCCCGTTTCGATTGTCCTTTAATTGGAAAAACTCCTACGCGCTCTCGCGGGTGCGTAAAAAGGAGGTGTGACAGGGGTATACCCTACGAGCGTATTTATATGCTTATGTTGGGGTAGTAAAAAGGGAGGTGTGACAATGCACACTAAATAGGCACAACTAATTGGGAGCTCTATCAATTAACTACAATAAGAACAAAGTTGAACAAATAGAAATCTAGCTAACAATTTGTAATCACATAACCCAGAAGTTCATCACTCAATAGGTTCCATCAAAACCTTAGATAAAGAATTAGCTACTCATAATCAAAGAAACAAGATAGATAATTGAATTCATAATTAAAGATTCAATGTAAAGGAAAGAAAGATGTTGAGAGAGTTCTCTCTTACTAGTTTTCTTGCAAAAGTAGTGAATAATACAATATTTGCCTCTCTTGGGCGAATCCTAATATTAAATATAGGGTTTTGGGTACATAATTTCTATCTTGACAATTTTATCCCTCAATTTTTCCGCTTCCACCGCGGTCCGACCGCGGTCGCGGTTGGATCGCGGTGGAACAAGCTTTCTGATTCTTCAAAGGTTCCGTGAGTCCTCTATACCGCGGTAGAACAGTGCTGCGGATTCTTCCATTCATTTTTCAGCACAAACTTCCAATTTGTTCCACACTTGGCCTTTTCACCATCTTATGACTCCAAAACTGCTCCTTTAGTCCTCATTAGCTCATGTGTACCTATAATACACGAAAAACACTAATAAAAGCATTTTGTTATCATAAACAATATCAAAACAACAATAATGTGTGATTATTTAGGGCATAAATATAGTCAAATTCACCTATTATCATGACTTAATTGCCCTCCGGCGGAGAGCTTCGTGATTACTATTAACTTGGTTATTTTGTCAATTCTTATCTTAGAATAAAGTTAAATCTCTGTGATTTTTTAGTAAATTCACCTTAACAGGAAGCTCATCTTGGTTCTGGCTTATTAATAGTAAAATACAAAAAGAAAATTCGGGCCCCACTTGATCTCTTGACCGAGTAAATATGGCAGCTTTTCAAATGCTAACTCTAAAGTATAATTTTATGCCTTATTTAGTTCTTTACTAATCCATTGTATAAAAACAAAGGTGATATCCAGAGTTGTAATAATTATAGGGGTATCAAATTACTGAGTCATACCATGTATGGGAAAGGGTGGTTGAAACAAGAGTGAGGATGATAGTGTCTGTATCCGATAACTAGTTTGGGTTCATGCCGGGTCGTTCCACCACAGAATTTATACACCTTGTTAGGAAGTTGGTGGAACTGTACAGAGAGAGAAAGAAGGATTTGCACATAGTGTTTATTGACCTAGAGAAAACATATGACAAGGTTCCTAGAGAAGTTCTCTGGAGATGCTTGGAGGCAAAATGTGTGTCGGTTCCTTATGCTATGGCAATTAAGGACGTGTATGAAGGGGCTAAGACTCGGGCCAGGACAGTAGGAGGGGACTTTGAGCCTTTTTCGGTTGAAATGGGATTACACCAAGGATCTGCGCTCAGTCCGTTCTTATTCGCCCTGGTGATGGATGTGATATCCGACCATATTCAAGGGGAGGTGCCATGGTGCATGCTATTTGCCAATGACATAGTTCTGATTGACGAGTCACGAGCCGGTGTTAACGAGAGATTGGAAGTTTGGAGACAGACTCTTGAGTGCAAGGGCTTCAAACTGAGCAGATGAAGACGGAATACCTCGAGTATAAGTTCAGTGCCGGGCTGGGGAAGTGGACGTGGATGTGAGGCTGGAATCACAGATTATCCCAAATAAAGGCAATTTCAAGTACCTTGGGTCGGTTATCCGCGGGGGAGGGGAGATCGACGGGGATGTCACACACCGTATTGGTGTAGGATGAATAAAGTGGAGGTTAGCATATGGAGTCTTGTGTGATAAGAGAGTGCCAACGATACTCAAAGGTAAGTTCTACAAAATGGTGGTTAGACCGGCCATGATGTATGGGGATGAGTGTTAGCCTATTAAGAACTCACATATCCAAAAGATGAAAGTAGCAGAAATGAGGATGTTGAGGTGGTTGTGTGAGCACACTAGAAATGATAAGATTAGGAATGATGACATTCGGGTGAAGGTGCACGTTGCCCCTATTGATGACAAGATGCGAGAAGCGGGGCTCAGATGGTTCGGGCATGTATAGAGGAGAAGCCCATATGCTCCAGTAAGGAGGTGTGAGCGGTTGGTCGTTGAAGGCACGAGAAGAGGTAGATGGAGGCCTAAGAAGTTTTGGGGAGAGGTGATCAGGCAGGATATGGCGAGGCTTCAGATTTCCGAGGACATGGCACTTGATAGGATGTTATAGAAGTCGCGTATTATGGTTGTAGGCTAGGAGGTAGTTGCGTCTTGTGTTACTTTGTACTTTTGGGAGCCTAGTTCGGTTTGTCTAAGATAGCTAGGGGCAATGTCATATTTTACTATTTTCTATTTTCGATACAGGATCCATTTACAAACCATCGTTTTTGCGTTGAAATTTTTCTTTCTTTCCTACTAATTTTTATGTTCCTTTTCCCCTATGATTTTCGTGGTGAATCTAATACTCTTTTCTTTTGTCTTTTTATTATCTTGAGCCGAGGGTCTTTCGGAAACAACCTCTCTACCCCTTTCGCGGTAAGGGTAAGGTCTGCGTATACACTACCCTCCCCAGATCCCATTTATGAGATTTACTGGGTTGTTGTTGTTAGTTCTTTACTAACTTCAATTATCGTTATACATTTGACTAAATTTAGAAAACCTTTGAGAAATTTTAAATGCTGGAAAAAACTATTTTGCATGATAATATTAGGAGATAGAATAGAGATTAGAGAGAGTTTAGGCTACATATTCATTTTGAAATTTTATCATATACAATACAGATCTACGTACCTATTGTACTTTTTGATTCATATTTATTTAAACAAGTTATAGACCTAATGCACTTCTATTTGATGCTTATTATAATTTATCAATTTACTGTCGTTTTGGACTTTGTTCTAAATGTGTTAGTTTGCAATTTAAATTTGTTGCATAGTTCCGAAGGTTAAGAAAGTCCACTTTTCAAATGTTAATTTTGGAGCAAATATCATTTGTAGCCCATCGGGCAAAACAAATTTCATCCAGTAGCCCACAAATTAACCCTAACAAATCATAGCCTAAAAATAAAATAAATGCTAGCCGGAAATATTACTAGCATTGGCTATTCCTTCCATCAATGCTCAAGTCTCTGCCCCTGCCCCTTCAAACGATGGTTGGTGACTTTGTTCTCTCTCTTTCTTTCTCTCTCTCCAGTCCCCATTCCCCTTCCAACCTCACGACTGTCACAAGAGTTGTATTCAATTTTTAGATAAATGACAAGAATGGGTTGTGTAAAGATCACAACAGTAACATTACACCTCTCAACAACCAAAATCGGGCTTTACAGCATACAATTTCCTAAGCTCATGAGCCACATTGAACGAAACTCAGCCAAAATATTTCAACAATCAAGAGCAGCGAGAAGACGAAATTTCAGATCCCAAAACACTACTTGGAAACCCAGAAGATTGAAGGAAGTAGTAGTAATTCCAAGCAACTGCTGAGATTCTTCTTTTAAACCTATTTTTTATCTCTTCTTTAACAAATATTTTATCTCCAAACGTTGAAGAACGCGAGAATCGCGAAGTTATAAATCTTCGAGTTGTTGTTTTTTACAGTTTCGATTGTTTCTTCTTTATTGGTCATGCTAATGGCTGAATGGATTATTAAAGTTTAGGAGTGGGGTTTTGGAATGGGAGTGTGAGGACGGTGAGGAAGTTTGGTTGCCGACTTGCCGCACATTTCTGTTCATGAATAAAGGAGGAGGAAGGGGTCTGATGGTTAGAGGTGATGAAAGAATGGAGGAGAAAAGGGAGTAAACTACACTGTTATTCTCCAAGAATGGCTATGGAGGGTTCGACCTTTCTTAATGGTAGAGGTGTCGGATCTAAACACCAAATTTATCCTTTCTACTTTAGTAAAATATTCTATAATACAATATAAATTGGTATTATACAAAATAGATTGTCACTATACATCAAATATATAAAATAGATGTAACTATACAAAATATATACAAAATAGATGTAACTATACAAAAATATACAAAATAGATTGTCACTATACAAAATATATACAAAATAGATGTTACTATACAACATATATACAAAACGACTGTCACTATACAAAAATACATGATACACTCCAAAATATTAGAAAATACACATTATACACAATTTTTATACAGATTATACATTCACGATACAAGTTATATTTGGGATACATAAATATATACACTTTAGATACACAAGCGCAGTTGAGATATGCTCAATGTACACCAATGATACACTATCAAACTTAGGATACAATATTTATACATTGCAAAAAAAAAACATTCTCCATTGCACTAGGTAAGGGTCGAACCTGCGACCATCTGCTTAGGAAATAGGCGCTCTACCCACTGAGCTACAAGCACTTGTGTTGTCATACTTATTCTGTTCGGCTAGTATATGCAATATGTTTAGGCCGAATGGCCATTTTTTGAAAGTGAATCAAAACATGGACTATTAAAATTTTGAGGGGCTATAGAGGGTAGTTTTCTCTTAATTTTGTGGTCCTGGATTTTCTTTTGTTTACACTCTATATCTAAAACTAGATAGGGGAAGCCCTTGCTTAGCACGGATCCATGCCTAACATCCGGGTTATTTTTATTTCTTATATATATATATATATAGATTCACAATATTAGTTTGATGCTGGGAATGAATCGTACCGGAAAGATATTTAAAACAAGTTTTGATTCCTAAAATATAAATAATATACATAGTTTCACAAGAATATGCTCTCTTGGAATGCTATTTACAAACATAACAAATTTGTCACATAGACATAACTTGGCAATAGACTCAGTCAACTGATCACACTTTTTCCAGGCTGTCACGATCAATGTTTTTGCATAATTTTTCTGTTGTATAAAAATGAAATATATCATGAGAATGAACCAAGTTCCAGTGGATTATACTTTCCCTGCTTTGCAATTTGTGTGCCCATGAATACGGTAAATGATGGTCGACACTGCTTGTTTTTACAAGGAAACAAATTTTCATGTTTTGAATTTGCAACATAGCATCACCCTTTTACTAAAAAAGAACTGAAAATAGAAAATTAACAGGAATGACTCTTGAGTTGAGAGCAGTTGTTTCTTCTTGTAATCTAGTTGCCTTGAAGCAATTTGAGGAATGGATATTCTAGATTGACCATGATCCAATGTGATTCATTCTCTCACTGTTCTACTGAAAAATCAAGATAAGCAAGTAGCTGATGAAGATTATATACATGTTTTCACCAATGTAGAATACTAAACCTTCCCTTATTTTCTATCTTCCAGTTCTTTGCCTGCATCAATATATGCTACACTGGAGAGGAACCTCTGCATAGGTTAAGAAGATGCACATTTTTTACCAAATTATTCAAATCTAATGCAGAATAGAAGAATCCAATTTCATGTAAATTATCCTTGTAAGAGAACCAGAAACTTACTTGACCATTAAAAGAACAAGCTTTTTTGATTCCCATAGAACTTAGAAGGCAGCAACAAATTTCATCCATAACTTTTAACAACATGCTAAAATCTTTAACTCTTCTCATCTTCCACAAATGTTACTGTAGCAACTTTGTATCTTTCAAAAATATGTGCAAAATAAAAAAGAAAGAGTCAAAGAATACTGCTTTAAACAACGCGTTTGAACATGTCTGTCAAATTTTGTTATTTAGTGTATTGACCAAACAAATACATGTGCAACTTTTGTCCAGTAAGCATAATTTCCTGAATTTCTATGAATAACAATATTCGGTTCAAAATGTTTTAGATAGTAATTACTACTACTACTCCAAATAGTTACAAGTTAATACAGAACAATCATACATTAGTTTGTTCTAAAGCACAAATATGGCGGACAAAAGATATTTATCAATTCAGTTAGACATTTTATATACAAACTCATAAACAAAACCATGACGCTTGAAAAGAGTTGAACTTTTCCTGGAATATTACCTTTATCATTTCACCTCTCAATATGATAATTCATAACATATGACATTTAAGAGTAATGGAGGGTGAGTATATCGGGGGTTATTGAGAACCAGTTGACATAACTAATATCATATGCACCAATCAAATGGCATAGAATTTTATACTAAATACCTCAAAATAATGTCCTCATAAGTAAAGTTAGTAGTTGTTTGGGTACTCGAAAATCGATAAGCCCATCCACCAGGTAGTTTAGCACCACGGCCTTTACAAGACCATATTCACATCCTGCGTCGAGAACATCAGGTATGTCTTCACTACAAGTAACCATACACACAAGTGACTGAAATTGTTGTCTACTGAGGGAATCACCAATAAAAGCCAGAGTTCCGTATGCACAACCAAGTTAAGTAAATTGCTTGTATGTAAAAACAATTAAATATCACATGATGAATTGAAGAAGGGAGAGATCAGCTCCATATTCTATGTAACATTAAAATTTAGACACTAAAAAATAGTGCAAATAGAATCATTTATTTCCAGACATTATAATGTGAGAGAGAGCATGCACTACATAGGGGAGCTTCATAGTCACACATTCTTGCAGTTAATATAAGATATATGTTCTAATCTCTTTTGTTTACTCAAGCTTACACTTCTGCCCTTGGAAAACACATTATAAGCCATGGTAGGCACAATACTATTAATGTTATACAGTTGAAGAGAGAAGGTTTTAATAGATTTTGGAAGAAAGTTTCTAAGGTTATACATCCCTGACATCAGAAAGTATTCAGTTACAGAAAACGGACTACGTACCTTTTCGGGAAGTTGACACCTATAAACTCTTCCATCTCTCAATCTCTTGGTCTCCAACGTAGTTTTTTGTATTCAAAATCCATACGTTGTGTAAAGCGGCAAGCCCACATGGCTGACAACCATTGCTTGCAGCCAAATCCATAATATAGAGGCCTACTATCATCTATGACCCATCTACCTTTAGCAAAGTTACAATATGGAAATTAAGATAAGGGTATTAGTAACCGATATCATACTAACCATTGTATCAAATTCACCAGCTAATTTAAGGATAGGCCAATTGGCAAGAAAGGCCTTTTTTTAAAGATTATTCAAAACTCAAGAAGGGGTGATTATAATTGGAAAAAGAAGGAAATAGGTATATGTTAACTTCCATGAACATTAGCAGTTTACAAACTTCTGAGGCAGATGTCAAATTTTCTATAGGTATGTCTGCAAAATTCACTGGAGTAACAACTTCATTTACATGTTCTTTTGAAATATTTTTTTCTTTCAAAGATCCTTTTAAATCTCTTTTTTTGGGCAGAGCTGCGAGGAATACCCCCACTTCCTGAAAAACACCTTTAAAAGATCACGCTGTAGAGACTATATATTGCTTGACCTCAATAACATCTCAGAATACAAAGATATTATAAAGCATGAATAGGTGCGGAAGTTTCTTTTATGCAGAGAAACTGCCACTTTGAAAAATATAAATCAAGTATAGGAGTTGAAGCAACAGATTCAGTACACAGTAAACATATTAGGATCTATTTATTCATACAACTCAGGAAAAAAAAGTTTCTCTTTCTTCTAATATGAAGGACATAAAACAGACACATTGATCTATGAAGCAAAGAAAGAAAGGGACTTTACTATAGCACTAATTTTTCATAATTTGAGGCACACAGAAAAGATGAAAGATTGTAATCAAACATACCATACCTTCCACCTCAATATTAATCATTAGTTCTTCAGTAACCTTATCCTTTGTAGTTGGCTCCTTGGTATGTGAATTTGGAATGGTTGGTTCGAAGTTCACGCTTTCTTCTGATTTCTCTATCTATTTTGTTCTCTTAAAACTTCTTCATCTTTCACTATATAATCTGTAAGAGAACAAAGAATAGATAAGTAACTTAACATGATTCAACAATGTTTCCATCAAGTTCTATTTACTCTGTCATAATAATACTGTCATTTTCAGTTTGTCCCAAAATAGGTACTCATATTAAAGAGGAAAGTTCCTCCCTCAACATTTAAACTGATGCCAAATACATATTACATTATATTGTTTCAAAGTTAACGTGACATCTTACAAACTAACATTTACATTTTCGTATTTAAAACATTATGTTTAATACTTCCAACCAGATCCCACCAAACTGCATAAGACAATCTATCCAAGCATCTCACTCTCAATAACAACAAAATATGTATCTTTAATGGGACATATCCATGGGAACTTTAATTTAGTAGCCATATTAGTTATTACTTAGTTGTTGAAGAAATAGATAATATCATTATTTACGGAGAAAAAGTTAAGAAAGAAAATTCATGATTTAGCATAATTGCACAATTCAAGCAGATCAACAAGTGGAGTAGGTGTCCACAAGAGAATATTCTTGTGCGTGTTAGATGCTTCACTAAAGCCGACATAGAGGTGGGTAACACTAAATATGATATTTTTCTCGCATTATGATAACTCGACTTACATCCCAAAGAGAGCTTTAGCGGCACACACATTACATGGTGATATAAAATGCCTGTATAAGTGATTTGTCAGTATAAAAAAAATAAGGTGAATAGATATCTCATCAGGCACTTCAAAATTTTATGAGAGCAAAAAGGAAGCCAAAATTTAATCAGGAAACTTATGCAGGAAAAAAATATCTCGACTCCTTATATGTGCAGCTAAAAGGTCTAAGTTGTCCAGGTTTAAAATAAACTATTGCATGATTTTCCACCTAAATCAATTTATTTTCCTTAGCACATATACTGTAATAGAATAATGTCATGCATGAAACTCCTCAGACCACGAAACACTATTTTTTTGTTTATATCATGTTCTGAAATTATATATTTAATTTGACAAACTATGACTTAAAATTAACTCTCGAAACAGAATACCATTTTGAAAGACAAAACAAATCCCGAAACAAATATTGTCACACCTCTTAGATATCATAAAAAATTGTATAATAAATGCACCATCAGGATGATTAGCAGTTAAGCAGGTAATGACTTCCACAACAGAGATGATGATTTTTCTTTTGAGCGTCACACAAACGTTCCTCCTTCAATAATCTGTTTTGGTAATGCATCACACGTGAAATTATTTTCAGGGTTATCACCAGCAAAGCTCTTACAAATTTGAAAGAGGAAATAACACCAGTATTAGCTAAAAGTAAAAAAAAACTATTCAGTTATTTTGGCATTATGACAAGTACCTCGGCTACATCAAAGTTGTTTTCTTTTAACTATATCTTTTTTTCCAGATTGCAACTCAATGTGCTCCTAAATTCGCACGAAAGGAAAATAAATTTTGACAAGACAATGTCCACAAGGACCAATTGCGTTATCGAGGCTCAATTTGTGTTTCTAATGGGGCAAAGAAAGATAGCATGCATTTTTATCAACCAAAAAAAAAAGTAAAAGATACCCTGCAAAAGAACGCATTGCACGTGATAGAGAAGACTCAAATCGCATACCATCCAGTGTTTGCTAGGTCAAGATAGAGGTTTGATTGTGCCCACGCCCAAATAGATGAATCAGCTACATTAGAAGTCCATTCAAATAGATGAATTAGCTAAATTAGAAGTCCATTTCCCAATTTCTCTGTAGCAAAAAACTCAAAGCCACCAATAACACTCAAATGAACAAAAAAAGCAAATAACACACAAAAAAAAACAGTAGAAAACAAAGAAAAAAAAAGAGGAAAGAAGGAGAAGAAGTACTTACCAGAATAATAACATAGGGAGAAGGGGTAAGAGAGAAGGTGAAGAAAAAAAAGAAGGAAACTAAAAGGTAAAGAAGAACACGAAGGGTCTGTCCACACTAATACGGGGAGAATCAAAAAAGGAGTTGGAAAAAAGTGAAGAATGAATTGTGTTTTACCCTCACTTTGAATTTTATTTACGCAAATGCCATGAGGACGACGAAAGAATCTTGGCTTATTCTATAGTTAAAAATTAAATAACTAATATTAAATTGGATATTATCATGAACACTACGGCTTATTGTATTTTTATTTAGCTTGAATACCACAATAATTTAAGTGGATCAATCAAAGTTTAATTTGGGAAAAAATTTAATATTAAATTTTGTTTAGAAAAAAATTATAGATGTGTTTGACTTTGTTGAACTCTCAAAGCGGAAGCAATATATTAGAGAATCTTCGATAAAAAGCTAAAGAAATATCATTCTGCTAACATGAAAAAAAATTAACAATATCAAAAAAATTATGGGAAAAGGAATATCATTTTGTAAATAGGAAGAAACACTTGAAGAAAATCTTCAAATAAAAAATAAATAAATAAAGGGGAAGGAATTGCCATTTTGTACTATACAAATATTTAAAAATAAAATGAGAGTTTAAAGTAGGAAAACATTTTATTTTTCAACTTTTCAATACTTTAATGTGATTTAGATTGAAAGACAATTACCACACCTTCTTTGAATTCAGATTTAAGTTTAACTAATATTATGATTATATTATAACTAAACTTAGCATGTGATTATATAGCATACTTGAAAATGAATATTCGATTAGTTAAAAATAAATTAGTTAAGTTAATGATTAATGTTACGAGATGTAGCTTCAACAATTTTGCCAGAAACAAAATTTTATAATGAGAAAAGCTATTATTAAAATAATATTATGAGCATAAAGTATTTAAGTCGTTCATCCTACTTTTCTATAGATATATTTTTGAATTTTTATTGCCATTCATGAATGTGTATGAGTTAAAATACTACGTATTTGATATCTTTCATATTTCTACTCGAAAATGGTGAAGAGCTCATTTCATTTTATATTGAAGTTTGAAAGATAATGTAACAAGAAATATTTTCTTTTTTCAAAGTTTATGGTTTAAAGAGTTACGAGAAATTAGAAAACCCGATAAAGGGATAATTACTAATTACTATGCATACAAAAAAGGGCTAATTATTTAATACAGAAATATCATATTGGTCAAGTAAGAGAATGAAAAAGAAATAAAATACGAAGAATAGAGAAAAAACTGTAAATTACAAAGATCTCTGCTTAGATTGGTACTAGCATAAGAAAGGAAAATAAATCTCCTTTTGTATATCTCTTTCTAAAATGTTAAGATTTTTCATGGAAAAAAGTACATTAGCAAATTTAGATCAAATGATTAACACCGGGGAGGAGAAGCCCTGATGCACCGGTGAGGAGTTGTGAGCGACTGGCGGTGGTTGGCGCGAGCCGAGGCAGAGGGAGGCCTAAGAGGTATTGGGGTGAGGTGATTAGGCAGGATATGGCTAGAATGGGGATTTCCGAGGACATGACCCTCGATAGGAAAGTTTGGAGGTCTAGTATTAGGGTTGTAGGGTAGGGCCTTCTAGAATTCTTAGTACTTCTGTTAGGGGCTGAGTGAGGTTTGGTAGCGATCTCTATAGTTAATTAATGTATTGTATTGTGCCTTTTATGGTAGTAACCGATTGGTATTATTGCATGTCGTTCTACTTTTGGTTTTATATTTAGATAATTATTTATTTGATTTATCCCGGATTTACTAACATTGTTTTGTTTTGTTTTGTTTTGTTTGTTGACTTTCTCTCTCTTTTTCTGAGCCGAGGGTCGGCCGGAAACAGCCTCTCTACCCTTTCGGGTAGGGGTAAGGCCTGTGTACGTATTACCCTCCCCAGACCCCACTTTGTGGGAACATACTGGGTAGTTGTTGTTGTTGTTGTAGATCAAATGATTAACACACGAGTATAAGCATAATGGACGCCATCAGTAGTGGACAAAATGACACATTATATATTTAAATTATTTAAAGTTCGTTTCGAATCAGGACCCAACATATTATTATTCATAATATGCTATATAATTTTCTTGAACTCTTTTTAACATCTTCACTTTTTATTTTGACTTAAATTGAATTAATAATAAAAATTTACAATAACTCATATAATCTCTAATTTAAAATTGCAAATCCAAATATAATCTACTTACATATTTAAATTGTATCACTTAGGAAATAATAAATGATTAAATTACTATGATGAACGACATGTTTAAAGTAAAATACATACTTAGCTAGCGTTTAGATATAGATTTGATTGAAAATTTAAAAAAGAGTTTTTTAAAATTGTGTTAAAAATAATTTTTGAAAGTTAAAGTTTTGTTTGGACATGTATTTAACTTGACAAAAGAAAGTTGAAATTATATAAGTGAAAGACAAATTTTCACCACCAATTTTTAAACTTGAAAAATTTTTCCACTATTTTTTTCTTTTCAACAATGTTTCGAAAAATATTGATAAAAAAATAAAATCTATAATCAAATGGGAGTTCAAAAAGTTTCTAAATGATACAAAGATAATACATAACATAGCACAAAAAAGAAAAGAAAAGATAATATAACATAAAATCAAGCTGTATAGTTAAAGACGAACTGCTCTTAGGGTGTGTTTGGTATGAAGGAAAATGTTTTCCATGAAAAATGTTTTTCCTAGAAAATGTTTTCATGGAAAATGAGTGATTTTATCACTTATTTTCTTTTGTTTGGTTGGTAAGTGGAAAACATTTTCCGGAAAATATTTTCTATGTTTGGTTAGAGAGTAAAAAATAGTTTTTTTCAGAAAAATATTTTTTTTGCAACTCTCCTACCCCTCCCCTCCCACCTCCCCCACCCCTCCCCTTCCCGAAGTCTCTAAAAATTGACACAATCTAAAGGAACTAATGTGATGCTTTACTTTTTAACGCAAAAATCGCTTATTTTCGAATCGGTAAATTTATAATTTCTAAACCCGTAAACTTCCGAACTCATAATTTTGGAACTTGTAAAATATTGAGTCCTTAAATGATAAATAATAAAATTAAAAACTGAAAAATATATTTTAAAATTTTTTTCGGGGGGGTGGGGGGTGGGGGTGGGGGGGGAGGGGGGCTGGGGCGGGGGGAGGGGCAGTAAATCGAAAAAAAATAAAAATTTAAATTACAAAAAAAAGTATTTTTTGTGCGGGGGGAGGGGGTAGGGGGTGGGTGGTGCGGAAAAATAAGAAAACGGAAATTTAAAATTATAGTAGAAAAAAAATTAAGGTAAAAGAATTTTTTTTTGCGGGGTGGGATGGAGGGGTAGTAGGGTGGATGATAACGGAAAAACTGAAATTTTTCTAAAAAAAAACTGTTTTTTGGAGAGGGGGTGGGGTGAGTTGGTGAGGGTGAGAATGGTTGAGAAGGAGCTTTGGAAAATGTTTTCCCTTCTTTTGATAAGGAAAACATTTTCCTCCAATCGGAGGAAAATGAATTGATAAGGAAAATGTTTTCCAAAACATTTAAGCCAACCAAACATGAGAAAATTGGAATGTTTTCCTTCGTACCAAACACACCCTTAGTCCGTGCATAACCGCAGTAGTGTTAAAAACATATACTTACTATAAAAGAAAAGGTACAACTAGGACTAGCAGCATCCCTGATTTTCCAAGGCTGCAATTTCCATGCTTCTTCCTATAATAACCAAATTCCAAGACTCTATACCAAGGTAATCTCTCTCTCTCACACACACACACACAGCAAATCATGGCAGTTGGAAGAAAGGAAGAAAATATGGGAGTGGAGATAGTGAAACCCCGAACTGACGAAAGGGATTACAGAAGAATTATTCTTCAAAATAATCTTGAAATCCTTCTCATCAGTGACCCAGAAACTGATAAAGTATGTTACTATTATTCATTTATATTATATTTTTCTATGTTTCTTCAATTCTTCTTTTATGGGTTTAGCTTGAATTTATTTGGTTTCATTAAAAGCGTATTTAATTCATTTTTTGTTTTTGTTTTGTTTTGGGGGTATCTGTTATCAGTGTGCAGCTTCAATGAATGTGTGTGTTGGTGCTTTTAGCGATCCTGAGGGACTTGAAGGCCTTGCCCATTTTCTTGGTATGAATTCTTTTTTTTTTTTTCGGGGCAAACAATTCAATCTTTATGTGCTTAATTGGTTCTATTGTTTGCCTTATTTGTAGCCTTAAATTTGAGTAAATAAGTTGCGGTACTGTAATTTGATTTTGTTTTTGAAATACCATTAATCTTCACAGCAATAGAGTTAGACTTGGTTGAGTACTAGTGGAGCCAGAAATTTGAGTAAGGGGAATACAAAAAAAAAAAATTGTAAAAAATATCACACCTGCGATATGAACCTATGTCAGGGGATTCAATAGTTTTTATATATAGTTATATACAAAAAAATATTGTTTTTACCCTTTTTGCACAGTGCAATTTTCTGGCGAAGGGGATTCAATTGAACCCCTTCAACAAAGGTAGCTCCGCCACATGGAAATCGGACTTTGAATGCCAATTTCTATTTCTGTGTCAGTTTCATGGTTCAGTATTATTAGAGTATGTATTTTGTTCAGAAATACATACTCTAGTAATTGGCATTCAAAGTCCGATTTCCAATAGTTTTTATATATAGTTATATACAAAAAAATATTGTTTTTACCCTTTTTGCACAGTGCAATTTTGTGGCGAAGGGGATTCAATTGAACCCCTTCAACAATGGTAGCTCCGCCACATGGAAATCGGACTTTGAATGCCAATTTCTATTTCTGTGTCAGTTTCATGGTTCAGTATTACTAGAGTATGTATTTTGTTCAAAAATGGGTAGGGGATTTTTGAACTGCTAAATTTAGGTTATAGAAGACTACGTTCCCAATGGAAAATAGTTGAGATACATTGAAATGGTACCAGGAAGTGGAGGAGAACTATGGGGTCTTAGTCTCAAATCTCAACGGAAGGAAAAAAACACTAGTGATAAGTTGATTTTTTCCCATTTGCTTAAGCCTTGGTGACAATTACCCGATATGTGTGCCGGTGCGAGGTAGCAGTACCCGGTGCGAGGTTGATTTTTTCCCATTTGCCTAAGCTTTGGTGAGTAGAGTTACCCGATACGTGTACTAGTGGAAGTTAGTAAGTACCCAGTAGAATAGTCGAGGTGCACAAGTTGGCTTAAACAGCACCCGTTGTTAAAAAAAGGAAAACATAGATATGGTACCAGTAAGTGCTATTGCAGAATACTGATGATTGTTGGTGGATTAGCCACATGTCAAATGTGGAGGATCAGTTCTTTGAATCCAGTGTGGTCAAGTAAAACATAATAGTTTTTGATGGGATTAGACAAGGTCCAATCTTGTTAATCTAGTTACAGGCGATTTGGTTTCATTGTGCTTAAACATTGTAAATCTTTCTATCAGGAAAAAAAAAAAAAATTTCTTAATTCTTGCGCTTACTTTGATCTTTTTCCCCTATGGACATAAGGATAGTCTTTTATTTAAGAAAATGGTGAATGATGATGAATTGTGTCAATTGAAACAACCTTGCACAATGAATCATCTATATAGAGGGATAAGTATTAGTAGACTGCTAGGGAGCGCTATTAACCTTTATCTATTGGCTTTAGGAACTGCTAAGGGTGTGCTACTGTGCAACTCATATCACTAATTCTTTTGCTAGAGGTTTCTGTTGCTTTCCTAGAATATTTTGTTGTCTAATATTTCTTTTTTACTTTTTCATTTGGCCTCTTTTCTTTATATACCAGAGCATATGTTGTTTTATGCAAGTGAGAAGTATCCTGTGGAGGACAGTTATTCAAAGTACATCACAGAGGTAACAACTCTGTAATTCATTGTTTAATAAGTTCCTCTATTGCTTTTGCACGCTCCGTATTTTCCTACTGATTTAACAAAATAGTCTTATTTTACAAGTCCTTTTTTTTTGTTTCTTGATTAGAATGGAGGTAGTACAAATGCTTTTACATCTTCTGAGGACACCAACTACTATTTTGAAGTAAATGCTGATGGTTTTGAAGAAGCATTGGATAGGTAAATTCTACGTATAATATATACGGCTAAGTGTCATGTTAATATTTTTTTTAATAAGTGTATCAACGACAACAACTACCCAGTAAAATCCCACAAAGTAGGGTCTGAGGAGAGTAATGTGTACGCAAACCTTACCCCTGCCCCTATAGGGCAGAAAGGCTACCCCTGCCCCGATAGGGCAGAAAGGCTGTTTTCAATAGACCCTCGGCTCAGAAACACGGAATATAAAATAAGAAAAGATAGTTCATTAGTAACTCCATTAGAAACCGTAATAGTAACAAAAGCATAATAACCAAAAGATGAATGACATGCAATAACAGTAACTAGAGTCTAAGGCTCGGGGCTAAGATAAACAGCAAGGATAGTGTGGGTTCAACATCAATTGCAAGCCATCTAAGATCAACCATAATCCAACCCCGCCTGATAAACAGCAAGGATAGTGTGGGTTCAACATCAATTGCAAGCATCTAAGATCAACCATAATCCAACCCCGCCTCACCCAGGTATGAAGTAAGGAAAGCTCTACTACCCCTGATCTACAACCCTAATGCTTGACCTCCAGATTTGCCCAGTTCTTGAACTCCACGGCTGCTTTATTTCGTTTATCTTTCCAGATTTGCCCAGTTCTTTATCAAACCATTGATGTCATCCGATGCTACCACTCGAGAAATTAAAGCTGTTGATTCTGGTCAGTACTTATGTTTTTAATGCATATTAATTGATTTTCTAGGTTTACATATTCTAAGTGATTCATCATCACATAACTCTTTTGCCAATGCAGAACACCAGAAGAATCTACTTTCTGATGCTTGGAGAATGAACCAGGTATTTGGCTTTTTATTTATAAGGATAAGCCAGGTATTTGACTTTATCTCCTTTTGTTCTTGGGGAAGGCCTGTCGTATTTGCCGACTAAATAAAAGGGAAAAAGAAATTTATTCAAGAGTAGAGTTTTTTTTCATTATATATATATATATATATATATATATATATATATATATATATATATCATTTAGTCAGAAAGTTTCATTTAGCGGAAAAGTTAGTGAATGATTTAGAATACACTTCTAAATAAAAATCTCATTGTGTGCTCGTTGTCCTCATCATTCTCTCACATAAAAATTTAAAATTAAATTTTTATGTGAGAGAATGATGAGGACAACGAGCACACAATGAGATTTTTATTTAGAAGTGTATTCTAAATTATTCACTAACTTTTCCGCTAAATGAAACTTTCTGATTAAATGAAGATTATTACATAAATTCCAGGAGCATATGCTAGTATTAGTCTTAGTTTCCTTGGTCCGAAAAAGAAAGAAAAAGAAAAAAGAAGACTTCTTAGTTTCCCCCACCAATGTGTTTGACCTTTGTTCCACACTCAGTTTTTATTTTTATTTTTTATGAAGTCGTAGTTTCATTAGTGGCATCAAGAAAATGCAGATAGAACAAAACACATAGAATGCAAAAGAGAGGTTGACAGCTCCACTACAATGGTTCAATGCGAAGGATAGGGAGTGGTTTGTACTTTCATTTGTCTTTTTATAGCAAATACTAAGAGTGGTGACTCTTTCAAATAAATATAGTCTTCTTGAATATAGAAAAGCTTTAAGGAGTACTACATCTTTTGACAACAATATCGGGAATTTTCAGTGTACAGAGATTGGAAGTCTCATGATGCTAAAATTGTCTGGATTATTTCTTTTGCAATTGTTTTCTTTGGTGAAGAGGTTTTAACTTTCAAATACTATTCTGTGCAGCTTCAAAAACATCTAAGTGCGAAAAATTATCCATACCATAAGTTCAGCACAGGTTTGCACAGCTTTCAATGATGCATATTCTTAGATTCTATTATGGCTTTTCTTATCAAAAAAGTGGTTCGATTATGGTTTTGGATTTGTCATATGTTTTTTGTTATTATATTCATACCAGGGATTTAATTGTTAAATGTCTTCTTTGTGATTCTCTACTATGTTACATGAAGAAATATGATTAGTTTACTATATATTGAACAAAATCCTGTCAGAAAGTTTCTCCTTCATGAAATAAAACTGCAGTTGTTCTCTCTAAGATGAAGCGAAGTGCATCATAACGCCACAGAAGGAGTTGCTCCCAGTTAACACTGTTAAATAAAGTGAAGAATCAAGATATAGTTCGCTTTGGCTGAAAAAAGCATAAAATATATTTTCAACAAGTAGAGTTCCCTTGAAAGCAAATGTTACAGAAAACAGACTAATTCTGGACGGTGATATATTTCTTGTATTAGTAAAATCAACTTAGTACAGAAGATTGTGAACCCTCCTAACTAAATCTATCTTTCTAGAGCTTTCTTTGTCTCATATATTCTGATTTTGTCCCTTGTGGACATATTTGGCTCCTCGTTCTATTCTTCATTTTTTCCCTAATAAGTTATTTTTTCTCATCTAAAAGATTTCAATCCCCGAAGTTTTTCATACTCCTAAGCTTCAATGAGTTTGGTACTTTAAAAATCACACTAAGTCTACATCCTTTATTTAGAATGAGGCAAGCGATAGTTGGATCGTCTAGGGAGTGTCCTATGGCTCTTATCACCTTTTAATCCACCCTTATTAACTTGCCTCCTCAACATTGGTGTATCTTTACAGGTCATTCCCAACATTGGTGTATCTTTACAGGGGATGTTGCATAGCTTGAGCATAACAGATGCCTCAGGACCATCCAAATCAGGACCGTCGCATTCTGGAGCTACTTGGGGAGGCTTTTTATTTATATAGGACACCCCCTTAACTTGCCCCAGGACCATCCAAAGATAGTAAGTTGCCTCATTCTGAAGTACCAAACTCATTGAAGCTTAGGACTATGAAAAACTTCGGGGATTGAAATCTTTTAGCCGAGAAAAAATAACTTATTAGGGGAAAAATGAAGAATAGAAACGAGGAGCCAAATATGTCTACAAGGGACAGAATCAGAATATATGAAACAAAGAAAGCTCTAGAAAGATAGATTTAGTTAGGAGGGTTCATAATCTTCTGTACTAGTAAATAAAAAGCCTAGGAAGTGTCCTATATAAATAAAAAGCCTCCTCAAGTAGCTCCAGAATGCGACAGTCCTGATTTGGATGGTCTTGGGGCATCTGTTATGCTTAAGCTATGCAACATCCCCTATAAAGATACACCAATGTTGGGAATGACCTGTAAAAATATATACCAGTGTTGGGAATGATTAGTAAAGATACACCAGTGCCGGGAATGAAGGTCCTGGCATGTGCCCCTGCCTCTGAAGGCTGACCCTAAACAAATACTGACCATGTTGCTTCACATTTGCTAACAAACCTGCTAACTGAGACCCTAGCAACTCAAGCCTACCCCAAGGATCTGGATCCGAAGCCTTCCGAGAATTATCTGCCTTAACCGTTCGACCCTTAAACTGTGCTGGTAATGGGGTACTGACCCCTGGTGGAATAGATTGAAACCAAATCAAGTACTCATGAGTACATTCGGGCCTACCAATGTCCTCTACTAATTATTCTTTTCCATCTTCTTTGCATTGTTCCAATATTGCACGTACTTGATCTCATCAACTGCCTTTTTGCTAAAATTCAACCCAATTGTTTAGAGTTGGCGGCTCCCCTTGCGTTCTACCCCAATGTCGTATCACCCTAATTGTTGTGTACGTCTTGACACATCTAAATCCTATCAACATCAAGAATGGCTGTATGTGACTACTACCAAGATCTCATCTATAGGAAGCCAAAGGTAAGTCCACAATATTCCTACTTGTCCTTAACCGTAGAAACTCAATCCAAGCCATGACACCTACTGGATATGTAAACTTAGGAGACTTCTTCCTATGTTCAATGCATACCACTTGATCACGTAAAGCACGGTCGACATGACGAAGCAGGGAAGCGGTGTGTAAGTGCTCCATCATCCACAACTGGAGCAAAAGGGTACTCCCCTAAAAAAAACCTAACACTTCCCCTAACCTCACTAAGGGATTGATTCAACTCCGCCAAGATCATTGGCACAATCGGTAATGCTTTTGCGCTCTCTCCTGAAATAATGCCATGACAACTGATTGTAGCCGTGTGCTATATGTCTCTCGTCTAAAGGAAACACCAATATACCCAACAAAGCAAGGCTAAAAGCTTCAAAGCGACGCCTTTGCCACTTTGCCTTGGTCGTGCAAAACTCATCCCAAAAGACATCAAAACCATCTTGAGGCCCAAATATAGCAAACAAATACTCCAAAGATATCCAAGACTGCTCGAGTCATTCCAAGTGCTTATTGTCTTTAAGGCCCAAGTCGCTAAGGAATCTATTTCTAGAGTGATCTCAGGGAAGTATCATGTCTTTGCCTATGTAACTTGGACGAGTGAGACCAAACATTTCTGACGGGGAGGGAGTCATTTCACACTCTACAAATCTGAAAACCATATTTTGCGGGTCCCCGTAGGTCAACGTTGCCTCCACTAAATTCCGGCGAGGTGTGATATCAAGAAGCAAAGTGAGGGTGCCCAACTTATCCATTAACTCGTGTTGTTGTAACAGTGAAAACATTTTCCACCACTGGACCAAATTCCTTGGAATCTTCACTACCATTAACACTTTGGATCGAATTAGTGGGTCCATTCCAGAACGAAGAGAATACGGTTAGTGACTCAAGACACTATGTGAACATTATTTTTATATAGCTCTAAATTATGGTGCGCTCTCTCTCTCTCTATATATATATATTTTTATATAGCTCTAAATTATGGTGCGCTCTCTCTCTCTCTATATATATATATATATATTATAGATTTTTACATGAAAAAAGTAAAAATACACAGTTGAAATAAATAGTCATTGCATCAAAAGAAAAAAATAAAAGGAGTGTACAATTGCAAGAAATAACTTACTCTATGGATATATTTTTTTATTTCTTCTTTTGATGCAATGACTATTTATTTTAATTGTGTATTTTTACTTTTTCAAGTAAATTCTCTATAAAAAGTATTTTCTTAGAGCACCATAATTTAGAGCTACATAAAAAATTATAGCCAAAATAATTAATTTCAAACTATGTATTTTTATAACTTTTTAGATGTCTTAACTATTTATTTCAATTGCATAAATCTTTATTTTCAGGTCAAATTCAAAAAAAGATTAACTAAAACTTTATTATTTTAGCCAAAATAATTTTTTTTGCATAAATAATGTAGCTCATCCAATTTTATGATAAAATATATTCGAAAAAAATTATATAAAAAAGTAACATACTTATAAAAAATTAAAAATATATTTTATTTTTCAAAAAAATGCTACATATACCGAAAAATACATGTGGCAAGCGAGTCCACCCACGCTCTTTGCCACATCAGTATCCAGGGGGATGCTGGCTCTCAGAAGGTCAAGTTGAAGGGGTAATTAAGACCACGAATTTTAAGGCGGTAAGTAATAATTCGTGTCAAATTTAGGGGGTGGTAAGGTATTTTGCCTTAAAAATAACTTAAAAATATCATAATATGACACTTTTTTTTTTTTTTGTATCATCAAGTATTATACTCAAAGAAAAGTAGAGAAAAATAAGTTATAATCATAGTAAAATGAAAATATATTACTATAAAATACTAATGGCCTTAAGTAAAAATAAGAAAATATATAATGAAACTATTTTTGTGTTCTCAAATTTATACTCTAAAATTAAAAGTAAGAGTAGACTAAAACCCCATTAGAATAGTTCAAATAAATATTTTCTAAAAAAATACCAGGAACACTATACTAATCTTTAAAAATTGTGCGGGTCAAAAATTACGTGCTTACAGGTACCTAGACCCTTCAATCCCTGCGCGGTCTCTGCAACGCTAATCCTTCCTTTGTATCCTCATCATCATTCTCTTGGGAGCGCTTTGGAGGCCACTGCTCCATACATGTTCAGCTTCATATCCCCTCTTACATCCTTGGTGCCGTTAGATCTCTGTGCACTTTTTCTGATCTTTTTTATGGCTGTAGGGTCCTTCTTGAATGTGCAGCCATGCAAGTGCTTTTGCCTTCTTTGCGATCACTTCGAATAGTGTCAGCTGATTTTCTGTTCAAGTTATTTCCTCTTCTCCCTTGGACATTTTTAGTGTCTCAATCATACTTCTTGAATTTCAGAGTTTAGTCTGTGGATTTCCTTTAGTTTTTTTATAAAATCATTTCTTTGAAATTCAGTTTTGAACTAAGCATACTGGATTGTTTTTATATGCTCACATCACATAAGATTTTTCCGCTGAAATAAAAAAATGATCATATTATAGTTTTACTTATCCCAAGAAAAAGAAATGATCGCATTACTCATCATTGTGCATAGGCAGCTGGGATACATTAGAAGTGAGGCCAAAAGAAAGAGGCATAGATACAAGACAGGAGCTTCTTAAATTTTATTCAGAAAATTATTCAGCCAACCTCATGCACTTGGTCGTCTATTCAAAAGGTATGGATAATTATTTGCAAATACATTACTGGTGGCCCAAATTAACAATTGCTAATTCTGTATAATTATACTTCAGATAGTCTTGATAAAGCCGAGCAGCTAGTACGGAGCAAATTTCAGGATATCCCAAACTTTGATCGTAATCAAATTCGTTTTACTGGTCAGCCTTGCACCACGGAACATCTCCAGGTATCCAAGTGACAATGCGCAGATGTGTTACCTTTTTTTTGAATTGGAATGCGCAGATGTGTTACCTTCCTTTTCCTTTTTTACTCGGCTGGTTTTGAACTGGCTTCTCTCAATTGAGCTGTTGTTCGACAAGTGATCTGTTCATGATGTCTGTTGTCTGAATCTACTTGTTCAACTTTTTTACGATATAACTCATATTTTACAATAAAAAATAAACAAGGAGATATAACTCATTTATATTGAACCGGAGGCCAAAACCAAAGCTCTTCCTCGGCTAAATTGGCCTTAGTGCTGTTTGACATTAATGAAATGCCTTTTACTGATTAAAAATAAACTTTCTTTGTCTGCAATATTTGGAGTACTATGAGATTCTAATTAGTGTACACATGGGTGCTCGTGTACACGTGGGTGCTCCTTGTAGAGTCATATTTGTGTACCTCTGTCTTTTGCATATGCCTCTTATATTTTGTTGTTCCTTTAATAAGTCTTACATATTAATTTCCTATTCAGGTATAGAAATAGACTACTCATTTGATAACATTCAAAATATAACAAAAATTCAGTAATTTAAATAATTCAGAGATTTGAACAGCAATTGGCGAGTGCCATATTCTGCAGATTATCAAACTGAATTTACAGTTTATTGTCCATTTAATATTTCTATTTTGTTACATCTTTTTCTCAGATTCTTGTTCGAGCTGTTCCAATAAAACAAGGTCACAAGTTGAAAATTGTATGGCCAGTAACCCCAGGAATACGTCACTACAAGGAAGGGCCTAGTAGGTACTTGGGCCACTTGATTGGCCATGAAGGAGAAGGATCGTTGTTTTATATCTTGAAAAATTTGGGTGAGTTCTCAACTAAAAAATTGTACGCCCTTTATCTGTTCTATCCTTTCCTCATTCATTTCTTGGCTTCAACTCAGCTTTTCCCCATTTTTTTAATTTAGAAAGAGAAATGACAAATCATAGGCAAAAACTTTTGTGTCCTTTTCTTTTGACTGTAAAAGATATTCTTATTATTAGGACTTTGAAACAGTACCCTTGAGTATGAATCTCTTTGGTCCTAGGAAATGCTTATAGTAGAAAGTCCTAATATAGCTAATAAGTATGTAGGTGTCTGCCACTTTGCAAACATGACGACAATCTGTACACTTATAACTTGTTTTTCATCCTTGAGTTGCTGACATGATAGTTGCGATATGTGTGCCTACATACTTAAGTCAATGTTAAGCCCTTCATATTTACTATTGCAACCAACCATTTAGTTAGGACAATTATGAGAGAACATGTATTCAACAGTTCAGGTCAACAGTTCAGGGAAATAATTTTTATCTGGTCAATGTGATAAGACGTGGTTTCACATATTCCTGTGATGAAATCAATGTTTTAAGAAGCTATTATGCCATATTATTTTGTGACTTCAGTTCATTCTTTTTGGATCTTGCATTGGAATTCATTACATGGTATCCTTGACAATGCTATTATAGTCATTCAAGTGCGTGAACGCTCTCTTCTCAAACTATTTTAACATTCAGAAAGGTACTTTTATTTGGTTGTTGTTACAGGTTGGGCTACAAGTTTGTCTGCTGGAGAATCAGACTGGACTGATGAGTTCTCTTTCTTTAAAGTGGGTATTGATTTGACTGATGCTGGTCAAGGTACTTGTTTTTCTGTGTTGAACCTTAATATGTTACCAAACCCCTATTTGTTCCCCCGCTAACAATAGTTTTTATTGCGTGAAGCTGAAGGTGGGTTTTTTCCTGAACTTCATGTGGGATATTGATGTTTATGTCCTTTATTTATTTCCAGAGCATTTTGAAGACATTATAGGTCTGCTATTCAAATATATTCATCTCCTACAACAGGCTGGTGGCTGCAAATGGATATTTGAAGAGGTATTGTTAGTTGCATCCTCGTGCATGCCGGTCAATGCCTTGATTTTTCGTGACTGCATTATATGTCATTTGCATCTACAGTCAACCCTGTCTATAACAACCTTGTTTGTTCCGAATATTTTTGGATGTTATAGCGAAGTATTGTTATATAGGGATGTTGTTATAGAGAGGTCTGACCATATTACGCCAATAATGTTGTTATAGATGATATTAATGAATAGTTTTAAGGTATATAGTTAGTATGTATGTATCCTTAATTTGAAAGGAAAAATTTCTTTGTTGGTTTAAGCATGTGAAACCAAAGTTCTTAATAGTTACCCCTTGTGCTTCTTTATTTTTTGTTGCTGGAAACAGAAAAAATGAACTCCCAGTTCATACTTTCGATTTCTTACCTGCCATTAAAATGAGCTTAGGCCATGCCACCACATCTCTATCCTTACTATCTTTAAATTCATGTGAAGTTCTTAAAATATTCATGAACCGAGAAGGAAGAGTTTCTTATTCTAAAATGGAGGGTCACTAATGGGTTGGTCCCAGAAAGGAATAGTGTTATGTTGCATGTACACTATTCCTCATCTTATCAATGCGGTTCTGATCCCAATCAGATCATCCCACATTGTTCTCCTTGTTCATTTACCCATTTCAGCCTGATAGATTGCAAAACTATGATTGACCCAAAAATAGAGCTTTAACTCTCTTACATAGTCATCTCTTCTCCAATCTTGCTTTTGTAAATTTCCTTTGTTAATCTTGGCACGTAGTATGACCAGGCTTTTTCCTGGCCTTCTTTTTCTTGTTGTGTCTTTGTCATTATTGCTCTTAATGAACTTACGTTTTTCTTAATCTGTTATTTATTCTAATTAATTTTGCGTTAAAATTTGTCTATTAAGCTTTCAGCTATTTGTGAGACTGCCTTCCATTACCAAGACAAGATTCGACCAAGTGATTACGTGGTTAATGTTGCAATGAATATGCAGGTATCTTTTAACATCTGTTCCTATTTTTATTTGGATTAATGCATCTACGCCAATTATATTTACTATATTGAGACAAAAGGGAAGAAAAATATATGCAGTTTCTTGGAGTCATTAATGGTTTATAGCTGAAGGCAGACCATCATAACTACCAGTTATGTGTTGTATGTAGGAAATTTTCCATGGAAAATATTTTCCTGGACAATAAGTGAGAAAACCATTTATTTTCCTTTTGGTAGGCGAGTGATTTTTTTTTTTTTTTTGGAAAAGTTTTGTATCTGTATGTATTATGTCATTTATGCACAAAATATGTACTTGGATAAAGTCGACAAAGGTTGTTAAGTTTTTCAGTTTTGATCTGGCAACTTTTGGTAGAATATTGACATTGAAAGAACAACCTAGTAAGTTTGTGATGTTACTTGTCAGCATTATCCTCCAGAAGATTGGTTGGTGGGATCCTCTTTGCCTTCAAAGTTTAATCCTAGCGTCATTCAGTCATTCTTGAATGAACTCAATCCAGACAATGTCAGGTTAGCTACTGTTTCCCAAAGAGTTAGCCTGCATATAATTTTAGTTCCCAGTTTGCACAGTTTTTATTTTTGGGAAATCTGAAAGTGGAAGGTATATAAAGACCTCAATGAAATCTGGTTCCAAACAGGATCTTCTGGGAGTCGACAAAGTTTGAGGGTAATACTAGCATGACTGAGCCATGGTATGGAACTGCGTATTCTATAGAGAAAGTTAGTGGTGCCACTATCCAGGTCTGATGACAGCACTCTCTCATCAAATAAGTCTTGAATTGTTATTATTATTGCAGAGACCAAAATAATTTTCTTTAAACATTTGCTGATATGACAATTACTTTTGCAGCACTGGATGGAGCTGGCGCCCAGTGAAGATCTGCATCTCCCCGCTCCTAATGTGTTCATACCAACTGACTTATCACTTAAGCCTGTCTTTGAGAAGGTGCTAATTTGGAACTTATTTATTACCCCAGACGTTTTACTTTATATGACATTCTTTCCTTTTTAGTCTATTCCAAAAGAGTGATACCTTTTTATTTGAGAACTCTTTAACTTTAAAACTTCCATTTTACTATTTAATAGCTATAGACATGTCATGGCATGGTATGGTAAAACCACAAGTTCTAGCTGTACTTTAAATATGTGCGATTTTTTTTTCTTTTTTAAACTCCATGCCCAATTAAATACCGTCACGTAAAGTAGAATGGTGGGAGTATAATTTTGATGTCTTGGCTTTTCTTGTATGTATCTTGTGAAACAGACAAAAGTGCCAGTACTGCTGCGGAAGTCACCTTATTCAAGGTTATGGTATAAGCCGGATACAGCATTTTCATCTCCAAAAGCCTATGTTATGATCGATTTTAGTTGCCCATTCTGTGGACATTCTCCAGAAGCTGAGGTTCTTACAGAGATCTTTACACGTCTATTGATGGATTACTTGAATGAATATGGTATGTCTGAAAGATTGTTCACCAGTTACGCACTGTAGGACAACTCTTCTGCTATTAATCTGGACTTAACTTCATGTTAATATATTTTTCATTCACTTCTTGTTGTCAATCCCCACCCTGTGGGAATATACTGGGTTGTTGTTGTTGTTGTCACTTCTTGTTGTCAATATATTATTTGCAATGTCAATTTTGCACTTTTTCTCCGTAAGGTATAACACTTCTGTAAATCTCTCTCTTTGCTTCCTTCAGCTTATCATGCACAAGTCGCTGGCCTTTATTATGGTATAAACAAAACAAACAATGGTTTTCAGGTAATCATCTTGCTTCCTGTCTCTATGTGTACAAACTTTTGAAGAGCGTCGTTTATCTTGATTATTTTGTGGGTGTCTAGCCTTTTTCTTTTTTCAAGTTTAGTTCTTTCATGCATAATATGAATAATCGCTACATCCATTAAACCCATTTTTGTTTGCTTTCCCAAACTAAACTTCTTTCCTGCTGGCCCAAAGATATTTAATCTTTTGATGCCGTGAAAACATGAACTATCTGCTTCATCCTGACTGATAGTGCTACTTCATTGTCTGTTGAGCTTCTTGCATTTGCTGTGGCGTTTTAATTATTCTAAAAGTTAGACCTGAATATGATACTATCTATTTTTCCTTCATTTATTCCCCCTATCATCCTCTCTTTTATGCAGTTGACATTATTTGGATATAACGACAAGCTAAGAGTCTTACTGGAAGCAGTAGTTGAAAAAATCGCAAAATTTGAAGTAAAACCGGACAGGTTCTCTGTGATCAAGGTGAGCGTCAGCAATTTTTTTTCCTGCTTATGCACACTCTGCAAGAATGCATAACTCCTCAAGCGAAAATGTTACCCTGTGGCAGTTGGCTTTAACATAATGGATTCTAGTATGCCATAGTCTAGTTTAGGTGAACAAAGATAACTTAAGAAGAATGTCAGAAAATTCTGAAGATCCATTTTCTCAACAAAGTTTTCCACTGTTCACAGCTAAAAATTCTGAACCATTTCCTCATGTAATCAATAGCAAAGCTCTTCTCAAGTTCCCCATTTCACTTACTTTTTCTAATCAAATCCTATTCTCGTGTCAATGCGTTGTTAGAGTTGCAGTTGGGCACTTATCACTTCATTCGGTGTTTTTAAAGAGAAAATTTATTGTCAAGTTATTGGTTTATTTGCATCTTTCTAGTCTGCTTTTTGGTACTATTGTGTGCATCAGCATGTGTGCCAGTTATCTCTACCTTCAATTTAAATTGGTCTTCATTGTACCATACATACTAATGAATCGTGATTATTTATATTTGATGTATCACTGTCACGACCTGGATTTCCCACCATCGGGATCCTGATGGTGCCTACTCGTGGTAGCTAGGCAAGTCAACTTACTCACCGTTTTTCAATAATAACACCATCCTGTTGTCAATTTATTAACATGAATAATAATAATAATAATAATAATAATAATAATAATAATAATAATAATAATAATAATAATAATAATAATAATAATTGTGATAAGGCACAGGAGAAAATATGATATATTATTGTGTGTTCAATACAATACAAGAGGTCCTTATTTATAGCTATACTATAGAAGGACATTCTACTCCTATTCCAATGTGGGACAAGACTACATATCTAACACTCCCCCTCAAACCGGTGCATACACATCATATGTACCGAGCTTGTTACACATGTAACTAATACGAGAACCAGTAAGAGACTTAGTGAAAATATCTGCTGGTTGATCATTCGACTTTATAAACTTTGTAACAATATCCCCTGAAAGTATCTTTTCTCTGACAAAGTGACAGTCGATCTCAATGTGTTTAGTCCTCTCATGGAACACCGGATTTGACGCAATATGAAGAGCAACTTGGTTATCACACACTAGTTCCATCCTGCTGATTTCTCCGAACTTTAACTCCTTGAGCAACTGCTTGACCCAAACTAACTCACACGTTGCCATAGCCATGGCCCGATATTTTGCTTCGGCGCTAGATCGAGCAACTACACTTTGTTTCTTGCTCTTCCACGAGACCAAATTACCTCCTACTAGAACACAATATCCAGATGTAGATCGTCTATCTGAAGGTGATCCAGCCCAATCAGCATCTGTGTACCCAACAATCTGCTCGTGGCCTCGATCCTCGAATAGTAATCCTTTGCCTGGAGCTGACTTTATATACCGAAGAATACAAACAACTGCATCCCAGTGACTATCACACGGAGAATCCATAAACTGGCTTACAACACTCACCGGAAAAGAAATGTCAGGTATAGTCACCGTGAGGTAATTCAATTTTCCAACCAACCTCCTATATCTCGTAGGGTCTCTAAAAGGCTCCCATTGTCTAGGCATAAGCTTGACATTCAGATCCATAGGAGAGTCAATAGGTCTGCAACCCATCATTCCAGTCTCCTCAAGAATGTCTAAGGCATACTTCCGCTGTGAAATAACAATACCTGAGCTAGACTGAGTGACCTCAATACCTAGAAAATACTTCAACCTGCCCAAATCCTTAGTTTGGAAGTGCTGAAAGAGATATTGCTTCAGATTAGTAATACCATCTTGATCGTTGCCAGTAATAACAATATCATCAACATAAACCACCAAATAAATACACAAATTCGGCTCAGAATGTCGATAAAACACCGAGTGATCAGCCTCACTACGAGTCATGCCGAACTCCTGAATAATTGTGTTGAACTTACCAAACCAGGCTTGAGGGGACCGTTTCAAACCATATAGTGACATGCGTAATCTGCATACACAACCACTAAATTCCCCACGAGCAACAAAACCAGGTGGTTGCTCCATATAAAGTTCCTCGTCAAGATCACCGTGGAGAAAGGCATTCTTAATGTCTAACGGATAAAGAGGCCAATGACGTACAACAACCATGGACAAAAAAAGACGAACAGATGCTACTTTAGCCATGGGAGAGAAAGTATCACTATAATCAAGCCCAAAAATCTGAGTATATCCTTTTGCAACAAGACGGACCTTTAGCCGATCAACCTGGCCATCCGGGCCAACTTTGGCTGTATAAACCCAACGACAACCAACAGTAGACTTACCTGCAGGAAGAGGAACAAGCTCCCAAGTGCCACTTGCATGTAAAGCAGACATCTCGTCAATCATAGCATGTCGCCACCCAGGATGAGATAGTGCCTCACCTGTAGACTTAGGAATAGAAACAGTGGACAAAGAAGATATAAAAGCATAATGAGGTGACGACAGACGATGATAACTTAGACCAACATAGTGGGGATTAGGATTAAGTGTGGACCGTACACCTTTGTGGAGTGCAATTGGTTGACTAAGAGGAGACAAGTCTGCAGTAGGTGCAGAATCTGATGCAGGACGTGAATCATCTGGGTGTGATGCTGGATGTGGACGGCGATGATAAGTCAAGAGTGGCGGAGCTACAGAAGGTTGAACTGGATTATGTGGAGGAATTGGACCTAGAGTTATAGATGGTGGAACGGGAGATATATGTGGTGGAGCCGGAGATGTAGAGGAAGATGGATGGGAGATGGTGACTGAATCTCCAAAAGAAGGGACCGGTAGTACCTCAGAAATATCTAAGATTATATGAACCTGTGAAGTATGATTGAGTTTTAAAGAAGGTAACATCAGGTGAATAACATTGATACCCCTTTTGCGTTCTTGAGACACCAAGAAATACGCACTTAAGAGCACGGGGAGCTAACTTAGCTGTTCCTGGAGTAAGGTTATGGACAATACAAGTGCTTCCAAAGACACGAGGTGGAAGAGAGAACAAAGGTAAGTGGGGAAACATAACACATATTGGAACTTGGTTTTGGATAGCTGAAGATGGCATACGATTAATAAGATAGCAAGATGTAAGCACTGCATCCCCCCAAAAACGCAACGAGCATGAGATTGTATGAGTAGGGTACGAGCAGTTTCAATAAGATGTCTATTCTTTCTTTCAGCTACGCCATTTTGTTGAGATGTGTACGGATAAGATGTTTGATGAGTAATCCCATGAGATTTCATAAACTGCTAAAATGGGAAAGACAAATACTCTCGGGCATTATCACTACGAAATGTGCGAATAGAAACCCCAAATTGATTTTGAATTTCAGCGTGAAAGGTCTGAAATATAGAAAACAACTCAGATCGATTTTTATCAAAAATATCCAGGTGCATCAAGAATAGTCATCAATGAAACTAACAAAATAGCGGAATCCTAAGGTAGAACTAACCCGACTAGGACCCCAAACATCTGAATGGACTAAAGTAAAAGGTGACTCTACTCGATTATCAGTACGTCGAGGAAAATGAGAGTGAGTATGTTTACCGAGCTGACAAGACTTACACTCTAGAGATGACAAGTGAGATAAACCAGGTACTATTTTCTGAAGTTTTGACAAGCTAGGATGTCCCAACCGTTTATGTAATAAATCTGGTGAATCAGTAACATGACAAGTTGTTGAAGGATGACAAGATGTGAGTCCATGTGATTTAGCGAGGATAAGGTAATAAAGCCCATTTGATTCACGTCCGGTACCAATGATCCGCCCTGTACTACGTTCCTGTATAAAAACATGGTCATCAAGAAATAAAACGGCACATTTAAGTGATTTGGCTAGGCAACTTACAACTATGAGATTAAAAGGACTATCAGGGACATAAAGAACTGAATCTAAAGGTAAGGAAGGAATTGGGCTTGATTGACCTATTGCAGTTGCCATGGTTTGAGACCCATTAGCCATTGTGACTCTCGGAAGAGATTGAGAATACGAAATAGTAGTGAAAAGAGATTTGTTACCAGAAATATGATTCGATGCACCTGAATCAATGACCCAAGACTCAGAGGATGAAGATTGGGAGACACAAGTCACGCTATTACTTGTCTGAACAACGGAAGCTATCTCAGAAGATGTCTGCTTACCTGCTTTGTATCGAAGAAACTCAAAATAATCCACTAAAGAAACCATCCGACTATTTGAAGCATCGGTTCCCATGTTGCTACAATTAATAGTAGTAAGGTTAACTTGAAATAGTGAAAATTAGTAACTCTTTTGGGAAAACTGAAGAAATTGCTGAGAAAACATTGTTTACAGCAGGAAAACAGAACACTGTTTTGCACCGAAAAACACTGTTCACTCTAGAAATACTGTAGCTATCGGAATATTACTGTAGCAGCCGGAAATAATTCAAAGTGGTCGGAATAAAATAAAAACAGTAGGGGTAGAATCGGAATTAACAGACGACCCAACTGTTCTAAAGGAACTTTTTCAAAAAATGGTTGGAAGTCCACTTTTGAAATTACTACATGCCGGAAAAATATAAAAGTGGTCGGAATTTGGTGTAACCTGGATGGGTAGGCTCGGAATTGCAAGGGGAACAATCTGTCCCGAAGAGTCGTCGCCAAAAAATGGCCAAAAAGTGGCCCACACGATGTCGGAACTTCGCCGGAAAATTTTCTTCGGACAGCTACAATATCGCCGGAGATTTTCGCTGGGTTTGGTCGCCGGACAGTAACTACTCTTGTGGTAGTATTGGATTTTTTACGCAACACTGACAGAGACAAAGCAGACGCAAAACAACTTTGAAAGTCGCCGGAAAAAAGGGTTCCGGTGATTGATTTTACTTTCTGGAATCGCTGGAATTTATGCACAATGATAAATCTCTCACGATAGCTCTGATACCATGTGAGAAGGCATGGGAGAAAATATGATATAATTATTGTGTGTTCAATACAATACAATAGGTCCTTATTTATAGCTATACTATACAAGGATATTCTACTCCTATTCCAATATGGGACAAGACTACATATGTAACAATCTAACAATAATAATAATAACTGCGGAAGTCTGCTTGTATGAATTTGAAGTAAACATGAACTACTCAACATAAATCCTCTACCAAAGATGTGGAGTCACTAACTCACGAACTACTAAGAATAACTACACATAATGGTCTGAAAGAAATATAACAACCGTCTGTCTCGAAACAGTGAGACTACAGTAATAATGAAAAATATAAGAAGAGACGCCGGGCCTGCGGACGCCTGCAAGCTACCTCAGTCTCGTGGGTATGAAAATCCTGCTAATGAACTACTGCTGCTGCTGCTCAAAACCTGGACTTGTGCAAAAACGCATAGAAGTGTAGTATCAGCACAATCGACCCCATGTACTGGTAAGTGCCTCGCCTATCCCGGCGAAGTAGTGACAAGCCTAGGACCAGACACTCACATAAACCTGTGCAATTTTATATACGTATGTACCACAAAACAACAGAAATACTGAACAAAACAAATAGAAAGGGAGGGAACATGCTATGACGAGCACAATCAAATATACATAATTCATCAGTGAAATAAAAACAGAGTGCAACAACAGTCATCACAAAATAAGAAATTTAATAGTTGCACGGCATCACCCTTCGTGCTTTTACTCTCATCCTCACCAAATAATCAAATAGAAGTGCACGACATCACCCTTCGTGCTTTTACTCTCATCCTCTCATTCATGGCACGGAATGATCCTTCGTGCATGATATAATTAACAATGGCACGGAATGTTCCTTCGTGCATAAATAATTTAAAACATGGTACGGAATGATCCTTCGTGCAAATATAATTAACAATGGCACAGAATGATCCTTCGTGCGAATTTAATTAGAAATGGCACGGCATCACCCTTCGTCCTTTATCACTCTTCCTCACCTAAACAACAGTCACAATCAACGGGCAAGAAGAATGAAATAAACAACAAGTATCATCCCGGCAAGGGGGTAACAACAACCATAATAATATCCCGGCAAGGGAACAATAACAACAACAATAAGGTCCCAGCAAGGGAACAATAACACAACCTTCACAACCCGACAAGGGCTCAATAATATAACTTAGGAGAGTTCCACATTAGTTCACAACATGTACCAACAACGACTCATGGTCATGCTAGACTCTAGTGTATAGATGCTCGTCACCACGTCTATACACCGCACTCGATCATTTAGCAATTAGCAAACTATTGTACTCTAATCCTATTCCTTCAAGCTAGGATAGATCAAACACTTGCCTTAAAGCCTTGAGGTCCGCTTAACCTTCAACTATTGCTTTTCCTCGTAATTCAACCTCCATCTCGCTCGAATCTAATCACAATTGGTTCAATTACTTTAATAAACACTATATGAATTGGTTTGAATGCATAAAATAGTTTTCCCAAAGTTTTACTCAAAAATTACCAAAATGTCCCGGGGCCCACATGGTCGAAACTCGAGATTCGGACCAAAATCCGGTTACCCATTCCCCCACGAGTTCAAATATATAATTTCCTCAAATCCATGTCCAGCTCCCAATTTATGAAAAACCTAAGTTCTACCCAAAAACACATGAAAATCTTTGATTTCAAAAGGAAAACATGTTTAATGACCAGTGTTCTGAAAAGCAAGCGCTTCGTCGCTTAAAGCGTGAAGCGACTCGATGCGATTGTCTGTCGCTTCCAGCCCCTTAAGGCGATGCGATTTTAAGAAACGAGCGCTTCACTGGTAAAAGCGAGGAAGCGAGGCAACGGAGAAAGCGATAAAGCGATCGATTCTCCGAAAAAAGCGCAGGGGACCAACTTTTTAAAAAAGAAAATCTTTAGGTCTCAAATTAAAATAATTTTGGGTATCAGATAAACCCCAATCGATCGAAAAACAGAGCCTGACCAGTCGCTCTTCTTCTTCAGTCGACAAAAAAGGCTAGGGTTCCATCTTCTTCTTCTTGTCGTTGGAAGAGTCACATCCCAGGTAATTTCTTTCATTTTTTTCGTTTTCCTTTCTTCTTCAGACCAGTCGACCAAGTCGACCGGTCCGTCTTCTTCTTCTTCTTCAGTTTTCTTTTTCTTCTTTCTTTCTCTCTCTGTACGACGTTATACAGTCAGGACAGGGGAAGGAACAATTTTTTCTTTTGTTTTTCCTTTTTGTTTGTGTATATATATATATATATATATATATATATATATATATATATATATATATATATATTGAAAAAGGATAAAAAAAAAAGTAAATTTCATGGGGAAAGAAGCATATTATGATACTAACATATAAGGACATCACGAGAGGAGGGAGTACTGAGTAGGTTTTACAAATTAATTGCACACCTTTGTATTAAAAAATCTTTAAAATTCATTTCCTCTTTCTTTATGGTATCAGAGCGAGAGCGAGAAGTTTCTGGAGACAACTATTTTATATAAGACCACCTATTTCTAGAAGAAAACCTAAGAAATTTTTAACCTATAGATATATACTTAGGACAGAAGTTAGAATTTATAAAGAACCAGATCATATACACGAATATCAAGAAGACTTATATGAGAGATAGGACCTTTGCTAAATATATTAGAATAAAACAAAAGTTTGTATAGATAGAGCTAAAATATAAACAAGATTTATTAAGGATAAAACAACGTCTAGAAACACAGTTAGAATTAATACTATCGGATCAAGAATTCTTAAAAAGACCCTCAACCTTAGAATTAAGAAACGCTATAGAGTGGGAAATACAAGGAATTAGACTCCGAAGAATACAGAGTAAGATAACTATACCACTAGGATAATTTATGAAAACTTTAGAATTTGTAAAAAATATAAGAATAGTAAAATCATGGTATTGAGATGATAAATTAGAGAATGCAAATCTAAAAATTCAAAAAACAAATTTAATACATCTCTTAAATTATATAGATATAATATTAAAAGAAGACGACGAAATATCAGAGACAGATAGAGATCAATTTGTTACTTTAGGACCATACTTTAAAGAATCCACACTACGATACAAGAAGACACTTCAGGCAGAAATAGCAGAACTAGATAAAGCCATAGAATATAGTAATATTAGAGTGAAAATTAGGTATAAGCTTGCGAAAGTAAAAATCCCATTAGGATAAAATAGATTCCAGTTCAAAATAAGAGAATAAAAATAATAGAAAAAATAGAATCAAACCTGGATTTTATAAAAGATCAAGGTACTGAAATAACTAGAAAAATAAAGACATCAAACAAAACTAGTAGTGAAAATACTCAAATAGAAGAAGTAAATACTAAACTAAAAGAAATAACAATTGAAATAAGCGAAATTAAAAAATTAGCTGTAAGGATAGAAGAAATATCCCTTTCATGAGCATAAAAGACTCAACGTATAAGAACGCCTTAGAATATACCAGTAAGTTTCAAGAACCAGTAGGAGTTACTGATTACACTTTAACCGCTAAATCAGATAAAATACTAGTAAGCCAAAACAATACAATAATAGCCTTATTATTAGAAGTAAACCAAAAACTAGATAGATTATTAACAGGAAAAGAAACAGAAAAACCACAAAATACTAGTATAGACGAACTTATTACAAAATTAAATAACATAGAAATAACACCACAAAAAGAGAGACAAAAAATAATTAGAAAACCTCAAAAATGGACTTTCTTTCAAGCAGGAGAGGAACCAGAACCACAGAAGAAGAAAGACCAAGACCAAGCTACTTAGACAACCAAATAGGAAATAGTTTAATATCCAGAATATTTTCTAGAAAAGCTAGAGAAGAAGAAAATAAAGAACTCAGCCAAGTCATAAATACAGATAGAGACATACAATTATTTAAACAACATCAATTAAAGTTGTTAAACCCGAAGGTTTTATACAATACAAAGTATTTTTCAAGGAATAACTTGTTATATAGACATTATAGAGAAGAACAGATTTCGGTATTAGGAGACAAGGTAACGCAACTAAACCTCGTAAACCCTGAATCCTTTAAAATGGTTAGAAATACAAAAATGACAATGATGCATTTAGGATTAATAGTATTAGGAATAAAAGGAATGGGTAAAAAAAGTTTAGGATCAAAAGCATTAATAACGGTATACGATGATAGATGGACAAACTTAAAAAAGGGAATAATTGGTTTGACAGAAGTAGATATGTCAAATAATGGAGGAATATTTTATATTAGTCCAGATTTTCTAATGAACTTACAAGAATTTGGAACCTACATAAAAATAGGAATACAGACAAAAGGATATGAAGAAATGGATGTAGGAAATAATTTGTTAATTTGCATAGGATTTATAGGAAAAATGGCTGACAATAGCAATACCCAGTTCAAATTAAAAATAAATGATGTAGTAGAACTTATGGGAAATAAATGAATAAAATTAATAAAACCTATAAAAATAGATCCCGAAGAATACGCAGGATTAGAATGGAATCTAGAAAAATTTAATAAGCCTAAAGTATACACTCCATAATCCCATGTAATGTATAAAAATAGGAAAGGTGAAACATCGATAAGATTTACAGAATACAATTATACTAGACAAACCGAAGAAGTTGAAGAAACAGAGATAGAAGAAGAATCAGAAAAAATGAATATAGAAATATTAAATGAAGGGTATGAGGTGGATAAGATAATAGAACAGGCTAAAAGAATATATGAAGAAAATAACTATAATTTATTCAGATGCAAAGATTGCCTTAAAAGAATCATGAATATAGAAGAAATGATTAACCATCTAAAAGAATGTGAAGAAAAGACAGATAATTTAGGATATAGAAATAGTTTTAGAGAAAACTTAGAAGAAACTATTTCAATAGCAAGTCAAAAGGAACTAATGGAATCAAGTAGTGCTACCAGCTCTACTCCATTTCAAAGAACAACCCAGTACATACAATAGACACCAGTACAGGAAATGTACCTAGAAGAAGAGTATTTAGAATAAACCCAGATGAAGAGGTTAAGGTAGAAAACACAAAACCTATGGGAAGAAAAATGCCTATAGAAGAGCCTATTAGATTACAAGCAGGGGGTGATCAAGGAAAAATATTAAACATAGCAGCACAAGATGTGCAACTTTGGAATTCGGTTATAGATATATGGAAAGGAATAGTAGTAGCAGACTTTATTAAAAATTACTCAGAAACAGATGCAGAAACAATGTATAGATATATGGAGACATTATTAGGAGAATCAGCTAAGGCGGTATGGGAAGCTTATAAGAGCGAATTCCCACATAAATTTCAAGCATTAATAGATATGGGTGCTAACCCATACAATTTCACTAATAAAATGCATAGTTTATTAACAGGAGAAGATCCAAATAGTGGAACAATAAATTTACAAAGAAATGCTTTAATAAAATTAGAACAATTAAGTATATCCAACTGGTGTTATATCAAAGAATTTCTTAAAGAATTCTTTTATTATTGTACCCTAAGTGGAAACACTTTTGATGAAGACATAGGGAACAAATTGTTTAATAAGCTACCAGGACCTTTAGGAAGAGAAATAGAAGAAAAATTAGAGGTTAAAATAGAAAGACTATATCAAAAAGAAGAACCAAATAAAATAATCAATTTGAGACTAGATACAATAGAGGATAAAATCCAAGATATAGACCATAGATTAAAATTTTTAGAAAAAGAAAAACATACGGAATATGTTAGACAGACTAAAGAATTAGAGATAGGAACATCAACACAGACTATAAGAACATCAAGCCAGACCAAAGAAATAATACCAGACATAAGAACATCCATAGAGGCTACATTAGCTAATAAAGAAAAGATAATTATATAAATATGAGAAATATTGTAAATACTGGTTTAATTTGCAATGAAGATAAAAAATTAACTACTATAAATATCTTAGCTAGATTAAAAATCAATAATTTTGAAATAGAAGTTTTAGCTCTTTTAGACCCAGGATGTACAAGCTGTTTAATAAATCAAAGAATAATACCCGCAGAAATACAAGAAAAACTACTAAGTAAATTACCGAAACCAATAGCAGCAATGCAAATGGACGGAACATATAATATATATGAGAACTATATTAAAAAGGCTACAATTAGTTTTCATAATACATGTAGTAAGTTTTATAATCCTTTCATATAATGTACATAAAATATTAGTTCGAGACTTAAACATAGATTCAGATTTTGTTATAGGATTAAATTTCATTTTTCAAGATACAGGAGGATGTTTAATAACCAGAGATGGAGTAATTTTTTTTAAACAATCTACTTATACCCCAGTACAAACAGAAGATTTTCTAACAAGAAGAAAATATAAGATTAATAATAATGAATCAAAATTAGAAAATAAGTAATCTTGCTGCGAGACATGCAAAGATAAGCAAGAATGTAGTAGAGATATGTATGAAGAAGAAGAAATAAATGGTTATAATTCAGATGAAGAAATAATAGGAAAAAATTATACACTAATAAATACAAAAACAAATTTTTATAACTTTAATAAAAGATTAAATACTATAGGAAACATTAAAGGACCTAAAGATTTAGACAAAGTAATAAAATTATTAGATGAATTAGAAATAATAGGAGAAAGACCATTAATTCATTGGGAAGCCAATAGAATTATGTGTAAATTAGATATAATAAATCCGGAATATACAATTAAAACAGCAGCAATAGAAGCAACTAATCAAGATTTAAAAGATTTCCAAACCCAGATTAAAGAACTATTAGACTTAGGAGTCATACGAAGATCTACATCTAGACACGGATCAGCATCATTTATGGTTAGAAACCATAGTGAAATTATTAGGGGTAAAGCCATAATGGTAATAAATTACAAAAGACTTAATGATAATACAAGAACAGATGCTTATAAATTACCAGACAAAAGTGAGTTATTAAACAGAATACAAGGAAAGAAAATGTTTAGTAAGTTTGATTGTAAATCAGGATATTGGCAAGTAAAAATGCATCCAGAGAGTATAGAATGGACCGCATTTACTTGTCCCGAAGGACATTTCGAATGGTTAGCTATGCCATTTGGTTTAAAAACAGCCCCTCCAATATTTCAAAGAAAAATGGACGAAATTTTTGGAGAATACAAAAAATTTGTATTAGTATATGTAGATGACATTTTAGTATTTAGTAAAAACTTACAAGAACACTTAGGACATCTACAGATAGTATTTAGGTTATTTATTAAAAATGGCATAATAATTAGTAAGAAAAAGATGGAATGTAAGGACTATATAAACTTCTTAGGAGTAACTATAGGAGATGGAAAAGTAAAATTACAGCCGCATATAGCTAAAAAGGTATTAGACATGCCAAGATAAATTAGATAAAACTAAAGACTTACAAAAATTTCTAGGATTAGTAAATTATGCAAGAAATTTTATGAAAGACTTAGGAAAAATAGCAGGACCTTTATATGCTAAAACAGGAAGCAAAGGTCAAAAGCATTTTAATACTGAAGATATTAATCTAGTAAAACAAATAAAAGAAAAAGTAAAAAATATTCAAGATTTAAATATACCGTTAGAATCAGACTATTTAATTATAGAAACAGACGGAAGCCTCCAAGGATGGGGAGCAGTATTAAAGGCAAGAACAAATAAATATAGTTCTAAAAAAGAAGAAAAAATCTGTGCATATTAGAGTGGTAAGTACAAAGAAAAAGGAAATATGAGTAGTATAGACGCAGAAGTATTAGCCATAATATATGGACTAAATAGTTTTAAATTATATATTTTAAATAAAAATGAAATAGTAGTAAGAACAGACTGTGAGGCTATAGTAAAATTTCACCAAAAAATAGATCAAAAGAATAGTAGTAAAAGAAGATGGCTAAATTTCATAGACACTATCTCTGTATATCCTAATGTAATATTTGAATAGATTAAAGGAAAAGATAATAACTTAGCAGATCAACTAAGTAGACTTAATCTACAAATGGCTTAACCACACTCTATATTTACAGCATGAGACCAACATTAAGACCAATAGTAGATTCCAGACAATCTCTTCAGACTCAGAGAATGATAACTCAGACAGACAAAGGCAAAAGTTCAACCTCTGCCTCAGACTCGTACGCACAGACATTATTAGGTAATGTACGTTTCAAACCACAGACGTCAGTAGAGACATTAGAAAGAATATATTTTGGAAAGCATAATCTAATATGTTATCCTAAGAGTAATCTATCATTTAAAGAAATGCCAGATTGCAGAATAGATAAACCACAAAGATGTTTAATGGATAATTTGTGGATAGCCTATAGAAAGAAAGACCTTAAATATTTTTTAGCCACTTTAAATGCTTTAGGACAATATTTTACTGAGAAAAATACAGAGAAAAAGTTTAAATTTTATGTAGTTATACATGGAAAAATAAATGGTGTTTTTCAGACATGGCAAGAGGTAATAGACTCAATAAATGGAGTAAAAAATCCTCTTTTTAAAGGTTTTAATGACTTTACTGAAGCCTTAAACTATGCACGAGGGTATCTAGGCCCAAACTATTTTATCTCACCAACCCTCAAACAAAGCCCAGACAAAATTCCACAGTATAAGATCCAAAAAGACACAGATAAAATTATTTTTTGTGACCATTGCGAATCCATGACTGAAGGCTTCAAGAGACTAAATGCTAAATGTGAAGCTTTAAGACAAGAAAAAGACCAACTCATAGAACTAATCAAGAAAGGAAAGCAGCTAGACACAGGTCCAGACACGAGTTCTCCATCTCAAGCCAAAATGGATGAGAAGAGTGGGCATTTCTCTCTAAATGTCAATAGACCTACTGTATCGGGTAAAGATACAACTAGTCCGGTTCAAACGGTAGCGGTAAAGACTTATCAAATCCGTTAATGGCTGTCACTTTGCCAAAAAGTGAAACAGAACCAGCAACGCCTCCGAGAAGACGTCTCCCAAAGACTTTTACCATGGGAGAATCATCAAAGAAGAAGGCTACTTTAGTTAAGAATAAAAAGACAAAGAAGACAATAGAAGAAATAGTTAAAAGGACTATTGAAAGAATGATCACAGAAACAGAGCAGGATAAATACATGGATAGTCCGCCAGTTGTTAATTTAGAGAATATTATACCAGATTTAGAACAGGAAACTCCAAGACAGATACAAATTTCAGAAGACACTAATTCTCAAGAAGAAGACAATTATCAAGATGCTCAAGATCCAAACGACGATTATGATTCAGGCATGAGTTTTGACTCAATTGCCCTCCATAACCTAGACACCTAACAAGACGATAAACACTTAGCTATTAGTAGGTCGAGTCATGTGGGTATGCCCACAAAGGTCATGTGAGTGCTTACTTTATCACTACTTTCCAAAAGGAAAGAAAAACTGATAAGCACGCGTCTGTATATAATTAGTTTGCCAACAAATAAAGGAAGATTATTAATAATGCATGTGACGATGGGGCCCAATGAGCACCCGGGATGCATTATTTGATAAGACACCACCAAAGTGTCGGCAAAATCTTAAGCGTCCAAGTGTCAAAGTGTCGGTCAAATCCTGACCATCCATTAGAACTCTTTTTACCTATAAATAACCCTTTCTCCTTTCACCAAAAGGACACAAAAAAAACTCCAACCGAAAATTCCATAAGATACCTGAAATCACTCTTTTCTAAATGTTCAAAATCCCAACTCTTATCCTACCAACCTATTAATGCTTAAATAGTCAGATTGTTTAACTAAGTTGATAAAGTTTTCAAGTTATCAGAGTCAGTCAGTAGGGGGTTCCCGAAAGGGAAACCTCTCTCTCAGTCTTGAATATGTAAGTGTCTTATGTTTTCTTTCCCTATATGTAAATTACTGTTTATTGTTAATTTTAAATCCATATGAGTTTTGAGTTTTTATGTGATGTATATTTATTCTAATTTTATCCTCAGTAAATGGTTAGACCCTTAGTTTCTTAATAACAACGATGGATTAACATGTAAATTCCTAGGAATAGAAGAGGCGTATATTTGTCCAGAGCTGAAGGACTTGGTTATAGCCTTATCCGGGGTGGGGTTAAAGAACTTGCTGTTAAGAATATAAACTAAAGGGTAAGATATTGAAAAGGATAAAAAAAAAAAAAGAAGGTAAATTTTACGGGGAAAGAAGCATATTATGATACTAACATATAAGGACATCACGAGAGGAGGGAGTACTGAGTAGGTTTTACAAATTAATTGCACACCTTTGTATCTTTAAAATTCATTTAAGAAAGAGGAAATGAATTTTAAAGATTTTTTAATACAAAGGTGTGCAATTAATTTGTAAAACCTACTCAGTACTCCCTCCTCTCGTGATGTCCTTATATGTTAGTATCATAATATGCTTCTTTCCCCATAAAATTTACTTTTTTTTTATCCTTTTCAATATCTTACCTTTAGTTTATATTCTTAACAACAAGTTCTTTAACCCCACCCTGGATAAGGCGATGACCAAGTCCTTCATCTCTGGACAAATATACGCCTCTTCTATTCCTAGGAATTTACAGGTTAATCCATCGTTGTTATTAAGAAACTAAGGGTCTAACCATTTACTGAGGATAAGATTAGAATAAATATACATCACATAAAAACTCAAAACTCATATGGATTTAAAATTAACAATAAACAGTAATTTACATATAGGGAAAGAAAACATAAGACACTTACATATTCAAGACTGAGAGAGAGGTTTCCCTTTCGGTAACCCCCTACTGACCGACTCTGATTAGTTCTATGAGTTGGTCTTTTTTTTGTCTTAAAGCTTCACATTTAGCATTTAGTCTCTTGAAGCCTTCAGTCATGGATTCGCAATGGTCACAAAAAATAATTTATCTGTGTCTTTTTGGATCTTATACTGTGGAATTTTGTCTGGGCTTTGTTTGAGGGCTGGTGAGATAAAATAGTTTGGGCCTAGATACCCTCGTGCATAGTCTAAGGCTTCAGTAAAGTCATTAAAACCTTTAAAAAGAGGATTTTTTACTCCATTTATTGAGTCTATTACCTCTTGCCATGTCTGAGAAACACCATTTATTTTTTCATGTATAACTACATAAAATTTAAACTTTTTCTCTGTATTTTTCTCAGTAAAATATTGCCCTAAAGCATTTAAAGTGGCTAAAAAATATTTAAGGTCTTTCTTTGTATAGGCTATCCACAAATTATCCATTAAATATCTTTGTGGTTTATCTATTCTGCAATCTGGCATTTCTTTAAATGATAGATTACTCTTAGGATAACATATTAGATTATGCTTTCCAAAATATATTCTTTCTAATGTCTCTACTGACGTCTGTGGTTTGAAACGTACATTACCTAATAATGTCTGTGCGTACGAGTCTGAGGCAGAGATTGAACTTTTGCCTTTGTCTGTCTGAGTTATCATTCTCTAAGTCTGAAGAGATTGTCTGGAATCTACTATTGGTCTTAATGTTGGTCTCATGCTGTAAATATAGAGAGTGGTTAAGCCATTTGTAGATTAAGTCTACTTAGTTGATCTGCTAAATTATTATCTTTTTCTTTAATATATTCAAATATTACATTAGGATATACAGAGATAGTGTCTATGAAATTTAGCCATCTTCTTTTACTACTATTCTTTTGATCTATTTTTTGGTGAAATTTTACTATAGCCTCACATTCTGTTCTTACTACTATTTCATTTTTATTTAAAATATATAATTTAAAACTATTTAGTCCATATATTATGGCTAATACTTCTGCGTCTATACTACTCATATTTCCTTTTTCTTTGTACTTACCACTCTGATATGCACAGATTTTTTCTTCTTTTTAGAGCTATATTTATTTGTTCTTGCCTTTAATACTGCTCCCCATCCTTGGAGGCTTCCGTCTGTTTCTATAATTAAATAGTCTGATTCTAACGGTATATTTAAATCTGGAATATTTTTTACTTTTTCTTTTATTTGTTTTACTAGATTAATATCTTCAGTATTAAAATGCTTTTGACCTTTGCTTCCTGTTTTAGCATATAAAAGTCCTGCTATTTTTTCTAAGTCTTTTATAAAATTTCTTGCATAATTTACTAATCCTAGAAATTTTTGTAAGTCTTTAGTTTTATCTAATTTATTTGGCATGTCTAATACCTTTTTAGCTATATGCGGCTGTAATTTTACTTTTTCATCTCCTATAGTTACTCCTAAGAAGTTTATATAGTCCTTACATAATTCCATCTTTTTCTTACTAATTATTATGCCATTTTAATAAATAACCTAAATACTATCTGTAGATGTCCTAAGTGTTCTTGTAAGTTTTTACTAAATACTAAAATGTCATCTACATATACTAATACAAATTTTTTGTATTCTCCAAAAATTTCGTCCATTTTTCTTTGAAATATTGGAGGGGCTGTTTTTAAACCAAATGGCATAGCTAACCATTCGAAATGTCCTTCAGGACAAGTAAATGCGGTCCATTCTATACTCTCTGGATGCATTTTTACTTGCCAATATCCTGATTTATAATCAAACTTACTAAACATTTTCTTTCCTTGTATTCTGTTTAATAACTCACTTTTGTCTGGTAATTTATAAGCATCTGTTCTTGTATTAGCATTAAGTCTTTTGTAATTTATTACCATTATGGCTTTACCCCTAATAATTTCACTATGGTTTCTAACCATAAATGATGCTGATCCGTGTCTAGATGTAGATCTTCGTATGACTCCTAAGTCTAATAGTTCTTTAATCTGGGTTTGGAAATCTTTTAAATCTTGATTAGTTGCTTCTATTGCTGCGGTTTTAATTGTATATTCTGGATTTATTATATCTAATTTACACATAATTCTATTGGCTTCCCAATGAATTAATGGTCTTTCTCCTATTATTTCTAATTCATCTAATAATTTTATTACTTTGTCTAAATCTTTAGGTCCTTTAATGTTTCCTATAGTATTTAATCCTTTATTAAAGTTATAAAAATTTGTTTCTGTATTTATTAGTGTATAATTTTTTCCTATTATTTCTTCATCTGAATTATAACCATTTATTTCTTCTTCTTCATACATATCTCTACTACATTCTTGCTTATCTTTGCATGTCTCGCAGCAATATTGCTTATTTTCTAATTTTGATTCATTATTATTAATCTTATATTTTCTTCTTGTTAGAAAATCTTCTGTTTGTACTGGGGTATAAGTAGATTGTTTAAAAAAAATTACTCCATCTCTGGTTATTAAACATCCTCCTGTATCTTGAAAAATGAAATTTAATCCTATAACAAAATCTGAATCTATGTTTAAGTCTCGAACTAATATTTTATGTACATTATATGAAGGATTATAAAACTTACTACATGTATTATGAAAACTAATTGTAGCATTTTTAATATAGTTCTCATATATATTATATGTTCCGTCCATTTGCATTGCTGCTATTGGTTTCGGTAATTTACTTAGTAGTTTTTCTTGTATTTCTGCAGGGTATTATTCTTTGATTTATTAAACAGCTTGTACATCCTGGGTCTAAAAGAGCTAAAACTTCTATTTCAAAATTATTGATTTTTAATCTAGCTAAGATCTTTATAGTAGTTAATTTTTTATCTTCATTGCAAATTAAACCAGTATTTACAATATTTCTCATATTTATATAATTATCTTCTTCTTTATTAGCTAATGTAGCCTCTATGGATGTTCTTATGTCTGGTATTATTTCTTTGGTCTGGCTTGATGTTCTTATAGTCTGTGTTGATGTTCCTATCTCTAATTCTTTAGTTTGTCTAACATATTCCGTATGTTTTTCTTTTTCTACAATTTTTAATCTATGGTCTATTTCTTGGATTTTATCCTCTATTGTATCTAGTCTCAAATTGATTATTTTATTTGGTTCTTCTTTTTGATATAGTCTTTCTATTTTAACCTCTAATTTTTCTTCTATTTCTCTTCCTAAAGGTCCTGGTAGCTTATTAAACAATTTCTTCCCTATGTCTTCATCAAAAGTGTTTCCACTTAGGGTACAATAATAAAAGAATTCTTTAAGAAATTCTTTGATATAACACCAGTTGGATATACTTAATTGTTCTAATTTTATTAAAGCATTTCTTTGTAAAATTATTGTTCCACTATTTGGATCTTCTCCTGTTAATAAACTATGCATTTTATTAGTGAAATTGTATGGGTTAGCACCCATATCTATTAATGCTTGAAATTCATGTAGGAATTCGCTCTTATAAGCTTCCCATACTGCCTTAGCTGATTCTCCTAAGAATGTCTCCATATATCTATACATTGTTTCTGCATCTGTTTCTGAGTAATTTTTAATAAAGTCTGCTACTACTATTCCTTTCCATATATCTATAACCAAATTCCAAAGTTGCACATCTTGTGCTGCTATGTTTAATATTTTTCCTTGATCACCCCCTGCTTGTAATCTAATAGGCTCTTCTATAGGCATTCTTCTTCCAATAGGTTTTGTGTTTTCTACCTTAACCTCTTCATCTGGGTTTATTCTAAATACTCTTCTTCTAGGTACATTTCCTGTACTGGTGTCTATTGTATGTACTGGGGTTGTTCTTTGAAATGGAGTAGAGCTGGTAGCACTACTTGATTCCATTAGTTCCTTTTGACTTGCTATTGAAATAGTTTCTTCTAAGTTTTCTCTAAAACTATTTCTATATCCTAAATTATCTGTCCTTTCTTCACATTCTTTTAGATGGTTAATCATTTCTTCTATATTCATGTTTCTTTTAAGGCAATCTTTGCATCTGAATAAATTATAGTTATTTTCTTCATATATTCTTTTAGCTGTTCTATTATCTTATCCACCGCATACCCTTCATTTAATATTTCTATATTCATTTTTTCTGATTCTTCTTCTATCTCTGTTTCTTCATCTTCTTCGGTTTGTCTAGTATAATTGTATTCTGTAAATCTTATCGATGTTTCACCTTTCCTATTTTTATACATTACATGGGATTCTGGAGTGTATACTTTAGGCTTATTAAATTTTTCTAGATTCCATTCTAATCTTGCGTATTCTTCGGGATCTATTTTTATAGGTTTTATTAATTTTATTCCTTTATTTCCCATAAGTTCTACTACATCATTTATTTTTAATTTGAATTGGGTATTGCTATTGTCAGCCATTTTTCCTATAAATCCTATGCAAATTAACAAATTATTTCTTACATCCATTTCTTCATATCCTTTTGTCTGTATTCCTATTTTTATGTAGGTTCCAAATTCTTGTAAGTTCATTAGAAAATCTGGACTAATATAAAATATTCCTCCATTATTTGACATATCTACATCTGTCAAACCAATTATTCCCTTTTTTAAGTCTGTCCATCTATCATCGTATACCGTTATTAATGCTTTTGATCCTAAACTTTTTCTACCCATTCCTTTTATTCCTAATACTATTAATCCTAAATGCATTATTGTCATTTTTGTATTTCTAACCATTTTAAAGGATTCAGGGTTTACGAGGTTTAGTTGGGTTACCTTGTCTCCTGATACTGAAATCTGTTCTTCTCTATAATGTCTATATAACAAGTTATTCCTTGAAAAATACTTTGTATTGTATAAAACCTTCGGGTTTAACAACTTTAATTGATGTTGTTTAAATAATTGTATGTCTCTATCTGTATTTATGACTTGGCTGAGTTCTTTATTTTCTTCTTCTCTAGCTTTTCTAGAAAATATTCTGGATATTAAACTATTTCCTATTTGGTTGTTTGAGTAGCTTGGTCTTGGTCTTTCTTCTTCTGTGGTTCTGGTTCCTCTCCTACTTGAAAGAAAGTCATGAGGTTTTCTAATTATTTTTTGTCTCTCTTTTTGTGGTGTTATTTTTATGTTATTTAATTTTGTAATAAGTTCGTCTATACTAGTATTTTGTGGTTTTTCTGTTTCTTTTCCTGTTAATAATCTATCTAGTTTTTGGTTTACTTCTAATAATAAGGCTATTATTGTATTGTTTTGGCTTACTAGTATTTTATCTGATTTTGCGGTTAAAGTGTAATCAGTAATTCCTACTGGTTCTTGAAACTTACTTGTATATTCTAAGGCGTTCTTATACGTTGAGTCTTTTATGCTCATGAAAGAGATATTTCTTCTATCCTTTCAGCTAATTTTTTAATTTCGCTTATTTCAATTGTTATTTCTTTTAGTTTAGTATTTACTTCTTCTATTTGAGTATTTTCACTACTAGTTTTGTTTGATGTCTTTATTTTTCTAGTTATTTCAGTACCTTGATCTTTTATAAAATCTAGGTTTGATTCTATTTTTTCTATTATTTTTATGCTCTTATTTTGAACTTCTTCTAGGATGTCTATTCTTTTTAGAATATCTTTATTTTTTTTTTGAATCTTGCTGCTAAGATTAATTATTAAATCTATTATCGTATTATATTGTCTATCTTCTGAATGCAAGATATGTTCGCCTTGACTAAAATTACACCTAATTGACGTTCCGTCTTTGAAAGATCTATATTTCTTTTCTGGGTGTATTTTTAAGTCTAAATAATCTAAACTTTTAAACGAATCTATTTTATCCTAATGAGATTTTTACTTTCACAAGCTTATACCAAATTTTCACTCTAATATTACTATATTCTATGGCTTTATCTAGTTCTGCTATTTCTGCCTGAAGTGTCTTCTTGTATCGTAGTGTGGATTCTTTAAAGTATAGTCCTAAAGTAACAAATTGATCTCTATCCGTCTCTGATATTTCGTCGTCTTCTTTTAATATTATATCTATATAATTTAAGAGATGTATTAAATTTGTTTTTTGAATTTTTAGATTTGCATTCTCTAATTTATCATCCCAATACCATGATTTTACTATTCTTATATTTTTTACAAATTCTAAAGTTTTCATAAATTATCCTAGTGGTATAGTTATCTTACTCTGTATTCTTTGGAGTCTAATTCTTTGATTACACTGTTGTATATCACTATTTATTCCTTGTATTTCCCACTCTATAGCGTTTCTTAATTTTAAGGTTGAGGGTCTTTTTAAGAATTCTTGGTCCGATAGTATTAATTCTAACTGTGTTTCTAGACGTTGTTTTATCCTTAATAAATCTTGTTTATATTTTAGCTCTATGTATACAAACTTTTGTTTTATTCTAATATATTTAGCAAAGGTCCTATCTCTCATATAAGTCTTCTTGATCTTCGTGTATATGATCTGGTTCTTTATAAATTCTAACTTCTGTCCTAAGTATATATCTATAGGTTAAAAATTTCTTAGGTTTTCTTCTAGAAATAGGTGGTCTTATATAAAATAGTTGTCTCCAGAAACTTCTCGCTCTGATACCATAAAGAAAGAGGAAATGAATTTTAAAGATACAAAGGTAACCATTTATTTCTTCTTCTTCATACATATCTCTACTACATTCTTGCTTATCTTTGCATGTCTCGCAGCAAGATTGCTTATTTTCTAATTTTGATTCATTATTATTAATCTTATATTTTCTTCTTGTTAGAAAATCAAATCTTCTGTTTGTACTGGGGTATAAGTAGATTGTTTAAAAAAAATTACTCCATCTCTGGTTATTAAACATCCTCCTGTATCTTGAAAAATGAAATTATATATATATATATATATAATTATTGTATTTAATTATTTTTTTCAGTTTATTGATTATTTATTTAACAACAACAACAACAACAACCCAGTATATTCCCAGAAATTGGGGTCTGAGGAGGGTAATATGTAGACAGGCCTTACCTCTACCCAAAAGGGCAGAGAGGCTGTTTTCAATCGACCCTCGGCGCAGGGAAAAGAAAGGCAAACAAAAAACAAAAAGAAAAGCAGCATTAGTTACACCAGCATACATCACATAAATAATTAACTAAAAATAAGAGACATATGTACCATAAATAAATCGACATGCAATAATATTGAAACAGTAGCAAACAGAAATGACTACCACAAGAGAAAGAAAACTAATCCTCTATGGGTCCCTATAGCGCCTCACCCACCCCGGAAAGGAGTACGAAAACTCTAAAAGCCCCTATCCTACAACCCTGATACTAGACCTCCAAACTTTCCTATCAAGGGTCATGTCCTCGGAAATTCGCATCCTGGCCATGTCTTGCCTAATTACCTCTCCCCAGTATCTCTTAGGCCTCCCTCTGCCTCGCCTCACACCGACCACCGCTAGCCGCTCACAACTCCTCACCGGGCATCGGGGCTTCTCCTCCGCACATGCCCGAACCACCGAAGTCTAGCCTCTCGCATCTTCTCATCCACTGGGGCCACCCCCACCTTCTCCCGATTATTTATTTAGTTTTATATATATGTATGTATATATATATATATATATATTTAATTATTGTATTTAACTCCCTCCGTTTCAATTTATATGAACCTATTTCCTTTTTAGTCCGTGCCAAAAAGAATGAACCCTTTCCTTATTTGGAAACAATTTACCTTTATGCAATGATTTATAGCCACACAAAATAAATGTGCCTCATTTTACACCACAAGATCAAAAGTCTTCTCTCTTTTCTTAAACTCCGTGCCCAATCAAATGGGTTCACATAAATTGAAACGGAGGGAGTATTATACTTTCTTACTTAAGTAATTTAACTTTAAAACATCTATTTAATCATTATAATGTGATGATTATAAATTTCTATAGCTTGTTTTAAATTATAAGTTATTGATTATTTATTTAGTTTATATATATATTATTTCAGTTTATATATATATATATATATATGTTTTCAGTTTATTGATTAGTTTTTCCGTTTTTATATATATATATATATATATATATATATATATATATATAAAAATTTATTGAGTGATTTGGTGGTACCTAGTATCTACTTTTAAGTATTTAAATTGATGTTTTTGATTATTTATAATTTTACATTATGTTTTTTAAGACTTGCGCTTCACTTTAGAAAAGCGTGCGCTTCGCTTTGCGCTTCGTTTTTTAAGCGAGGCGAGCCCTTGTCGCTTTTTTGCGCTTTGCGCTCTCCAAAACACTGTTAATGATGTTAAGAGATGAAAGAATTGAGTGAAAATTGACTTACAAGTGATTTGGAATGATATTGCTCTTGAAAAATCGTTTATAGGGTTTTGGGTTTTGAAAGAATGGTGAAAAGTAGGTCTAAATTCGTGTAAGTATAAAATTGCACATGTGCGGATGTGGGAAATGCAAACAAGGGTTCGCAATTGCGAACCCAGGTTTTCTATTATGGGAAATGCGAAGAATTGTTCGCATTTGCGAACTCAGTGCAACCCAGAGACCTTCGCATTTGCGACGCAAATGTTCGCATTTGCGATAAGGTCTTGCCCGCTTTTGCGACTAAGTCCGTACCCAACAATCAAACCTCTCCCGGCTCAAACCATCTGACTGGAGACCGACATCGCCTACTATACAACGCCTCATATGGAGCCATCTGAATGCTAGACTGGTAGCTGTTGTTGTAGGCGAACTCTGCTAAGGGCAGAAACTGGTCCCACGAGCCTCTAAAGTCAATGACGCAAGCTCGGAGCATAGCCTCTAAAATTTGAATAGCCGTCTGAGGATGGAATGCTGTACTCAACTGAACCTGGGTGCCTAACTCCTGCTGGACCGCTCTCCAGAAGCGCGAGGTAAAATGCATACCCCAATCTGAGATAATAGATACCGGCACCCCATGAAGGCGAACAATCTCCCGAATGTAAATCTCCGCTAACCTCTCAGATGAGTAGGAGACCGCTACTGGAATGAAATATTCTGACTTTGTCAGCCTATCAACAATAACCCAAATAACATTGAATTTCTTCCAAGTCAACGGAAGTATGGTAATCCGCTCCCACTTCCACTCGGGAATCTCAATTCTTTGGAACACACCACCAGGCCTCTGGTGCTCATATTTAACCTGCTCACAATTTAGACATCGAGCAACATACGCAACAATGTCCTTTTTCATCCTACGCCACCAATAATGCTATCGCAAGTCTCGATACATCTTCGCGGCGTCCGGGTGAATAGAATACCGAGAACTATAGGCCTCCGCTAAGATTAACTCTCGAATCCCATCAACATTGGGCACACAAACTCGCCCCTGCAATCATAACACCCTGTCATCACCTAAGGTTACCTTCGTAGCACTTCGCCGCTGCACCGTGTCTCTCAGGACACACAAATGGGGATCGTCGAACTCCCGTTCACGGATACGCTCCAATAGAGAAGAACGAGCAACCGTGTAAGTCAACACTCTGCTAGGCTAAAAAATATCTAATCTCATAAATCGGTTGGATATGGCTTGAACATCTAAGCATGCGGTCTCTGGCTGACCGGAATGAAAGCAAGACTACCTATGCTGGCAGACTTTCTACTCAACGCCACTTGCTTCATGGTTCTCAGCGCTCATGTATCATACCTTAGCATGGCTAAGTAAATTCTCAGCAACGAGACACTCGGCTTGTGTGCTCCCTACTTTGGCACAAGTAGTTTCAGGAAGTCAACGCTTTGGTCAGGACCCTTGTCCTGGACGATGATCCCTTCTCAAAATAAAGGATACTTCCCAAAAATCTTTTCTTTCTAAAATTTCTTCTTGTGACTTTTCAAGTCTAAATCTTTTCTTTATAGAACATTATATACATGCTCATATTGGTGTCCTTAAATGTAAAACATGGCATAAGAATGAAATAAACATATAAAAATATTTCTAAAGATTCTTTCTTCGTTCATAATTTTCAACATGCAAATAGCATATAAGAACAACACAAAAATACAAAAAATCTGAAAATTTTAGCACATATAAGCGTAATAGATCATCTAAACTTTTGCTAGAACAATTCTAAATTAATGGGTACTCATTCACTCTAATTAAATAAAGATAAATCCTTTTAAGTAATTCATCAAACACCTTGTATGTGTGCTTTTGTGAGTTAAACCACTTTAGTAAAGGGTTATATCAACTCATCTTAAAACTTCTCGAGCCAATACGTAGGCCCCAGTCCAATTGACACCAGTCAAACAATCGATTCTACAACAACCAGTGCATTTTAATCAATTTTAAAATTTCACACCTAAATAGGAAATTCATTGACATAGAGGAAGAAGGAAATTAACTATTTTATTCTTACTACTTTAGGATAATTAAGAATAGAAAATTCTGGGATAATTTCACATAAGTATACTTGGGGAAAGTACTTTTCAGCCGCTTAACCCACAAATACAATTTTCATGCAGTAGCCCACAAATAATTTCAGCTCCTAACACACAACTTCATCAACTACACCCAAAATCACGCCTAAATCAGATTTCACTTTTTTCTTTCATTGTTATCTTTACCTTGTTTCCATTTTCATTCTTATTTATTTTTTAATTCCCTCTGTATGGTAAACAATATCAGGAAGTTGAAGTAAAAAATAAAAATATATTAATCCTTACAGTCTATAATTTTATTTTTATATTTTTTTGCAAAATTTAAAGTTTTGCAAGGGAAATTCTTATTTCACTGGAAAAAATAAAAATTTACATTATTAAACGCCTTATATACATTGTTATACACACAAATATAATAATGTATAATTATGTATAATCTTGTATACTTGTGTATAATCATGTATAATTCTATATAACTATGAGAATACCCATAAATATACATGGTTATACATGATTATACAAAGTATATATATGTATATACAACATATACATCATTCTTCCTCCCTTCAGAAGTTATTTAAAGTGAGAAGAAGAAGAAGAATCAAAATTACCAAAAAAAGGAGATTTCATAACTATACAGAGGGAAGATAGATCCGGTGTGGAAGAGGAAGATAATGAACAGATTCACACGAAAACCTTTAGGGAAAACACAAGGAAGTGTTGATTATTCGCATATTTGTTCTAGGCACCACAAGAAGCACAACCATCTATTTGCATTTCTAAACCGTCGAATCATCCCATATTTGCACACAAAGTGGGATGAACAGAGCAAGAAATCTGAAGAAGAATTCGACTAATTTGCCAGAGAGAGACAGAGAAATAGCAAGAGATTGAAAATGAAAGAGAAAGTGGGGTGGGGAGAAAGTATGAAAGAGAATTTGGGAATGGAAAAGTTCTCTGCATAAAGAAAATGAGTTGGGGCGGCTAGGGCTAATGAGTGAAAAAGAAATTTCAACAGTAAAGAAATGGCCATACCGGGGTCCGGATAAAAAGGGAAAATATGGGCCATATTTTGTTAGGATCGTGGGCCAAGTGACATAGAGTGTAATTTCTTCTAGAAAAAATTGTGAAGAACCCTATAATTTTTTTTTTTTGAAATTTCTAATGCCTCTGGTTTCCGTGCGTCTGTTCTCTGTCTTTTTATCTCTAAGGTATAAGCCCTTTCTTTGTTCCCTTCCAAACCTTTTAACTTAGTCACTTGACTCTTTTGCTTAATTATTTCTCTTATCTTCTTTTTTTTCTTGTAGAAGGCTTTAAGCCTTTGTTTACAACAGCCCTTTTATGGGCCCTAGGATAATGTTTTTTTTTTGAATTAACTAATAAATAATGTTACATTAATTAGTAATATTAAAAATTATTAATAATTTCTCAAATTGCATAACCAATTCTTTATAAGTACAGAAGTAACTCAAAATCAATCACAAGGGTTTAAATCTGTAATAGAAGTATAATTTGAGATTATAAAAATTAAATTTTATATTTAGCGGGTCTTAAATTTTTTTATAGATTTGAGGAGTGTTACACTTATGATATTCTCCTTTTTATTTTTCAGATCTATGTCCCAGGAATGAATGGCGTACTTTTGACCCGTTAACTTGTTTGAATAGATTATTATGTTGAACTTGCTGGACAAGTATTCAAAATAATACTTTGAAACATAATAAGGTGGAACAATTAGTAAAAAGGTGTCACCTCAACTTGAAATAATGTAATGTGTATTTCTAATTATTGTTAGAGACAAGATTTTGCCATTTTAGGAAAGAGTTCATTGTGCCTGGATGAGCCAAATAAGGGAAGTAGGTCATTGTTTTTGGGATCGAAGGAGTAACATACAAATTGATTTTCTTTCTTTAGTTCCTCCACTTTTTCTTGTGATTATGTCGTGCAGTGTTAATTCTAAAGAAACAAATAGGAGATTATACAAGTCCTTTTACGTGAATTTGCTTTTGGTCCTCTAGATGTGAGAAGTTTCGGTCACCATTACCTGCGATATTGGTTTGTCTGTTCTATTGTAAGATCACCATTACCTGCGATGTCTGCCAGCCTTTTAGATTCTATTGTTCAGGGTCCATGTTTACTCATGAATTTTACTATTGGTCTTTATTTCTTCCTTCTTAATATCTTTCTATTTACTAATCAAGAGCATCAACACTATTTGCTGCTTGTTCTCTTTTTTGTTTATAGGAATTAGTGACAAAGCAATTTCAGAATTACAAGTTCCAACAGCCATATCAGCAGGCTATGTATTACTGCTCATTACTGCTGCAAGAAAACGCATGGCCTTGGACTGATGAACTTGAGGTTCTTCCACATCTTAGAGCGGATGATCTGGTTAAATTTTATCCACTTTTGCTGGCAAGGTCCTTTCTAGAGTGCTATGTAGCAGGTAACTTTTCTCAATGACTGTTTTAAGTTATTTTCGTTCTGTATCTCGTAACTTGTGATTTTCACTGCTCTTCTCAGGGAACATTGAACAAGCTGAAGCAGAGTCCATGACACAACTTATTGAGGATGTGTTCTTCAAGGGCCCGCAGCCAATATCCAAGCCTCTATTTGCATCTCAGCATCTGACAAACAGAGTGGTTAATCTTGAAAGAGGTGTAAATTACTTCTATGCTGCAGAGGGTCTAAATCCAAATGATGAAAATTCTTCTCTCCTTCATTATATTCAGGTACATCTTAGGTTAATGGAATGTGCACGGAATGAGAGACTAAAAACAGGAGGCTATTTCTCATATGTACATAAGCACGTAGAGATAGACTTTAGCAATTGATCTGCAAGATTTTTTTGTAGATATGGTTATTCTTTTCTAAATGGAAAAGAAGCATGCCCAATGCCATTATTAATGAATTGTGTTATCAGCCTTTTCCTGGTTCTTTGCTTATTAAACAATTTTGCTTGAGTTTCCAGGTGCATCAGGATGATTTTACGCTCAATGTCAAACTCCAGCTTTTTGCTCTCATAGCAAAGCAGCCAGCCTTCCACCAGCTTAGATCAGTTGAGCAGCTTGGTTATATCACCGTCCTCATGCAGAGGTATATAATGTTTGTATTACTGAATATTGTTCTGCAAGTTGTTTGCTGTTCATCTTTAAAGGTTCTATTTACATAAACTTAACTACAACTCTCTTTCTAGGAGTGATTCTGGTGTTCACGGGGTGCAGTTTATCATTCAGTCAACTGCAAAGGTAAGGGGTTTTATTATAGATACTGTCGCATGAAATGAGATCAGGCATTTTGCTTCTCTTGAGTATGGCTTATGATCAATCTACTGGCTGTTTGGCAGGATCCCAAATACATTGACTCAAGAGTGGAGTTATTTCTGAAGATGTTTGAGAGCAAACTTTATGAGATGACTAGTGATGAATTCAAGGTGAGCTTAGTAACACTTTTTACTTTTTTTTTTCCAATGAAAAGAGAACTTGTAGCAACTGATTCAGTACAAGTATTCTCAGGAAGATCCAGTAATCTTTTACTCGTTTAATCTTAGGACTATGTTCTTTAAGGGTAATCCTTATTCACAAAGTTGACACCTTCATTGGCTCCTTCATTTGACTTGGCGCCATGTCACTTGACACGTGGCACTGACTTGGGCCTTTTGGATAAGATGGCATCCGGTAGACTTTGAATTCATAAAGTCGGTCCATTATTATTAGCCCAATTAAATGGGACTTTGTATTTAATCAATATATATTAGACATAAATAATTAATCCAATTATATTATCCAACAATATTTACTTCGACTAATATGATTTGAATTTAGGATGAAAATGTTGGTTTATGTTTTAGTCAACAATGGCATGCTGAAAATGTTGGTTTAGATTTAGTCAACAATGGCATGCAATTGGAAGAGTTGGTGGAAAGAGTTGGCATGAATGCTAGGAGGAAGCTTCCTCCTTTGATGTCACCCATGACATCAAGAGGAGGTAGTTTGATGTCACCAATGACATCAAGAGGAGGTCCTTACCCCTATAAATAGATGCACTCTTTCATTTGTAGAAACCATCCCAAAAACAATACAATATATTGTTGTGAGTAGAGAGTTAAGAGATAAATTCTCTTAAGTGTAATTGGGAAATCTCCCCTTCCTTTGTAAATAATAGTAAGGCAATTGTTCTCTGGTGGACGTAGGATTATTTTGATCCGAACCACGTTAAATCTTGTGTTCTTTCTTTTACGTTTCCGCTAACATAGGACATAGTCCAAATTCCTTCTGATTTTTAATCCATTCAAATTTAAATGCCTACTGTTACAAAGTATCTTTGGAGTTGGACATTGTGCCACGTTGAGAATATCTTATGTGCAATGTGTTTGACACCTATAAATAAGTGTAACCTGTATTTGTCAAATAATCATGTTATCGTTACATCACATCTCTGTTCAACAATTAGTTTCTGGACATAACAGGGAAAGTTCGAACCCATAGTTCTCAATTTTATCGAGTATTTTCTTTTTCTTTTTGTCAGTAAATATATCCACAGCTTATAAGTCATTTAACTTTCAAGTCAGGTGGCAAGTAAATATAGTTCTCGTTCTGTAATTAAGCAACTTTTTTCTATATTGTTTTTCAATTTTGACATTTAAAAGATAATTTTCAACTAAAGCATTCCTGATTTGTACCTAGCTAGCTACTGTTGCTTATTAATCGATACAATACAATGTAGGTTTTGTCAAAGTTTTCATGTCTGCAATACATGGGGATTTAATATTTTTTGTATTTATACTTCATTAACTTTCCAGTATAGCTTTCTTGTCCCTAACTTTTATCTGTCTATGACAGAGTAATGTGAATGCACTTATTGATATGAAGCTTGAGAAACACAAGAATTTACGAGAGGAATCTCGATTTTACTGGAGGGAGATTTCAGATGCGACCCTCAAGTTTGATAGAAGAGAACGTGAGGTATGAAGATTGTTATTGTCTGTCAAGCTCACTTTCATTTCATGAGCATGATAAGTAATAGTATTCCTATCTCTTTAAGTTTTGCTTTTGCAAGAAATGAAACTGAAAAAGGTCAAATCTTTCCAAGTACTGAATGCTACGACCCTATTTGTTGTTGAAAAATATCTTCTGGAATATCATGACACCTGAAAGAAATTGAGAACATTCCTATAATCGTAGGGAAAAATGTATCTAATCAGTTTAATGATATTGGTGAAACAGATTGAAGTACTGAAGCAACTGACGCAAAAGGAGCTGACTGATTTCTTCGACGAATATATAAAGGCTGGTGTACCTCAGAAGAAGGCTTTAAGTGTCAGAGTCTATGGAAGCTCACATTCTTCTCAGTTCCAAGAACATAAGAACGAGCAGATCGAACCAAATGCAGTTCAAATAGAAGACATATTTAGCTTTAGACGATCTCGGCCTCTTTATGGTTCATTTAAAGGAGGTTTTGGTCATGTGAGATTGTAAGAGGGTAAACATAGCAGCTTTGAGTGCTATATAGAGAAGCCCCTCAAGTGAAGCTGACATGTTGCGTTAGCGAGTCCATTAAAGTGCAGTTGATCTGCAAAAGATTTCTCATATTTAGTTATCTCAAATTTTCAACTGATTTGATGGACTCCTTGGACATTTGGACAAGTAAATGTACTCATTGTAACATTAATTCTATTTTGATTGCTCAATAAGATGTATTAGAAGACAATACGAGGCATGTATGAAACCTAACAACAACAACAACAACCCAGTATAATCCCACTTAGTGGGGTCTGGGGAGGGTAGTATGTACGCCGACCTTACCCCTACCCTAGGTAGAGAGGCTGTTTCCAAATAGACCCCCGACATCTTTCCCTCCAAGAACTTCCCACCTTGCTCTTGGGGAGACTCGAACTCACAACCTCTTGGTTGGAAGTGGGGATTGCTTACCATTAGAGCAACCCCTCTTGTCTATGTATGAAACCTAAAAAGGTAAATATTCATTCATGTTTTTTATAGGAAGAATAAACTACATTATACTTTAGTTTGTTTGTTACTTTAATTTTCTTGTTTTACCAGTGTATTGAGGGCCCATTTGGGTTGTCAAATATGCTACTAAAAGAATAAGGTCTTTTTGATTATGAAGCGATACACGATTGTCATACTTTTGCTCTTTAGAGATTTATCTATCGGGTTGGTAGAGTTGAATATATGCCAATCGGGTAGATTTCGATGAATATATTTAAATAGAAATGCTCTGGAAATATATGTATGAACTTAAACATCAATATCCCACATAAAGTTCAGGAAAACCCCCAAATACTTCCTTAAATCTGTTCTAAATGATCTCAAGTTTCAAACAAAGTTCCAAATACCAACAAAATCAATCCTCAGTCACCCATTTAATTAAATAACACCAAACCAAAAAGATTTATTTTGTCTTCTTTAACATTTTCTTATGTCCAACGATAGAGTTTTGAGATTTTATAGTAAATTACTCCTAAATAACAAAAATTTAATAACAAACTACCAATATTGAGGCGATTATAACAATAATGGATCATTAGCTTTTATTTTTTACCCCTAACATTTTGTAAGCTTTAAAAAGGGCAAAAAACATAATTAGGCAAAATTTCAAGAAAATTTCCAGAAACATAGCAGTACTAGTTATTTTACACACATGGCAATTAAATAATTATATTTCTAGCCGTCACCTTTAAATTATGTACCTATAATCACGCACCTAATGTATTTATTTCCTTAATAAAAATGTTCTTAGTACTTTTAAATACTTTTTCCAATATTTAAAAACAAGCCCTAACATATTTAAATGGTAATATTTTTTTCTATGTTTTTGTTGGAAACTAATTCATTCCATAACAGATTTTTTACTTTCCATACATGAATATTTTACTAGATAAAAAAGTACATGTACCTTTATATTCAACTTAAAGTCCAGCAAAAGTATATATCTTCATATTTTGTAAAATAAAATCCGTTAAGCTCGGAAAAAAATATGTATATATATATATATAAAATACATATGTTTCAAGAAAAATATGTACTATATATATATAAACCATGTAATTTTATATCATGATTATACCAAGGAGTACTTTCTTATTAAAAAGATCAAAGGTATATTATTACCTTAGTATACATAGTATTTCTCATTAAAATGGTATATTCTTAAAAAGGTCACAAAAGGTATTTTCTTACTCTAATATTTGAATACATGACGTTTCTACCAAAAAAATATTATACCAAGTATATGTAATATAATAACTTAATACCATTATAACATATATTGAATTATACTATATATATAAATACATTAGTATACCTCTAAAAATGATATATATATATATATATAATACATTAATATACCTCTAAAAATGAGTTATATAATATACAATACTTCACTTCAATAAAGATATAATATAATTGAGTTATACCATGTATATTACCTTTTTTGCTATATTAATAAAATAGAGTACACATAATTTCTCTACAAATTTATACCATATATATATATAATGAATCATTGAATATGTAGTATTAAATTCATCATGATTGAATGAATAAAATGAGTGTACGGTTAAAGAAGAGAAAGACTGAATCCCTATTTTAAAATAGGAGAGAGAGAGAGTGAAAAGATAAATATCTCATAATTTGTGCGTTGTAACTACTCATTAATTATGTTTCATAATCTCTATCTACCGTTAGTGTAAAAAAGTTTGCCATTTATGGAATAAACAAAGAGTAGTATTATTTTCTTAAATATTTTTTAAAAAGTGACTTGTTGTGTATTTTTCCCCTTTAAAAATTGATGGACTATAATGTTCAAGTAAAAAACGAAACATATTACTAAGACCAATCAAAACGGGGGACAAGCCGTGCAAATTTCTGTACTATTTTCCTTTTCTTTTTTTGGTTTTATTTTTGTTTTTGCCCTTTTTGGAGAGGGAGACTTGTGAAAAAATTTCTTTTCCAATTTTGCTACAATCACATTCCTTGACCAATTGAAGTTCAATATTAAGGGGTATGCAAAAACTTTAAAGAGACAAATAATTTGAACCGGAAACAGTGTTTTAAAAGGCGGGGCGTGAGGCGAGGCATTTTATCTCTGACGAGGCGAGGCGTAACCCCTGAGACATGAGGCGTAAATCCCATGGAGATTCAAATTTTACCAATTTAAAGAATTTTAAGATAGTATAAAATAAAAAAAATAATTATAAAAATTACGTTAAAATCACAAAATTGTAACTAATAATCTATTTAAGTATTTATAAATTATAACTCAACTATGAATAATACGAAAAGTATAACATATATCATAATATGCTAATTAGTTGCAACGCCGTTACAACTCAAACATCAAAAGTAATGTATTCGATACGAAATCTTATATGTATCTCTTAAGGAGTGAATCTTGAAATAATTATGCTATTGTAATTTGACATTTTTCTTAAAATACTCCTTTTATTTAATATGCTTTCAATTTAAAAGAGAATTTGTATAAAAACATAATTTATAATTCAAATATGATTCTCTAGCATCATTTATTTTTAAGTTGCAGCAAGTTAATAAAGTGACACATAATTTACCATACAATATCATGGTAACTAATTATTTGTAAGTAGTTACTAGCTAATATCGAATTATTAAATTAATAAATATTGTATCTCGTAAAAGTGATAAAAATATTTAGAAAAATAATTATAAATAATATATGGACTATTATATAGTAAAGACATAACAATGTTAATAAATAAATACCTATTAAATGAAAGATTTATTTAAAATTATCTATCATAGCAGTCTTAGTGGATAACATACATTAATATTTATTTTAATTATGATATAAAATACTCTCAACTTAATAATTTATGAAAAGTAATTTGAATAGTCAACGATTTATTAAGAAAATTTGAGAATTTATAAGGTTAGTTATATTGAATTGCATAAAGTTCTATTAGGCGAGTCCAGTACGCTAGGCATTAGGCATGTTCGGGGCGTAAACCCAGATGGTCGAGGCATAAGTCTCATGGAACTAAGCCACACACATAAGCCCAGAGGCATTTTACGAGTGCTCCGCCTCGGAGCGAGCCTGGACGAGTCCCAATTCTGCATTTTAAAACAGAGACCGAAAAGAATATTGATTATCCGAAATCACAGGCACTTGAATTTGAGGTACTCCACAACTATATAAGGGACATGCCATGATTTGGTCAACCTGGTCTGACCTCTGCCTTTTAAGTCCTTTTTCATTTCAGCAAATATTAACAACAACATCAACAACAACAACAACAACCCAGTATATTCCCACAAAGTGGGGTATGGGGAGGGTAATATGTAGACAGGCCTTACCTCTACCCGAGAGGGCAGAGAAGCTGTTTCCAATCGACCGTCGACGCAGGGAAGAGAAAGGCAAACAAAAACAAAAACACAAACAACATTAGTTACTCCAACATACATCGCATAAATAATTATCTAAACATAAGGGTCATATGTACCAAAAATAAACTGGCATGCAATAATATTAAAACAGTAACTACCAGAAATGACTACCATAAGAGAACACAAACCAATACACGAATCATCTATGGGTAGCCCTACCACGCCTCACCCACCCGGGGAAAGGAGTACGAAAATTCTAGAAGCCCCTATCCTACAACCCTGATACTAGACCTCCAGACTTTCCTATCAAGGGTCATGTCCTCGGAAATCCACATCCTGGCCATGTACTGCCTAATTACCTCTCCCCAGTATCTCTTAGGCCTCCCTCTGCCTCGCCTCACACCGACCACCGCTAGCCGCTCACAACTCCTCACCGGGGCATCGGGGCTTCTCCTTCGCTCATGCCCGAACCACCAAAGTCTCGCCTCTCGCATCTTCTCATCCTATGGGGCCACCAACACTTTCTCCCGAATAACTTCATTCCTAATCTTATCTAACCTGGGTGAGCCCGCACATCCACCTAAGCATCCTCATCTCCGCAACCTTCATCCTCTCAACATGAGATTTCTTCACCGGCCAACACTCCGTCCCATACAGCATGGCAGGTCTAACCACAGCTCTATAAAACTTCCCCTTGAGTTTTTGTGGCACTTTCTTATCACACAAAACTCCTGATGCAAGCCTCCACTTCGACCACCCCACCGCTATGCGGTGGGTGACATCCCCGTCAATCTTCCCGTTCCCCTGAATCACCGATCCAAGGTATCTGAAACTATCCCTCTTGGCTATGGCCCGGGATCCAATCTTCACGTTCCCTCCCACTTCGCTCGGCTCAACGCTAAACTTGCACTCCATATATTCTGTCTTAGAACTGCTTAGTTTGAAACCCTTAGACTCGAGAGTCAGTCTCCATACCTCTAGCCTCTCGTTAACACCGACCCTCATCTCATCTACGAGGACTATGTCATCAGCAAATAGCATGCACCAAGGCACATCCCATTGAATATGCCGCGTTAAAGCATTCATCACCAAGGCAAACAAGAGAGAGCTAAGTACAGATCCCTGATGAAGCCCCATAACCACCGTAAAATGGTCTGAGTCGCCACCCACTGTCCTCACCCTAGACATAGCTCCATCGTACATGTCCTTGATTACTCTGATGTAGGCTTCCGGCACGCTCTTAGCCTCCAGGCACCTCCATAGTACCTCCCTAGGGACCTTGTTATACGCCTTCTCCAAATCGATAAACACCATGTGCAGGTCCTTCTTCATATCCCTGAACTGTTCCACCAATCTCCTGACAAGGTGGATAGCTTCTGTAGTGGACCGACCCGGCATGAAACCGAACCGGTTCACGGAAATAGATGTCGACTCCCTCACCCTGGCCTCGATCACCCGCTCCCAGACCTTCATGGTGTGACTTATTAATTTGATGCCCCTATAGTTGTTGCAACACTGGATATCCCCTTTGTTCTTATACAAGGGCACCATTGTACTCCACCTCCACTCCTCCGGCGTCCTTTTGGTCCTGAAGATCGTATTGAACAACCTGGTGAGCCACTCCACTCCTGGCTTACCCATGCATTTCCATAACTCCACCGGGATTTCGTGTGGCCCAGTCGCTCGACCCCTACTCATCCTACGCAAATCCCCCACGACCTCTTCCAATCTAATGCGCCTGCGGTACCCTAGGTCTTTATGATGCTATAAATGCCCCAACTCCCCTAGCTCTATGTTTTGGTCCCCCTCCTCATTGAGAAGATCTCGGAAGTACGCCTGCCATCTCTGTTTGACTTAAGACTCCCCCATCAGGACTCTACCATCCTCATCCTTGATGCACCTAACTTGGTCCAGGTCCCGCGCCTTCCTTTCCCTTACTTTGGCTAACCGGAATAACTTCTTATCTCTACCTTTCTCCCCCAATTCCTCGTACATGCGCCCAAAAGCCGCGTTTTTAGCTTCCGTGACCGCCAGTTTCGCTTTGTTCCATGCCACCTTATAGCTCTCTCTGTTCACCCGCCTTTCTTCCTCGCTTGTGCTCCCTGCCAACTTCGCAAAAGCTGCTTTCTTCACCTCTACTTTTCCTCGTACTACATCGTTCCACCACCAGTCGCCCTGATGTCTGCCTAAATAGCCTTTGGCTACCCCAAGCACATCCTGCGCTACCTCCCTAACCAGATTCGCCGTCTCTGACCACGTTGTGTCTGCTACCCCAGAACTTCTCCAAGCTCCACCATCAATTAACCTCCTCTCCAGCTCCTGGGCTTTCTCTTTAGTCAAAGCACCCCATCTAATTCGCGGTTGGCCCCTAAGAACCCCTCTGCCTCTTCTTCACCCAGAGTCCGACACCCATCACTAGGAGTCTATGAAGAGTTGAAAGGGATTCTCCCGGAATAACCTTGCAGTCCCTACACAGACCTCTATCGCTCCTTCTGAGAAGGAGGTAATCAATGTGAGTCCTCGCCGCCGAACTTTTGAAGGTGACCAAATGCTCCTCCCTATTCTGAAATGTCGAATTTGCAATCAGAATATCGGAAGCCCTAGCGAAATCCAACAGCGCAGTGCCTCCTCCGTTCCTAACCCCAAGGCCAAAGCCACCGTGCACCTCACCATAACCACTAGCATCTGCCCCAATATGACCATTAAAGTCCCCTCCAATGACCAACTTCTCAGATTGGGGAATACTACGCACCAACTCATCCAAGTCATCCCAAAAATGCCTCTTGACCTCCTCATCTAAGCCCGTATGCGGTGTGTAAGCGTTGATGACGTCGAGGGCGCAACCCCCGATAACCAACTTAATAGACATCAACCTATCGTTCACTCGCCTAACCTCCACCACGGACTCCCTAAGATCATTATCCACCAGGATGCCCACTCCATTCTTACCCCTCACGACCCTAGAGTACCACAACTTAAACCCGCGCCTTCGTCCCTTTCCACCTAGTCTCCTGAACACAGGCTATGTTGACCCCCCTCTTCTGAAGAATCTTCGCCGACTTAATGGACTTACCCGTCAGAGTGCCTATGTTCCACGACCCGATACTTAATCTATGTGCGTCCCCTACCCTCTTCCCACCCTTACCTCCCGCCCTACCCGCAGAACCGCTCCCTGCCCCCCTACTCACCCCCGCCACCGCCCCTACCCCTGAGGACATGACCTTACACTAACATCCCTTGCCGCGGCCACTATCCCTCCAATCGACTATGGAGAATAGTGACGCACACACGCACAAAAGGAAAATACGAAAAAGATCCAAACTAGATAGCAACAGAGTAAACCTCACACGAAATGCTAGCAAGAATACGAAAAAGGTGTACAGGATAAACGAGAGACGGGAGGTACCAACTCCTGGTGGAAAAACCTAAAGGTAGGCTTTGATGCGCCCGAGGTCAAGTGCTGCCACCTCTTGCATGTCCCGGCCGGTGTTGCTTAGCTCTTCCCTCCCAAACGTCGCAAAGTCGCCTTGTCACCTCTCTTGAAATTTATTGGGACGGGGTAGTTCTGTTGCGTCCCGCCGAAAATCTGCACGAGAAGTACTGTAGCTCGCCGTAAGTACTGTAGCTCGCCGAAAGTACTGTAGCACGCTGGCTGTCCTCGCCGGGAAATAAAGTACCTGTCCAAGAAAGTAGAACGCACGCACCCATGCAAAAAGCAGAAGAGAGAGTAGAAGGAAAGAAAGAAAGGAGCAAAAAGAAAACAGAGCAGGGGAGTTGCCGGACAGAGGTCGCCGGTGTTGTTCCGGGACTGGAACAGAAAAATATAAGAGAGAGAAGGGGTGAAGAGAAGGGAGAGAGGAGGGGGAGAGGAGAGAGCAGAAGGGGGTGAGAGGAGAGAAGAGGGTGGGGGGAGATCGGGGGAGAGAGAGAGAGAGAGAGAGAGAAACTTTCCTTTGTATGATACATTAAATGTGCTATATATATATATATATATATATATATATATATATATATATATATATATATATATATATATATATATATATATATATATATATACATATATATATATAATACATTCAAGGGGATTATATATATATATGGGATTTCTTTACTCCACTAAAAGAAATAAAGATTTCTTAAACTATAATGAGGGTAAATAATTTAAAATAATTAGTAAAAAATATCAATCAGATACAAGTCCATGTCTTTATGGTATATGTAAATATGCTCTTATAGTATTGGTTTTTCTTTTCTATATTTTAGATTTTTCAATATGATTTGTTATATCACTGTGTGAAATACTTGAGACTAACAAGTTGGTAGGACTAAACTTTGATGATTAGGGTACAAATTTAAGAATTATTCCCATGATTGAAAAGCTCATTTATGTGATCGATAAGCCTCCAAAGATAGTCCCACCAGAGAATGATATTGAAGGCATCAAGGTTTATCATAAATACTCGTAAGAATGTCTTGCTATTAAAACCATCATTCTCGCTTCTATGAATTCCGAACTCCAAAGGAAACATCAGAATATGGAACCAACCGCAATCATTGAATATCTTAAGAAGATGGTTGATACACGGTTGGACATCGAAAACTCAACTATTGGCCACGACCAACTCTGATTTGGCTGCCTCAAGCTCCTTAGCTAGTCTCTCTTGGCTGGAACAACTAAGTTAAGCTCAAATTGGAGCTCCCCGGTCCTCTTAACCTGCACCGAGTTTTTCTTCTTTGTAGCCCAAAGTTGAACCTCAGAAAAGCCAATTTTGCCCGGGCAGTTTCTTCTTCCGAGCCAGAAGGTCCATATTTTGCTTCTATTCATCGGCCTCAGCCTTTACCGCATCCACTTTTACCTGAAGCTGCCCAATCTGGTCAATTCTCTTTTGATCCAGTAGTTTCGGGTTGTTAGCCAAAGTTTCTGAACCATCATTATTAAGATCGAATATTTGTATTACTCGTTTGACCAAACCAGCATGATCCTTCTGAGTTTCTTCTAGCTCGACCTGAAGCTTCTCACTCATAAGCTTGTAAGTATCTCTCTTCTCGGCGAGCTCTCAAACCTCAGCTTCGTGCTAGTTTAACTCCTCTTTGATTCGGAGGAAAGCTTCATAGTGCAATACCGAGGCTTGCAAGAGTGAAGAAATGTGTTAGGATTATTTAGAACTTCAAATTTAAAACAAGTAAATAAAGTAACTCTCAAAGTTACCCAATTCAAAGCATGTTGGGCCTTATTGGATAATTAGGGTCCTTCCATCGCGTCTATCATAGCATGGTCTTCTTCGGTCACCAAGCAGCTAAAGTATCAAGAAACCCCTACGGGGGAAGAAAAAACCCGAACATCCTTTGGGACTAAGATATTTACTGACTGCCTGAGGTCAGGGTTAACACTTGGGGACGGGAATCGAACCATTAATTTTAGGCTCAAAGAAGACCTAGTGGCACCCGAAGACACCACCTTCCTTGGCACCAGAAAATCACCATACCCGGTGAAATTTTCTAAAGCAGTGGACTCTAATCCATCCAAGAAATCATGTATATCGGTTGCCCCCTAAGGCCCCTTCTATGAATGACTCTCTAACAAACCGAACTATCGGATCATAGCAACTGAAATTTGGGGTGACCTGCAATGTCGATCATCCCAAGCTTATTTCTCAGGGTATCTCCCACTGGTCGATAAGCTTCACCCCCGGTATCTCTCTTGACCCCCTTAGTTTGGGATGGAGTAGCCTCTTCCCCTTCTGGTTCTGGAGCTGAAAATTCCTTTACCGACCTCCTCCGATTTGGAGGGCCTTTGTATCACGACACCTGCCCGCACACGGGCCACCAAATTGGATTTTTCTTCTTTCTGTTCTTCAGAATCATCTCTCAGCCGATAGATTGAGTCTGCAGATAGAGCATCTGTATTTCCCTTGGGATTGCGCGACCTCTTCTTTGGTTTTTTCGTTTCCAAGTTCGGGGAATCAGAGCCTTTATTTTCCTTCTTATCACCCTGCCTCGAGATAGGGGGATCGAGAGGCACATACCTATAATTGGATAGAGGCCTCATAGCAACGTCCTTGGGGATACCTACAAGAGAAAATGGATAAGAATTAGATAGCGAAGGAAGAGATCATACATTATTGCATTAGAAAAGAAAGCTTACCTTGATTACGGGAATCCCGTCGACCCTTCAATAGTTCTATCCAAGCACACTCGGGATATGTCCTCTGTGATACAAGTCCCTCGACCCATTCCTTTAGTTCGGGAACTACGTCAGACATCTGGGCCACGACTGCAACACCAAAGGCATCGATAAGAGGGAAAACAACAAGGTTAACTCTTCAAGGCAAAATATTACTTAAGTTTCATGTTCAACTTCTCGGGAAATGGCATGTTCTCAGTCAGGATCAGGTCTGAGGTCCTTATTTGAATAAAATAGGCCATCCAACCTCGGTCCCGAGCCTCATCTATACTCGAGAATGTGGCCTTACTATCCTGGTGAGCAAGTTTGATTAGCCTCCCAATAGAATTGGGGACTTAGAGATGCATAAGTTAATTGAGGGTGAATGGACACACCTTAATTTTGCTGACGAAGAATCGAAGGAGAATCACTATTCTCCAGAAGGAAGGATGGATCTGGACAAGGTACCACCATATGTTTATTGGTCAAGTTGCAGTCCTCTTTAACCTGGGGGAGGAGATTTATTGTGCATATATGTCTCGAGACCGGCTTGCATCGACCCAGTACCGAGGAAGTCTTTTCAACTCTAAAATCAGCAACGGTAGGGCACCCCATTGAAACGAACTCCTTAGGGCAAGGTTATGCCACAACCCCATTGCCAGCGGGTCGTGATTAAGAGGTGACCTCCTTTTGCGTTACTGTTTCAGATGTTTTGTCATTGTAAAATAGAAAAAAAGGAATTAGAAAGGTTTGCGGTTTCCAAAAGGTTCAAGGAATTTGGTTATATGAATTGCAAAAAAGGGATTTTGAAAAAACAAGAATAGGAGGAGCTTTGAACGTAAAGTTGAATGAAGAAAAATTGGGATGCTTATAGCTTACCGGTGATGGTTTAGAATCCATAGTGGTCGACCAGCAACTGACATGCATTTAATGCCTTGGTAACTGAACAACATGATGTTTTGGGATCCATTTGTCACATACGTCACAGTTGGGTGTCTCAATGATCGATCATCTTACGTCATGGCCCATCGAGACAGGATTCAAAAATTAATATCATTTCTCGTCATCTTCTCTCTAAGAAACAAGGGCACTAACTGTCTACAGTCAAAATAGGACTCACCATTTGCGTGAATGATCGAGACTGGAATGTGATAGATCAAGGTTCGACCTCGAATCATATCGAACAGAGGTGCAAAGTTATATTGTCAAGCTCGAGGCCTTGAGACCGAACAAAATCGAGATTAGGCAATATCGAGGTAAATTTATTAAGCCGGATAATATAATGACAAAATATCCGCAATCGGGCATAGATCACGGCAGAGATCTTGGCACGTGTCAAGGATATGCCTATTTATTAGCCAATCATGAGATTTTTTACTTCATTTCTAACTGTATCAAGAGTAGGGCTTCCCTGCTATATACTTGGGGTCTAATCATTTGTAAAACACATCACAATTACGCAACACAAAGCATTACACTGGTTTTTTCTAGATTTTATTATCTTGTTACTATGTTCTTATATCAGTTGAAACTTCTCTTGCTTCAAGGGTGATCGAACATGTCACGACACATCACTAAGGGTCGTGGTGGCGCCGGACACCGATGTCAGGCAAGCCAACCAAGAATGCATAACTAAACTCCAATTTTAGTATTTGCAGAAATTATTTTTTTCTTATACATTAAATAATAAATAATGAAGTTTTACAGAAATGAACATAAGGTCGTTAAAAGACTTAATACGAAATAATCCAAAAATCCTCCCAGAACCCAGTGTCACAAGTGCATGAGCAATTTCTAAGAAAAGTGCATGAAGTTGTCACGACCCAAACCCCGGTCATGATGGCGCCCAACACAATGCTAGGCAAGCCCGACCATATTACCTCTTAACCAGCCAATTATTAATTCCAATTAATCCAGTTAAACTTAAACAGTAAGTGATCATATCAAAATGGCAACGTAATAGTAAAAGCATACAAATGCGGTCCAAACCATATCGTGGTGTCACGAGTCTGAGCCTATACAGAATAAGCATCCTAGTACAAACAAGTCTAAGCAAGATGAAACAACAAAATGATAAAGAAGGAGAAAACAGGTTCTGCGGACGCCGACAGCTACCTCGTAGTCTCTGCAAAAGTAGATAATGAACAGCAACTACAATAACTCAACTGCTCTCGGGCACCTGTGGATCTGCACAGAAAGTGCAGGGGAGTGGGGTGAGTATATTTCAACTCAGTAAGTAATAATAATAAACAATAACTGAAAGTAAGAACTCCTGTGCTATCACTAAACAGTTCTAAGGCAAACCCCCACAGGTAAGTCATCACTATAGTAAGTACTCTGATCTCCAGTCCACATCTATCTCAACAAGGTCCCACACTGACCAAATCCTCACTCGTACCACTATGGTGTACAGCCATCTCAATGTATGAAGATATATATACCTATGTCTATAATATATAAATATATATATATATATATATATATATATATATATATATATATATATATATATATATATATCATGTCGAAAATGTTGGATCAGTTGAATATACACTGCTGCGACGTGCAGTCCGATCCAATATGTATACTGCTGCGGCATGCAGCCCGATCCAATATGTATACTGCTGCGGCGTACAGCCCGATCCAATATATATACTGCTGCGGCGTGCAGTCCGATCCAATATATATACTGCTGCGGCGTGCAGCCCGATCCAATATATATACTGCTGCGGCGTGCAGCCCGATCCAATATATATACTGCTGCAGCGTGCAGCCCGATCCAATATATATACTGCTACGGCGTGCAGCACGATCCAATATATATACTGCTGCGGCGTATAGCCCGATCCAATATATATACTACTGCGGCGTGCAACCCGATCTAATATTTATATATATGTATATAATACCTCCTAACGGGTCCTCGACCCTGTCTCAATTAGTATAGGATTGGCCTTTCAGGCCCACTCAGCTAAACCAGGTAACTTTCACCCTAAGTAATCTATCTCTCACAGTACACATCTAGTACTGGCTCTTAATAGGTTATTCGGCTAGTTTTACGGCTGAGTGTAAGTTCCCAACACGATATAAGGGTCACCTAGCTCTACAGGTCCCTAATGATCTACAGATCGGCACAAGGCCCCAAACACGGATATTAGATCAATTACACATTTATAATCTCATTAACAGTCATAAAACATAGTCTACTATAAGCCGGGAAAGACCAAGTCCAAGTCCCCAATCACAATGTCACCACGCCCGTCACAAGACGTGTGTTTCATCACAACATAGCACTGTGAAGTGCTAGTACGGGGTTTCAAACCCTCAGTACATTATTTACATATTCGGAACCATCATCTCAATACGAGTCTAGGCATATAAGATTTACCAAATTCGGGCTCCATTTGCCCACTCAAATCGACATTTTACTAAAGCCCTGGCTTAGGCTAAATTTCCCCCACAATTTGATCCAATTTTAGTGAAATAGAGGGGGATTTCAAGATAAAAACGCGTAAATGAACCATAAAACTCACCTCCGACAATATCCCGATGACCTCCCAGCAATTCCCGTCCAAATCGCCCAATTTCGCCTCTCTATACCGAGCCCAAATGTTTTTAACTTCTGAAATTTCTATCCCTTCTATTATTTTTAACACAGGCACGACTTTCGCTTCTGCGCCTTTGGACTCGCACCTGCGAGTCCGCTTATGCGGAAAATTGTCTACTTCTGCGATCCAGCTCCAAGCCGGCCCACTTCGCACCGACGGCTCAAGTCTCGCTCCTGCGAGACCGCTCCTGCGAATTTTCCTCCGCACCTGCGATCCTCCCCAGTCGCCCGCCTTCCGCTCCTGCGACCTAGGACTCGCAGAAGCGAGTCCGCTTCTGCGGTACATCATCCGCTTTTGTGGAACCTCCTGGCCAAGCCCCCTTTCGCCTCTGCGATGACAATTCCGCTCCTGCGGTTCCGCTTATGCGGTCTCCAATCAGCAGGAGCGAAAATGCTGCTGCAATTTATGACAGCAGCTCCCAAACTCCAAATCTCTCCGTTTAACCTCCCGAACTCATCCCGAGGCCCCCGGGACCTCAACCAAAACCACAAACATACTCCATAGCACCATACAAACTTGTTCCAATGATAAAAACACTTACTTTAACACGGAAAACACCGAATCCAAGCAAATTCAAGCCTAAGTTTTCATTCAAACTTCCGCAACCGACATTCGATCAAAAAACCGACCAAACGACCTCCGAATGACCTGAAATTTTGCAGGAACATCCAAAATCTCCTAACGGAACTACTGCAACTGTCGGAATTCCATTCCCACTCCTGGATCAAAATCTCACCTATCAATCAGATGTCGCCAAAATTCAACTTTAGCCAATTCAAGCCTAAAACTACACCGGACCTCCAAATTCACTTCCGATCGCTCTCCTAGCTCATAAATGACCTCCCGGAGCTGACTAAATCATCAGAATTCGATTCCGAGCTCTCTAACTCACAAGTCAACATCCAGCTAACTTTTCCCAACTATTACTTCATCTAAGAGACTATTTGTCTCAATTTCAACCAAACTCAACCCGGATTGACTCAAACTTACCCAACATGCATATTGCAACATTAACAAGCATATAACGGGGGTAACGGGGTGATAACTCATATGATGACGGGCCGGGTCATCACATTCTCCTCAACTTAAGAAAGCGCTCGTCCTCGAGTGGGTCAAGAAACATACCTGGAGACTCAAATAGGTGGGGATATCTGCTCCACATCTCCTGCTCGACCTCCCATGTAGCCTCCTCCACGGGTCGACCTCTCCACTGCACCTTGACTGAAGCAATCTCCTTGGACCTAAACTTTTGAACCTGTCTACCCAGAATAACCACTGGCTCCACATCATAAGATATATCACCATCAATCTGAATGGTACTGAAGTCTAATACATGAGACGGATTCCCCATGTACTTCCGGAGCATAGACACATGGAATACTGGATGAACGTTGGATAAGCTGGGTGGCAAGGCCAACTCATATGCCACCTCTCCAACCCTCCTGAGTATCTCAAAAGGACCAATGTACCTGGGACTCAGCTTCCCCTTTTTCCCGAACCTCATGACACCCTTCATGGGCGAAACCTTCAGCAATACTCTATCACCGACCATGAAAGACAACTCTCGAACCCTACGGTCTGCATAACTCTTCTGGCAAGATTGTGCTGCGCGAAGCCTCTCCTGGATCAACTTCGCTCTATCCAGAGTATCCTGAACTAACTCAGTCCCTATCAATCTATCCTCACTAGGCTCAAACCATCCGACGGGAGATCTACACCGTCTGCCATACAACGCCTCGTACGGGGCCATCTGAATACTCGACTGATAACTGTTGTTGTAGGCAAACTCAGCAAGTGGCAAGAACTCATCCCACGAACCACCAAAGTCAATCACACATGCTCACACATATCCTCCAGGATCTGAATAGTGCGCTCAAACTGCCCGTCTGTCTGGAGGTGAAATGCGGTGCTCAACTCAACCCGCGTACCCATCTCTCGCTGAAATGCTCTCCAAAACTGAGAAGTGAACTGAGTGCCTCTGTCAGATATAATAGACACTGGGACCCCATGCAACCTGACAATCTCCCGAATAAAGATCGCCGCCAACCGCTCCGATGAGTAAGTAGTACTAACTGGGATGAAATGTGCGGACTTAGTCAGCCGATCAACAATCACCCATACAGAGTCAAACTTCCTCGCTGTCCGAGGAAGTCCAGTAACGAAATCCATGGTGATCCTCTCCCATTTCCACTCGGGAATGACTATACGCTGAAGAACACCGCCCGGTCTCTGATGCTCATACTTGACCTGCTGACAATTGAGGCACTTGGCTACATGCCTAACAATGTCCATCTTCATTCTCCTCCACCAGTAGTGCTGTCTCAAGTCTTGGTACATCTTCGCGGCACCTGGGTGAACATAGTACTGCGAACTGTGTGCCTCATCAAGTATCAACTCCCGCAAACCATCTACATTGGGCACGCATATACGGCTCTGCATCCTCAGAACACCATCACAGTCAATAGTCACATCTCTAGCATCATTATGTAGCACTTTATCCTTAAGGACAAGCAAATGTGGGTCATCATACTGTCGCTCCCTAATGCGATCATATAAGGAAGATCGAGAAACAACACAAGCCAACACTCGGCTCAGCTCCGAAATATCCAACCTCACTAGCCGATTGGCTAGGGCCTCAACATCATAAGCAAATGGCCTCTCCCCAATTTGGGATGAAATCTAGGCTGCCCATACTAACCGCCTTCCGACTCAAAGCATCGGCCACAACATTGGCCTTCCCCGGATGATACAAGATAGTGATGTCATAATCCTTAAGCAACTCCAGCCACCTTCGCTGTCTCAAATTAAGGTCCTTCTGTCTGAATAAGTACTGAAGACTGCGATGATCCGTGTACACCTCACATGAGACACCATACAGGTAATGCCTCCAAATCTTCAAAGCGTGAACTATGGTTGCTAGCTCCAAATCATGAACAGGGTAGTTCTTCTCATGGGGCTTCAACTGACGAGAAGCATAAGCAATGACCCTACCCTCCTGCATCAACACACAACCAATGCCAACTCCTGAGGAATCACAATACACAGTACAAGGATCTGAAGCTGACGGCAGAATCAAGACTGGTGCTATGGTCAGTGCGGTCTTGAGCTTCTGAAAGCTCTCCTCGGACCATATGAAAGGAACACCCTTCTGAGTCAATCTAGTCAAGGGTGAAGCAATAGAAGAGAACCCCTGAACGAATCGGCGATAATACCCTGCCAATCCCAGAAAGCTACGAATCTCAGTAACTGAGGTCGGTCTGGGCCAACTCTGCACTACCTCAACCTTCCTCGGATCTACCTGAATACCATCACGGGACACCACGTGTCCTAAGAATGCCACGGACTCAAGCCAGAACTCATATTTGGAGAATTTGGCATACAGATTCTCCTCTCTCAATCTCTGCAATACAATACTCAAGTGCCGAGCATGCTACTCCTGGCTACGAGAGTAGACTAGAATGTCATCAATGAACACGATCACAAATGAATCCAGATAGGGCCTGAACACACTGTTCATCAGATGCATAAATGTTGCTGGGGCGTTGGTCAGCCGAAAAGACATCACAAGGAACTCATAGTGACCATATCTGGTCGTGAATGCAGTCTTCATAATGTTAGACTCTCTAATCTTCAGCTGATGGTAGCCTGAACGAAGATCAATCTTCGAGAATACCCTAGCTCATTGGAGCTGATCAAATAAATCATCAATACGAGGTAGATGATACTTATTCTTCACTGTAACTTTGTTCAGTTGCCTGCAGTCAATACACATCCTCATGGATCTATCATTCTTCTTAACAAACAGGACCGGTGCACCCCACGGTGACGCACTCGGCCGGATGAACCCCTTATCGAGGAGTTCCTGGAGCTGCTCCTTCAATTCCTTCAGCTCAGGCTGGTACCATACGATATGGGGAAATAGAAATAGGCTGAGTGCCCGGCATCAAATCGATCCCAAAATCAATATCCCTATCTGGTGGCATGCCCGACAGGTCTGAGGGAAATACATCAGAAAAGTCCCGCACAATGGGAACCGAATCAATACTGGGAGTCTCAGCTCTGACCTCCCGCACAAATGCTAAATAAGAGAGACATCCCATCCCAACCATTTGTTGGGCCTTGAGAAAAGACATTACCCTGCTAGGTACATACTCAGTCATGCCTCGCCACTCGATCCTCTGAATGCCCGGCATAGCCAAGGTGACTGTCTTAGCATGAGAGTCCAGAATAGCATGACATGGAGATAGCCAGTCCATGCCCAATATAACATCAAAATTGATCATTCTGAGAAGAAACAGGTCCACTTGGGTCTCCAGACCCTCAATAGTGACCGAACAGGACCGGTATACATGGTCCACAACAATAGTATCCCCTACCGGGGTAGATACATGCACTGGCAGCTCAAGACACCCTCGGGTCGTGCCCAAACGAGGAGCAAAATATGTAGACACATAAGAATAAGTAGAACCAGGATTGGACAACACTGGCATCTCTGTGGCAGACTAAAATAATACCTGTGATAGCTGCATCAGAAGCAACGGCCTCAGATCGGCTCTGAAGAGTATAGCATCTAGCATGTCCGCCTGATCGGCCTCCCCCTTGAGGGAGACCCCTAGCTGACTGACCCTCACCCCTAGCTGGCGGGGTGGGTGATGAAGTAGAAGGACCAGATGACGAGGGCTGCCCCCTGTGCTGATAAGACCTAGAAACAAGACGGGGACACTCTCTACGGTAGTGCCCAAACTCTCCGCACTCGTAGCAACTCCCCGGTGCTGGGGGCTGAGACTGATAAGGACCTCTGGCGCTGGAGTGACCAGCTGATGAACTAGGCCGAGATGAACCCTGAGCAGATGGGGCCTGTAAAGAACTCTGAGCTGGCATGGCGCTGAGAGATGGCTAGCTCTGGTGCGAACCCTGATAACCGTGACTAGAAGACCACCCACGACGATCAGAGCAACCCGACTACGAAGATCTGAAAGAGCGACCTCGGCTCTGATGACTCTGGCCTCTGCTCTGAGTGCCACTGGAACTAGCTGAACCTCGAGGTCTCTTGGCCTCCCTCTCGTCCCGCTCCCTGTGACTATCTGACTATATGTCGCGAGCAATATCCACAGCCTCCTCAAATGTACGACTCAAAACCCTCTCTCGAGTCATCGAATACGAATGGGATAAATGAGGCCGTCCACAAAGCGTCCAATCCTCTCTCTGTCGAAAGGAACCAACCACTGTGCATGTCTAGACAGCTCGGTAAACCTGATCTCGTACTCTGACACTGTCATGTCCCCCTGACGGAGACCCTCAAACTGCCTACGCATCTCCTCTCTTTGAGATCGAGGCACCCACTTCTCCAAGAACATGGTGGAGAACTCTGGCCATGATAGTGGCGCTGCCCCTGCGACGCTCAAAAGACTCTCACCAAGCGAAAGCTGGCCCCTGAAATTGAAAGGTGGTGAAAGATACCCCACTGGACTCCAAGATGCCTGCCATACGAAGCATCCGACGGCACTTGTTCAGAAAACCTTGGGTGTCCTCGCCCGGACCACCAGTGAACACTGGAGGAGATAACCTAGTGAACCTCTCGAGATGACGCTACTCATCGTCCGTCATAGTTGGGACCCTGTCCCCTTGAACCTGATCTGCTGGCTGATCCGGAACCACAGGCTGAACTGGAGGAGCCTCTGGTGTCTGTAGCCCCTGCACTGTTGGCTCTGGAGTGCGTGCGGCGGGGGTCTGATGACCACCCCCGGTCCCTGATGCAGCTGCCGCAGTAGTAACTGAAACCGCCTGTGCCAGGCCAGTGCAAACTGCTAGTATCTGAGCGAGGGTCTCCTGTAGACCCGGAATGACAATGGGCACAGCTGGTGCCTGAACTGGTGCTGCTGGCACCTCTGCAACTGGGGGTTGTAGGTCAGCTGGTACTGCATCAGCTACCTAACCTCTGCCACGACCACGGCCGCGTCCACGGCCTCTAGCAGGTGGTAGTGGTGGTCGTCCTCCCCGTCCGGAAGCTCGAGTTCTCGCCATCTGCGAGAGAATATAATGTCAAAGTTTAGTTCAAGTCAAAGGCAATCGCACGACAAGAATTCCAAGAATTGAAACTTTTCCTAAAAGGTTTGCAGCCTCCCGAGGATAAGTACAGGCGTCCCCGTACCGATCCACGAGACTCTACTAAACCGGCTCATGACTCGCGAGACCTGTTAACCTGGGCTCCGATACCAACTTGTCACGACCCAAACCCCGGTCGTGATGGCGCCCAACACAATGCTAGGCAAGCCCGACCATATCATCTCTTAACCAGCCAATTATTAATTCCAATTAATCCAGTTAAACTTAAACAGCAAGTGATCATATCAATATGGTAACGTAATAGTAAAAGCATACAAAATGCGGTCCCAACCATATCGTGGTGTCACGAGTCTGAGCCTCTACAGAATAAGCATCCTAGTACAAACAAGTCTAAGCAAGATGAAACAACAAAACGATAAAGAAAGAGAAAACAGGTTATGCGGATGCCGGCAGCTACCTCGAAGTCTCCGCAAAAGTAGATAATAAACAACAGCTACAATAACTCAACTACTCTCGGGCACCTGTGGATCTGCACAAAAAGTGCAGGGGAGTGGGGTGAGTATATTTCAACTCAATGAGTAATAATAATAAACAATAACTAAATGTAAGAACTCTTGTGCTATCATAAACAGTTCTAAGGCAAACCCCCACAGGTAAGTCATCATTATAGTAAGTACTCTAATCTCCAGTCCACATCTATCTCAACAAGGTCCCACAATGACCAAATCCTCACTCGTACCACTATGGTGTACAACCATCTCAATGTATGAAGATATATATATATATATATATATATATATATATATATATATATATATATATATATATATATATATATATATATATATACTATCGACGAATTTTAGTTTATATATACACTGCTGCGGCGTGCAGCCCGATCCAATATGTATACTGCTGCGGCATACAGCCCGATCCAATATGTATACTTCTGCGGCCTGCAGCCCGATCCAATATATATACTGCTGCGACGTGTAGCCCGATCCAATATATATACTGCTGCGGCGTGCAGCCCGATCCAATATGTATACTGCTGCGGCGTGCAGCCCGATCCAATATATATACTACTGCGGCGTGCAGCCCGATCCAATATATATACTACTGCGGCGTGCAGCCCGATCCAATATATATACTGCTGCGACATGCAGCCCGATCCAATATATATACTGCTGCGGCGTGTAGCCCGATCCAATATATATACTGTTGCGGCGTGCAACCCAATCCAATATATACTGCTGCGGTAGGCAGCCCGATCCAATATATATACTGCTGTGGCGTGCAGCCCGATCAAATATTTATATATATGTATATAATACCTCCTAACGGGTCCTCGACCCTGCCTTAATTAGTATAGGATTGGCCTTTCAGGCCCACTCAGCTAAACCAGGGAACTTTCACCCTAAGTAATCTATCTCTCACAGTACACATCTAGTACTGGCTCTTAATAGGTTATTCGGCTAGTTTTACGGCTCAGTGTAAGTTCCCAACACGATATAAGGGTCACCTAGCTCTACAGGTCCCCTAATGATCTACAGATCGGCACAAGGCCCCAAACACGGCTATTAGCCCAATTACACAGTTATAATCTCATTAACAGTCATAAAACATAGTCTACTATAAGCCGGGAAGGACCAAGTCCAAGTCCCCAATCACAATGTCACCATGCCCATCACAAGACGTGTGTTTCATCTCAACATAGCACTGTGAAGTGCTAGTACGGGGTTTCAAACCCTCAGGTACATTATTTACTATCACCACTCACCTCGAACCGGTAGAAGCCTCAGTTCGCCTTGCGCTTGCCTCGCAAATCAATCTCCTCGGGTGCCAAATTTGCTCAAAATCAATGATAATACATCAATATATGCTAAATTCACGTAACCCATTCGAAATAACCCAAATTGCATCAATACCCACAAAGTTGCCAAAACCCGACTTTTGGTGCGCTTCTCGAAAAATTACAAAAGTTACATATTCGGAACCCTCATCTCAATACGAGTCTAGGCATATAAGATTTACCAAATTTGGGCTCCATTTGCCCACTCAAATCAACATTTTACTAAAGCCCTAGCTTAGACTAAATTTCCCCCACAATTTGATCCAATTTTAGTGAAATAGAGGGGGATTTCAAGATAAAAACGCGTAAATGAACCATAAAACTCACCTCCGACAATATCCCGATGACCTCCCAGCAATTCCCATCCAAATCGCCCAATTTCGCCTCTCTATACCGAGCCTAAATGTTTTTAACTTCTGAAATTTCTATCCCTTATGTTATTTTTAGCACAGGCATGACTTCCGCTTCTGCGGCTTTGGACTCGCAGGTGCCGCTTCTGCGGAAAATTGTCCGCTTCTGCGATCCAGCTCCAAGCCGACCCACTTCGCACCGGCGGCCCAGGTCTCGCTCATGCGAGACCGCTCCTGCGAATTTTCCTCCGCACCTGCGATCCTCCACAATCGCCCGCCTTCCGCTTCTGCGACCTAGGACTCGCAGAAACGAGTCCGCTTCTGCGGTATATCATCCGCTTCTGCGGAACCTCCTGGCCAAGCCCCCTTTTGCATCTGCGATGACAATTCCCCTCCTGCGGTTCCGCTTCTGCGGTCCCCAATCTGCAGGAGCGAAAATGCTGTTGCAATTTATGACAGCAGCTCCCAAACTCCAAATCTCTCCGTTTAACCTCCCGAACTCATCCCGAGGCCCCCGGGACCTCAACCAAAACCACAAACATACTCCATAGCACATACGAACTTGTTCCAATGATAAAAACACATACTTTAACACGGAAAACACCGAATCCAAGCAAATTCAAGCCTAAGTTTTCATTCAAACTTCCGCAACCGACATTCGATCAAAAACCCGACCAAACGACCTCCGAATGACCTGAAATTTTGTAGGCACATCCAAAATATCCTAACGGAACTACTGCAACTATCGTAATTCCATTCTGACTCCCGGATCAAAATCTCACCTATCGATCGGATGTCGCCAAAATTCAACTTTAGCCAATTCAAGCCTAAAACTACACCGGACCTGCAAATTCACTTCTGATCGCTCTCCTTACTCATAAATGACCTCCCGGAGCTGACCGAATCATCAGAATTCGATTCCGAGATGTCTAACTCACAAGTCAACATCCAACTGACTTTTCCCAACTATTCTTTCATCTAAGAGACTATTTGTCTCAATTTCAACCAAACTCAACCCGGATTGACTCAAACTTACCCAACATGCGTATTGCAACATTAAAAAGCATATAACGGGGGTAGCGGGGTGATAACTCACATGATGACGGGCCGGGTCATCACAAAAGTACAACGTCTGTCCAGAATACAATTGGACAAGAAATAAATAGAATCCTGAGAGAGACTATACTAGCTGCGAGTCACCTCGAGGAAATACAACTCACTTAGTCTTTGTGTCAACCATGCCGCTATGCCACTAAGCCACTAGAGGTGCATATGTCTGTGTAATAAAAATGCACAGAAGTGTAGTATGAGTACGAAAACAACGTGTACTCAGCAAGTATCTCGTCTAATCTCGAAGAAGTAGAGAAGAGAGGTCGACTTCAACACTTGCTAGAGGTCAAATAATAATATACTAAAAATGTGAGAAAACCATGGATTTATATAGCAGTTCTAACTCACAAAGGCGAAAAATAGGTAAACACATTTAATATTATGAATCGAATTCTATTTAGAGTGAATGTCTATCTTGTGGAGAGTTTTACTTTGTGACTAAGTCATATTTCTCTTATAAATAGAGGGGTCTTACCCCATTGTAATTCATCCCAAAATTCAATAGGAATTTCCTCTCTCTATTTCTCTGCAATATTGTTCTTCTTCTTTTATTATTTTATAACACGTTATCAACACGAGACTCTAATCAATTGAGTAGAAATTTTGGGATTGAGCATAATGATTGTCAATTGTTTCATGAACTTCTTTCATGATTAAAATTCTGGATTTAAGGTAAGTATTTTACTTTTCTCTTTCAAATTCTTGAAATTCTATAATTTGATTTTATATACAGGCAAAGACAACAAAGTTTGATTATAACTCTAATGGAGTTTTTAAGAAATTACACCCACATGAAGTGGTAAAATTTCTATGTTTTGCCATGATTAAATTCATGTATAATTGTGGGCAAAGAATTGAAATTCCGCCCCATTGAATTTGCTCCATTCTCATTCCCTTTAGAGAATGTGATAGCAGTATGTAATAAGTCTGAAAGAAGACAAAATTATTACCATGAATAATCAATGGATATGGACGTGGAAATAGACGAAATTATATCATCATCATTGTGGTAATGAGAACAATAAGTATTCTCAAAATAATCCTTCACTCTGTGAAAGTAATATTTGTCATCGAATTGACATGAGATTTTATAGATGGTTATGGTCCATTCATGATGTGAATGTGACAACATCTTACTTATGAATATGTCGAGACCCAGATTTTCCCCCAACATCGGGATCGTGATGGCGCCTACTCGTGGTAGCTAGGCAAGCCACTATATTCATACTATCCTATTTTTAACATAATTTTAATTAAATAAATGCGGAATACTTAATCGAAATAGAAATAACTAATTACAAGATGAAAATCATACTGAAATCCTCTACCCAAGACGTGGAGTCACCAACTCACGAACTACTACTGAATACTACACATAAGAGTTTGAAAGAAATATAATATAGTTCTGTTTGTCTCGGAACAAAGAGACTACAACTAGTAACATAAATAAAGAGAGAGACGCCGGGCCTGCGGACATCTGCAATCTACCTCGGTCTCAAATGTGATCAACTCCCACACAATGGATTTACTGCTGCTGCTCCTGATCGTAACCTGGACCTGTGCAAAAGCGCACAGAAGTGTAGTATCAGCACAACCGACCCCATGTGCTGGTAAGTGCCCGGCCTATCCCGGCGAAGTAGTGACAAGCCTAGGACCAGACACCCACATAAACCTGTGCAATTCAATATATATGTATACCACGGAATAACAAGAAATAACCAAGTAATAACACAATAAGGAATATCTAAAAGAATTCAACAATTAACAACAGTTAATAAGTTCACAAGAAAAACAAAGTATAATGGGAAAAAAAAACATATAATATCAAGTCAAGGAATAGCAAATAATTGCACGGCATCACCCTTCGTGCTTTTACTCTCATCCTCACCAAATAAGCAAATAAAGTACACGACATCACCCTTCGTGCTTTTACTCTCACCCTCACATCCATAGTACGGCATGATCCTTCGTACATGGTTCAATAATAGGGCACGGCATGATCCTTCGTGCATAATCAATAAAACATGGCACGGCATTAACTTTCGTGCATAAATAATAAATCAAGGCACGACATTAACCTTCGTGCATAAATAATAAATCAAGGCACGACATCACCCTTCGTGCATTATCACTCTTCCTCACCCAAATAACAATCACAGTTAATGGCAAAGAAGGAAGCAGAAATTCATAAACTGTCCCAACAAGGGCAATCAATAATTATCTTCACAACAAGTCCCGACAAGGGAGAACAATAACAATTCATCTGTGAATATATCTCATAATAATCATTTTCAACGACTCACGGTCATACTAGACGCCAGTGTATGGATGCTCGTCACCACAGCCCATACACCACACTCGATCACATAATACATAGCACATAATCCTATTCCCTCAAGCTAGGATAGAACAAACACTTACCTCGAATGTTTATGAACAATTCAATCCGTGGAAATGTCTTTTTCTTTCAAATTTGGCTCCAATCCAATCGTATCTATACACAATTGATTTAATATCATCAATACTACTCAACAAACTAATTCTTAAGACCAAATACAACTTTTTCAACATTCTGCCCGGAATAGTGAATTTCAACCCCGGGCCCATATGGTCGGAACTCGGGGTTAGGACCAAAATCCGGTTACCCATCCCCCCACGAGTTCATGTATATGATTTGTTTCAAAACCGGACCTCAATTCGAGGTCCAATTTCCCAATCTATGAAAAACCCTATATTCTAACAAAAACAAGAAATTCTACCATGAAAACCTTTGATTTCTATTGAAAAACATGTTTAATGATGTTAGGAATTGAAAGAATTAAGTAAAAAGTGACTTACAATTGTTTTGATGAAGAAGGAATTCGTGAAGAATCGCAAATGGGTGTTTTTGTTTTGTAAAAAGTGAAGCAATGAACTGAAAATCGTGTTTTACAGGTCTCTGTGTTCGCATTTGCGAACATGGGTTCGCAATTGCGAACCCCGACCAATTTCTGGAGTTTGAAAAATAAGTTAAGGCTCGGAAGTTCGCATTTGCGAACTTTTGTTCGCATTTGCGAAGCCAAGGCAAATCTGGGGCTTCGCATTTGCGAACATATGTTCGCATTTGCGAACCAGGCTGGAAAGGGCAGTGTTCGCATTTGCGAACTAATGTTCGCATTTGCGAACACAGGCAGTAAAGGGCATTGTTCGCATTTGCGAACTATTGTTCGCATTTGCGAACATAGGCAGGACAAGGGGATGTTCGCATTTGCGAACAAGGCTGGGTCATGAGGGGCTTCGCATTTGCGATCAGGGTTCGCATTTGCGAGCCCTTCCTTGTTCTGCGCCCTTCGCAATTGCGAGAAATGCTTCGCAATTGCGAAGCCAACAGCTGGGTTAAAAACCAGCAGTGCAAAAATTTAGAATTTAATCCAACGGCCTATCAAATCTTTACCCGAGCCCCCCGGGCTCCGAACCAAACATGTACACAACCTCAAAAACACATTATGAACTTGTTCGTGCGATCACGTCGCCAATATCACATCGTTTTCATCAAATCAAGCCTCAAATTCATGATTTTCATACTTTTGGTTTTCAAAACTTTCAAACTTGGAACTCAAGGTCCAAAACATCTCAAACGACATCCGAATGTCACCAAACTTCACAGAAATCACATATATAATATTTAAGACTTGTACCGGGCGTCGGAACCAAAATACGAGCCCGATACCAAGGTCAATTAATTCATTTCCTTTAACAATTACTTTAAAAACAATTTCATAGAAAAATTCATAACTTGGGCTCTATGCCTCGAATTCGACTCCGGACGCATGTCCAAGTCCCATATTTTCCTACGGACCTCTCGGGACCACCCAATCTCGGGTCCGGATCCGTTTACCAAAAATGTTGACCGAAGTCAACCATATCAATATTAATATCATTTTTATCCACATTTCTCATAGAATTCATATTTTCTATCACAAAATCTTTCCGGCTACATGCTCGGATTGTGCACGTAAATCGAGGCAACATGGAATGAGGTTTTCAAGGCCTCGGAAGCTCGAAATGATTAATAAAATAAGTGATGACCCTTTGGGTCGTCACAATCTCCACCTCTAAAACAACCGTTCGTCCTCAAACGGACAAAAGAAAGAAGTACCTGAGTCAGGAAACAAGTGTGGGTAGCGGCTCCGCATATCAGACTCGGACTCCCAGGTCGATGCCTCAGGAGGCTGACCTCTCCACTGAACACGCACAGAAGGATAACTCTTCGACCTCAACCGTCGAACTCCGCCGGTCTAGAATAGCCACCGGTTCCTCCTCGTAAGATAGATCATTGTCCAATTGGACAATAGTACTGAAGTCTACACATGTGTGGGATCGTCGTGGTATCTCCGAAGCATAGATACGTGAAAAACTCGATGCACGACTGATAAGCTAGGCGGCAAACCTAATCTGTAAGCCACCCCTCCCACTCGTCTAGAATCTCAAATGGACCAATATACCTAGGGCTGAGCTTGCCCTTCTTCTCGAACCTCATCACGCCCTTCATAGGCGACACTCGGAGCAATACTCGTTCACCAACCATGAAATCTACATCTCGAACCTTACGATCCGCATAAGTCTTCTCTCTGGACTGAGCTGAACGCAATCTCTCTTGTATAGTCTTGACCTTATCTAAGGCCTCCTGAACTAAGTCCGTACCCAACAACCGAGCCTCTCCTGGTTCAAACCATCCAACTCGGTGATCGACATCGCCTACCATACAACGCCTCATATGGAGCCATCCGGATGCTAGACCGGTAACTCGTTATTGTAGGCGAACTCGCTAATGGCGTAAACCGGTCCCACGAGCCTTCGAAATCAATAACACGAGCTCGAAGCATGTCCTCTAGAATCCGAATAGTCCTCTCGGACTGGCCATCCATCTGAGGATGAAATGCTGTACTCAACCGAACCTGGGTGCCTAACTCCTGCTGGACCGCTCTCCAGAACCGCGAGGTAAACTGCGTACCCCGATCAGAGATAATAGATACCGGCACTCCATGGAGACGAACAATCTCCCTAATGTAAACCTCCGCTAACCTCTCCGACGAGTAAGAGACAGACACTGGAATAAAGTGTGCTGATTTGGTCAGTCTATCAACAATGACCCAAATAGCATCAAATTTCCTCCGAGTCAAAGGAAGTCCAGTAACGAAGTCCATAGTGATCCGCTCCCATTTCCACTCGGGAATTTCAATCCTCCGGAATACACCACCAGGTCTCTGGTGCTCATATTTCACCTGCTGACAATTTAGACACCGAGCGACATACGCAACGATATCATTCTTCATTCTGCGCCACCAATAGTGCTGCTGTAAGTCTTGGTACATCTTTACGACGCCCGGGTGAATAGAATACCGCGAACCGTGGGCCTCCGCTAAGATCAACTCTCGAATCCCTTCGACATTGGGCACACAAACTCGACCCTGCAATTTCAATACCCCATCATCATCTAGATTTACCTGTGTGGCACCTCCCCGCTGTACTGTATCACTTAACTCACGCAAATGAGGATCATCAAATTGCCTCTCACGGATACGCTCTAATAAAGAAGAACGAGTGACCGTGCAGGCTAACACCCTGCTAGGCTTAGAAATGTCTAATCTCACGAATCGGTTGGCTAAGGCCTGGACATCTAGAGCTAATGGTCTCTGACTGACTAGAATGTATGCAAGACTACCCATGCCGGCATACTTTCTACTCAATGCATCGGCCACCACATTGGCCTTACCTGGGTGATATAATATAGTAACATCATAGTCTTTTAGCAACTCTAACCATCTCCGCTGTCGTAGATTCAACTCCTTCTGTTTGAACAAGTACCGTAGGCTTTTGTGATCGGTGTACACCTCACATGTCACACCATATAGATAATGCCTCCAGATCTTTAAGGCATGAACCACTGCTGCTAACTCAAGATCACGAACTGGATAATTTTTCTCATGTATTTTAACTGCCTCGAAGCATAAAAGATAACCTTACCATCCTGCATCAATACCGCTCCAAGCCCTGTACGAGATGCGTCACAATAAACTGTATAAGGCCCTGCACCTGTGGGTAAAATCAACACGGTTACTGTAGTCAAGGTTGTCTTAAGCTTCTGAAAGCTCGCCTCACACTCATCTGACCACTTGAACTGGGCACCCTTCTGGGTCAACCTGGTCATCGGGGCTGCAATAGAAGAGAATCCCTCTACAAATCGACGGTAGTAACCTGCTAACCCCAAGAAACTCCGGATCTCGATCATTGAAGCTGGTCGAGGCCAATTCTGGACTGCCTCAATCTTCTTTGGGTCTACCCGAATACCTTCCACCGATACAATGTGACCCAGAAATGCTACCGAACTCAGCTAGAACTCACATTTAGAAAATTTGGCATATAGCTGGTAATCTTTCAGAGTCTGAAGAACCACTCCGAGGTGCTGCTCGTGCTCTTCCTGGCTGCGGGAGTACACCAGGATGTCATCTATGAAGACTATCACGAACAGATCTAAGTAAGGCCTGAATACTCGATTCATCAACTCCATGAATGCTGCCGGGGCATTGGTCAACCCGAAGGACATGACCAAGAACTCATAATGCCCATATCTAGAGCGAAAGGCTGTCTTAGGAATGTCAGCCGCCCTGATCTTCAGCTGATGGTAGCCTGACCTCAAGTCTATCTTTGAAAATACCTTGGCACCCTGAAGCTGGTCAAATAAATCATCAATTCGCGGAAATGGATATTTATTTTTGATAGTCACCTTGTTTAACTGCCGGTAATCAATACACATCCGCATCGAGCCATCCTTCTTCTTTACAAATAATACAGGTGCTCCCCAGGGGGAAACACTGGGCCTGATAAAGCCCTTCTCAAGAAGGTCTTGCAACTGATCTTTCAATTCTTTTAGCTCCGGCGGGGCCATACGATAGGGTGGAATAGAGATGGGCTGAGTGCCCGGTGCCAGATCAATACAGAAATCAATATCCATGTCGGGTGGCATGCCCGGCAGGTCTGAAGGAAAAACCTCAGGGAACTCCCATGCAATAGGGACTGACTCAATGAATAGAACCTCTGCGCTGGAATCACGAACATAAGCCAGATAAGCTAGACACCCCTTCTCGACCATGCGTCGAGCCTTAACATAAGAAATAACAGTGCGAGCGGAGTGGCTTAAGGTACCTTTCCACTCTAATCGGGGTGATTCTGGCAAGGTTAAGGTCACAATCTTAGCATGGCAATCAAGAATAGCATGGTATGGGGACAACCAGTCCATCCCCAATATGACATCAAAATCTACCATGTCCAAAAGCAACAGATCAACACGGGTCTCAAGACCCCCAAATATAACTACGCACGAACGATGCACCCGATCAACAACAACGGAGTCACCCACTGGTGTAGCCACATAAACTGGAATATCCAGAGCATAGCTGGGCACGGCCAAATACGGTGCGAAGTAGGAAGACACATAGGAATATATAGATCCAGGGTGAAATAATACTGAAGCACCTCTGCCACACACAAGAATAGTACCTGTAATCACGGCATCTGATGCCTCTGCCTCTGGCCTGGCTGGTAAAGCATAGAATCGGGGATCTGCACCTCCCCTCTGAGCTACGTCTCTAGGACGGCCATCAACTGGCTGACCTCTACCTCTGGCCGGACGGTCTCCACCTCTATGGTCTCGACCTCCACCTCTATAATCTCTACCCCCGCCTCTGGCTGGCTAGGCAGGCTGAGGGTCAGCTGGTGCCTGAATCATAGGAAGAGGACCCCGCTGCTGAGAGTTGCCCGTTGCTCGAGGGCAGTACCTGATAAAATGACCCGGGTCACCACAACCGTAGAAACTCTTAAACTGATAGGGCTGCTGGCCCTGACGACCTGAATGGCCTCCACGAACACTCTGAAGAGGCTGAGCATTAATAGGAGGCTGATCTGAATAATGCCCATGAGAACCGCGATCACCTGGTCCACCCTGTGAAGCCTGAAGGGCGGAATGAAAAGGCCTGGAGGACTGGCCTCTATCAAAGGATTCTCTGCTACCAGAGGAAGAAGCACCAAACCTACCCGAATGACGAGGCCTCTTATCCGAAGAATAACCGCCTCCCCTAGCAAGAGTCATCTCAACTCTACGTGCTGCATTTGCTGCCTTCCGAAATGATATGTCACTCCCCACGCCCATAGCCATCTGGAGTCTAATTGGCTGATTAAGCCCATCTATAAACCTGCGGACCCTCTCCCGCTCCGTGGGAAGTATCACCACCGCATGACGAGCCAAATCGACAAATCTCATCTCATACTGTGTAACTGTCATAGTGCCCTAATGGAGGCGCTCAAACTGCCTCCGAAGTACATCCCTCTGAGTAGCAGGGAGAAACTTCTCCATAAATAGTTCCGCAAACTGGTCCCATGATAAAGCTGGGGACCCCGCTGGTCGAGTCAAGCAATAATCTCTCCACCAAGTCTTGGCGGATCCTGCAAGTCTGAATGTACAGAAGTCAACTCCATTTGACTCCATGATCCCTATAGTCTTGAGAATCTCATGGCAGCTGAATAAGAAGTCCTGAGGATCCTCTGATGTGGCTCCACTGAATGTAGTGGTAAATAGCTTGGAGAACCGATCAAGCCTCCATAACGAATCAGAAGTCATGGCCGCTCCATCACCTGCATGAGCCGTGGTACCTGACTGAGTGGCCACAGCTGGCTGAACCACTGGTGCCTGAGGCTGAGGAGCTACTGGCTCCGGAGTACGAGCAATAGGAGTCTGGGCCCCTCCTCCAGCCTGAGAAGCGGCTGGTGCAACTGATAATAAACCCGCTCTGGCAATGCTGTCCATAAATCCCGCTATTCTGACCAAAGCATCCCGGAGATCCGGGGTAATTAAAGCCTCTCCTGGGACCTGAGCTGGGCCCACTAGAGCTGCTGGGACCGGAACCTCCTCGTCAATCTCAATATGAGGCTCCACCTCTGGGGTAGCTACCTGGGGCTGAGCTCTACCCCTACCACGACCTCTGATACGGCCTTGGCCCCTGCCCCTCACGGGAGCTGCCTGGGGCTCGGGCTGCTGGTCAGCGGACGAAGAAGCGCGTGTCCTTACCATCTGCGAAAGGACAGAATAGAAATTCAATCGGTATTTGAGGAACAAGTCGCACGACAAGAAAGAACAAATGAGAGACTCTTTCCTAACTCAATAGACTCTGGAGGACAAGTACAGACGTCTCCGTACCTACCTCTCAAACTCTACTAAGCTTGTTCGTGAGTGGTGAGACCTATGTAACCTAGAGCTCTGATACCAACTTGTCACGACCCGGATTTTCTCCCAACATCGGGATCGTGATGGCGCCTACTCGTGGTAGCTAGGCAAGCCACTGTATTCATACTATCCTGTTTTAACACCATTTAAATTAAATAAATGCGGAATACTTTATCAAAATAGAAATAACTAATTACAAGATAAAAATCATACTGAAATCCTCTACCCAAGACGTGGAGTCACCAACTCACGAACAACTATGGAATACTACACATAAAAGTTTGAAGGAAATATAACATAATTCTGTTTGTCTCGGAACAAAGAGACTGCAGCTAGTAACATAAATAAAGAGAGAGACGCCGGGCCTGCGGACGTCTGCAAGCTACCTCGGTCTCAAATGTGATCAACTCCCACGCAATCGATTTACTGCTGCTGCTCCTGATCGTAACCTGGACCTGTGCAAAAACGCACAGAAGTGTAGTATCAGCACAACCGACCCCATGTGCTGGTAAGTGCCTGGCCTATCCCGGCGAAGTAGTGACAAGCCTAGGACCGGACACCCACATAAACCTGTGCAATTCAATATATATGTATACCACAGAATAACAAGAAATAACCAGGTAATAACACAATAAGGAATATCTCAAATAATTCAACAATTAACAACAGTTAATAAGTTCACAAGGAAAACAAAGTATAATGGAAAAACATATAATATCAAGTCAAGGAATAGCAAACAATTGCACGGCATCACCCTTCGTGCTTTTACTCTCATCCTCACCAAATAAGCAAATAAAGTACACGGCATCACCCTTCGTGCTTTTACTCTCATCCTCACATCCATAGTACGGCATGATCCTTCGTACATGGTTCAATAACAGGGCACGACATGATCCTTCGTGCATAATCAATAAAACATGGCACGACATTAACCTTCGTGCATAAATAATAAATCAAGGCACGACATTAACCTTCGTGCATAAATAATAAATCAAGGCACGACATCACCCTTCGTGCATTATCACTCTTCCTCACCCAAATAACAATCACAGTTAATGGCAAAGAAGGAAGCAGAAATTCATAAACTGTCCCAACAAGGGCAATCAATAATTATCTTCACAACAAGTCCCGACAAGGGAGAACAATAACAATTCATCTGTGAATATATCTCATAATAATCATTTTCAACGACTCACGGTCATACTAGACGCCAGTGTATGGATGCTCGTCACCACAGCCCATACACCGCACTCGATCACATAATACATAGCACATAATCCTATTCCCTCAAGCTAGGATAGAACAAACACTTACCTCGAATGTTTATGAACAATTCAATCCGTGGAAATGTCATTTTCTTTCAAATTTGGCTCCAATCCAATCGTATCTATACACAATTGATTTAATATCATCAATACTACTCAACAAACTAATTCTTAAGACCAAATACAACTTTTACAACATTCTGCCTGGAATAGTGAATTTCAACCCCGGGCCCACATGGTCGGAACTCGGGGTTAGGACCAAAATCCGGTAACCCATCCCCCCACGAGTTCATGTATAAGATTTGTTTCAAAATCGGACCTCAATTCGAGGTCCAATTTCCCAATCTATGAAAAACCCTATATTCTAACAAAAACAAGAAATTCTACCATGAAAACCTTTGATTTCTATTGAAAAACATGTTTAATGATGTTAGGAATTGAAAGAATTAAGTAAAAAGTGACTTACAATTGTTTTGATGAAGAAGGAATCCGTGAAGAATTGCAAATGGGTGTTTTTGTTTTGTAAAAAGTGAAGAAATGAACTGAAAATCGTGTTTTACAGGTCTCTGTGTTCGCATTTGCGAACCCCGACCAATTTCTGGAGTTTGAAAAATAAGTTAGGGCTGGGAAGTTCGCATTTGCGAACTTTTGTTCGCATTTGCGAAGCCAAGGCAAATCTGGGGGCTTCGCATTTGCGAAAATATGTTCGCATTTGCGAACCAGGCTGGAAAGGGGAGTGTTCGCATTTGTGAACTAATGTTCGCATTTGCGAACACAGGCAGTAAAGGGCATTGTTCGCATTTGCGAACTATTGTTCGCATTTGCGAACATAGGCGGGACAAGGGGATGTTCGCATTTGCGAACAATTGTTCGCATTTGCGATCAGGGTTCGCATTTGCGAGCCCTGCCTTGTACTGGGTTCGCATTTGCGAGCCCTGCCTTGTTCTGCCCCCTTCGCAATTGCGAGAAATGCTTCGCAATTGCGAAGCCAACAGCTGGGTGAAAAACCAGCAGTGCAAAAATTCAGAATTTAATCCAACGGCCTATCAAATCTTTACCCGAGCCCCCGGGCTCCAAACCAAACATGTACACAACCTCAAAAATACATTATGAACTTGTTAGTGCGATCACATCGCCAATATCACATCGTTTTCATCAAATCAAGCCTCAAATTCATGATTTTCATACTTTTGGTTTTCAAAACTTTCAAACTTGGAACTCAAGGTCCAAAACATCTCAAACGACATCCGAATGTCACCAAACTTTACAGAAATCACATATATATTATTTAAGACTTGTACCGGGCGTCGGAACCAAAATACGAGCCCGATACCAAGGTCAATTAATTCATTTCCTTTAACAATTACTTTAAAAACAATTTCATAGAAAAATTCATAACTTGGGCTTTATGCCTCCGAATTCGACTCCGGACGCATGTCCAAGTCCCATATTTTCCTACGGACCTCTCGGGACCACCCAATCTCGGGTCCGGATCCGTTTACCAAAAATGTTGACCGAAGTCAACCATATCAATATTAATATCATTTTTATCCACATTTCTCATAGAATTCATATTTTCTATCACAAAATCTTTCCGGCTACATGCTCGGATTGTGCACGTAAATCGAGGCAACATGGAATGAGGTTTTCAAGGCCTCGAAGCTCGAAATGATTAATAAAATAAGTGATGACCCTTTGGGTCGTCACAGAATACATATTCATTATTCAAAGAATATGAACGTGCTAATGGTAGTGAATATACCACACTCACCTCTAGAAGAAGGTTTGAGATGATACCATAAATAATGTCATTATTATGGCATAAATGGTCATTGGTCACGTACCTATTGTACGCCAAAATATTTTGGCATTGTGATTATTAAAAGACAACGGTAATGCAAGAAATAGATCTTGCATATAATTTTGACCATACACATAATGGTATAACTTTCTCTTTAAAAGAGATATTCACCACATGGATGTTGATGAATCTGTGGTAGTACAAAATTAATTGAGAGCTCTGGAAGAGCCAATTAATACTATTTTGGAGAAACACAATTGATTAGCAATAAGGTATTGTGTTGTAGTAAGTCTCAAAAGAAACTTATTCAGTTTTCAAAGTATACGCGAAAACAATTGATTATGTTGAGACTATAAATAAAGGAAAGATTTAATATCTTCTATTACTACAACTTGTAGCGGGGTAATATGTATGTGAAAAACTACCCACTTTATTCTCCAATTTATACTGCATAAACAAAGAATACCACAATGAAGTGGATATTGATATAAAACCCATATCATAATAAACTTGGAGTTTATTCATAATTGCACACATCATGGTGTAAATCTGAAGTTTATCAATGCTGATAATTTATTCAGTTGACATAATTGGTTTAGCCATATCAATTTAAGCATGATGTGCAAAAATAATAGAGAATTCACATGGGTAAATATTAAAGAACTAGAAAGTTCTTTACGAATTCTCTTACATTGCTTGTTCTCATTAATTAATAGATCAATAAAAATTGGGATTGAATCCCATGAATGCTGGAAATATCAAAGATGAATATGGGCTCATTCACCCGCCATGTATACCACATAAGATGCATCTATGAGATGGTTACATGTGCAATTATTATTAACCCGCAATCTGGCCGGTGTGTGCGAGGTAACTTGCTCAATAATTTGATTTAGAGCATAATTTTCAGATTTTCTATTCAAGAAGTTCATCTTGATAAGTTGGTCTACATCATAGCTGGTTTAGCAGAATAATTTATTGAGTGCCTCCACTTAATATCTAAACTATTGCTTATAAGAACAAAGTTTATATATATCAGTTTGATATACGTTATATACGAAAGTATATTATTTTCTCCCCTCACAAGTGGTTCAGGGTCAGGAACCAAATAATTCCATCTTATTATTATTGATGTGTGGTGTATATTTTGATTAACACCATAACACACAAAGATGGGTTCTCAAAGTTGATGAAACAAGTTAGTTTTTCTAACATGAGGGGGAGATAAGATACAACAATTGAGAAAAGTTACATTAATGAATTATCATTTATACATCTAGATCCTCAAATAAAATAATATGAACTTGAAGTTCATAAAAGGATAATTCATATGCAATTTATTGCAAAGCATGTCAGACGCATTTGCTGACCCAAAGAAAGTAACTATATTCTCACTGCAAATGCTCATATCTTATTAAGTCCTAGAATGACAAAGTCTATGGTAAGCTTAAAGCGTATAGACAATCGGTTTAAAATAAACTTCTTTATAAAGAAGATGAGCAAATGATCATAATAAAAGAGGCAAGTGATCTAGAAGATCACATGACATTACACTTCATAATATGTCATGAGAGATTCAGGTACCTGAATATATGAATGAAGAGATCTCTATGTTATGTCGTTATGAAAATATATTGAAACTGATATAAAATCTTTGTCGACGTCAACCTTCAAGAAGCTATTGCATAAGATTGGGATGCGAAGGCTTAATGATGTGAATTGATGCTCTCATCAGGGGGAGTTAATGCACGTTGCACTCTTTTTCCCTTACAAGGTTTTGTCCTACTGGGTTTTCCTTGCGAGGTTTTTAACGAGGCAACCAAAAGGCGTATTTTTAAATATGTGTACTCTTTTTCCTCTTCTAGAATTTTTTTTCCACTGGGTTTTATTTTAGTTAAGGTTTTAACGAGGCACGTTATCATTAAATAGACATTCAAGGGGGAGTATTATGAATCGAATTCTATTTAGAGTGAATGTCTATCTTGTGGAGAGTTTTACTTTGTGACTAAGTCATATTTCTCTTATAAATAGAGGGGTCTTACCTCATTGTAATTCATCCCAAAATTCAATAGGAATTTCCTCTCTCTATTTCTCTGCAATACTGTTCTTCTTCTTTTATTATTTTATAATGTTTAACAATTAATAAAGGATTTTCAAGATTTACTTTTCATTATCTTATCAATTTATATCAATCCATGAAAGGCAATATCAACATTTAAAGTTCTCAGGCAACAATATATATCATGCGGAAATCATGTCGAGGTTGACAGCCTGCTCCAACAGAAATGTAAACTGTGCACTGTCGAGGGTCGAACGGCTCGAACCATAGATGAATGTATTACCCTGCTCGCGAACTATCCTACGACGCAGTCAACATAAAATAAACAAGCACCTGCTCGCGAATCATACATGTGACGAATGTACACGTAGAGATACATGCTCAAACAGTCAATCAAGAATATATCGGGGAATATTTATCCAAATAAATCCAATTCTCCTTTAAAAAATTAAGAAAATGAAATTTAATCTTTTTAGAAATTCATTTACTAGTTCAATATGATTTAAGCATTTCAGGCTGTCAATAAGCTTACAATTAATCCAAGTATAGTATGCTTTTGTATTATAGACTACCCGGACAATAGCATAATAGTAGCTATGCACAGACTCTCGCTCCTCGTGCGTACGTAGCCCCCACAAATAGGAGCACATAACCAATTAACTCACCTATGGGGATAATTTCCTCTCACAAGATTAGAAAGGAGACTCACCTCGCTCTGAAGCCTATATTCCGATTCAAGAATGCGCTCAAACCTCCAGTTTAGAGCCGAACGATCCAAAACTATTCAAATAGGGCAAGAACTAGTCAATACACGCTTAGAAGTTCATATTCTAATTATTAACCCAATTTCTCAATCCTAAATGCAAGATTCCTAAAATTTATCCCCGGGCCCACGTGCCCGGATTCCGGAAAACTTTAAAGAATATTGTTACCCATAACCTAAGGAACAAGAGTATATGATTTTTACTCCATTCCCTAACAATTTTCGTGGTTAAATCTTGTTTTTACCAAATTCTAGGTTTTTCATCTAAAACTTTTGATTTTTCCTAATTTTCACATGTTAATCTACCCATAATCTATGTATTTAAGTTATGATGTGCCCAATTTACTTACCTCTTTGATGATGATCGAATCCCTCCTCAAATGATCTCAAACATTGTCTAAGGTCAATGGGAAATGGGCTAAGTCTCGGAATAAAAAGTCACAGCTTGCATTTGCGACTCCAGGCTCGCAATTGCGATGTCATATTTACGACAAAAGCTTCGCAAATGGGAAGCCTAGCCTTCCCCTTCCCTTATCGCACTTGCGACAAAAATCTTCGCAATTGCAAAGATCACAACGTCGCAATTCCCATCTTCCATTTTGCAATTGCGACTTCCCCCCCTAGCGCCTAGGCTCGCAAATGCAAACGGGACCTCGCAAATGCGAGGTCGGATTTGCGACCCAAGCATCACAAATGCGATCATACAAGTACCTGGCAATCCTGTTTCTTAGCAAATCACTACAAAGCTATCCCGAATCTCACCCGAGCCCTTGGGGCTCCAACTCAAACACTTGCACAAGTCTAAAAACATAACACGCACTTGCATAAAGCCATAAGTCACATCAAACAATTCTAGAGCCATGAATCACACTCCAATCCAAGCTTAATGAACTTTGAAATTTCAAACTTCTACATTTGATGTTTAAACCTATCAATTCACGTCTGATTGACCTCGAATTTTGCACAAAAGTCATATTTGAATTACGGACCTACTCAAATTTTCGAAAACGGATTCAAACCCCGGCATCAAAAAGACCACTTTCGGTCAAACCTCTCAAAAACTTTAAAATTTCTATCTTTAGCTAAATGACTCCAAAATGACATACGGACCTACGAATTCACTTTTGATCGCGCTCACAACTTCAAAATCACCATACGGACCTATTCACATGTCACGACCCAAACCCAGTCATGACGACGCCCAACCCTAAAGCTAGGAAAGTCAGACCAACAACTGTTTCCACAGTTAAAGACCAGTCCCAAAAGGATAAATTTCAAGAATAATATAAGTGTTAATAATAATACTCCAATATTAATAGGATAATTAAATACTAAGAAGTGCGAACATCGATATAACACTGCCAAAAGATCTGGGCTCACGAGTCTAGAGCCTTTAAGCAAAAACTGAATAGTAATAGGAATACTGAATAAGATACTCAAGTCTCGGAATATATATAGAAATAACTGAAATAAAGAGAGAAGCTAGGTTCTGCGAACGCCGGCAGCTACCTCAGCAACTCGAATATACTCGGTAGTAAGCTGGAATGCTCGTCTAACCCTCCTGTGTACCTGGATCTACACACAAAGGTGCAGGGAGTAAGGGTGAGTACTAAGTACATAGTGAGTAAAAAGTATATAAAATAGCTAAAAGCAGGAAATCCACAGAATACCACAGAGCAAAGCTAAAACTACAGTCTAATACCTACCATGAAATAACAACAACATCAAATCACAAATATCACAGGTAATTTACAAACAAGAATGCAATGCAATGCACATGACCGCTACGCCATGTAGCCCAATTCGTTTAACATCGACGGCGCTCATTGGGGGTATGTACAGACTCCGGAGGGGCTCCTTCAGCCTAAGCGCAATATTCATATCATCTACTGCGGCGTGCAGCTCGATCCATACTCAGTCCACAACATGCATATGAGTCACACAACATTTCAATTTATTTATTTCCTGGTACCAATTTATTAACAATGAAAAATACTTTAATTTTATTTATTTTTCCAAGAACAGGTGACTTAGCATTTCATAATATTGATTTCAGGCCAGGACTAAGGTCAATGATTTTACAAGTCAAGCTATCACATAGATATCTATCCCTTGGGGATACTACAGGTCGGCACAAGGCCCCAAACATGGCTTATAGCCCACATATATACTTTACACAGGGTGTGTTTCAACAGCTAATATAATATTATTCATGTTCGGGATGGACCAAGTCTCAATCCCAAGTCATAACCAATCCCGCACATGCCATGGGGTGCGAGTCACGCCCTAATAGCGTCACAATGTGCTAAGCCGGGGTTTCAAACCCTCAGGCTACCATATACACTAACTACTTATCTCTAACCGGTCGTGGACTCGTCCGCGATACCTTTTCCCTTCGAATTGGCTGCCTCGTACGTCGAATCTAGTCAAAACCACAGTAATTACATAAAAATCGATCAAAGAAACATAACCCAATAAAAATTACTTGGAAAACGCAATAACACATGAAGTTGGTAAAACCCGAGCCCCGAGCCCACTTCTCGAAAAATTTCAAAATTCATACCAACGGATTCCTCGTCTCGCCACGAGTCTGTGCATATAAAATTTATCGAAATTAGAGTTCGAATGGCCTTTCAAAACCCAAAAACTCGTTTGAATAATTTAGGCCCTAATTCTTCACAAATTCTACCCAATTTCATGAATTTTGGTGTTGATTCTAGCATAAAATCGTGTTTTCGAGTCAAGAAACTTATCTTCTGCGATTACCCATTGATTTCTCTCTTCAAAGCTCTCAAAACCCTCCCTTGACGAAGTAAAAATGGTGTAAAATAATGAGGGTTTGCGTCTGATTTTAACTTAACTGTTTTGTCACTGACGGCCTGTTCTATGCGATCGCAATGCCCATATGCGATCGCATAGAGTAAAATTTCCCAGGCCATTTTTCCTTCTATGCGATCGCAATACCTCTATGTGCTCGCATAGAGCAATCTCCCTGTGCCCCAAATTCCTTCTCTGTGATCGCAACACAGTGTATGCGATCGCACTGTGCAACATTATGAACCTATGCGATCGCACTCTCATCTATGCGATCGCATAGAGCAAATTCCTAGCTCCTCAATTCCTCTTCTATGCGATCGCATTAACAGCCCTTGCGATCGCACTAGTAATTTCCTCAACCTATGCGATTGCACACTCCTCTGTGCGATCGCATAGAGCAATTTCTAATCCCCTTCAGGTTCTTCTATGCGATCGCAATGACCCTATGCGATCGCATAGAGCAATAACTGACTGCAATATTTCTGCTGCAACATCTAAGTTCAAAACCTCCCATTGGGCATCCGAAATCATCCCGACACCCTCAGGACCTCAACCAAATGCACAGATATGTCATATTACTTCATTCAAACTTGCTCGTAACATAAAAACACCATCATAAACATCAAAAACACCAAATTCTCACATATGCAAGCCTAAGTTTCATTGAAACTTCCAAAACTAACATTTGACCTAAAACCCAACCTAAACATCTCCAAATGACCTAAAATTTTGCACGCATATCTAAAATAACCTAACAGAGCTACTGCAACTCTCGGAATTTCATTTCGAGCCCCAAATCAAAATCTCACCTACCGTCCGGAATTCGCCAAAATTCAAACTTAGCCAGTTCAAGCCTAAATCTACACCGGACCTCCGAATTTGATTTCTGATTGCTCTCCTAAGTCATAAATCATCCCCCAAAACTAGTCGAATCATCAAAAATCCATTCTGAGCTTTCTAACTCATTTGTCAACATTTGGTTGACTTTTCCAAACTATTCTTCTCATAATGAGGTTTATTGCCTCATTTCTAACTAGATTCCATCCTATTTACTTCTAACTCTCCAAACACATATAAATTAACATGTTAAAGTATAAAGAGAAGAAAACGGGGTGGTAACTCCCGTAACAACGGGTCGGGTCGTTACATTCTCCCCAACTTAAACAAACGCTCGTCCGCGAGCGGGTTGAGAAACATACCTGGAGTCCCAAATAAGTGTGGATATCTACTCCGCATCTCCTGCTCGGTCTCCCAAGTTGCTTCCTACACGGGACGACCTCTCCACTGCACTTTTACCGAAGCTATTTCTTTGGATCTCAACTTACGAACCTGTCGACCCAAAATGGCTATCGGCTCCACATCATAAGTCAAGTCCTCATCCAGCTGTATCGTGCTGAAGTCTAATACATGAGACGGATCTCCAAAGTACTTTCGGAGCATAGATACATGGAACACCGGGTGAACTCCCGACAAGCTGGGTGGCAAAGCAAGCATATAGGCCACCTCCCCAACTTTCCGAAGCACCTCAAAAGGTCCAATGAACCATGGGCTCAACTTTCCTTTCTTTCCAAACCTCATAATGCCCTTAATAGGCAAAACCTTCAGCAACACCTTCTCGACCACTAAATAAGACACATCTCGGACCTTCTAGTCCGCATAACTCTTCTGACGCGACTGAGCTGTGCGAAGTCTCTCCTGAATCACCTTCACCTTGTCTAAGGAATCCTAGACTAACTCTGTCCCTAATAATCTAGCCTCGCCGGGCTCAAACCAACTGACTGGAGACCTACACCGCCTTCCATATAAGGCTTCATATGGTGCCATCTGAATGCTGGACTGATAGCTATTGTTATAAGCAAACTCTACAAGAGGAAAGTAATCAGCCAAATCAATGACACAAGCACGCAACATGTCCTCCAGTATCTGAATTGTACGCTCGGACTGCCCATCCGTCTGTGGGTGAAATGATGTGCTCAGCTCTACCTGTAAACCCAATTCTCACTGAAATGTCCTCCAGAACCGAGAGGTAAACTGAGTACCTCTATCTGATATGATAGAGACTGGAACTCTATGCAATCTTACAATCTCATGGATGAATATCTATGCTAACCGCTCCAAGGAGTATGTAGTGCACACAAGAATGAAATGAGCTGACTTGGTCAGCCTATCCACAATCACCCGGACTGAATCAAACTTCCTCAGTGTCCGAGGGAGTCCACTAACAAAGTCCAAAGTTATCCTTTCCCACTTCCACTCGGGAATATCAATACGCTGGAACACGCCACCGGGCCTCTAATGCTCATACTTGACCTGCTGACAGTTGAGGCACCGTGCTACATGAATCACAATATCTTTCTTCATCTTTCTCTACCAATAATGCTGCCACAAATCCTGGTACATCTTTGAGGCACCTGGATGAATCGAATACCGCGAGTTGTGGGCCTCCTCCAATATCAACTCATGTAGGCTATCAATATTGGGCACGCATACCGGCCCTGCATCCGCAACACACCATCACTATCAATAGTGACATCTCTGGCATCATCATGCTGAACTCTATCCTTAATGACAAACAAGTGTGGATCATCATACTAGCGCTCTCGAATACGGTCATATAAGGAAGAACGAGATACCATGCAAGCCCTCACCCGTCTAGGCTCAGAAATATCCAGCCTTACCATCTGATTAGCTAGAGCCTGAACATCAACTGCAAGGGGCCTCTCCCCAACTGCAATGTACGCCAAGCTGCCTATACTAATAGCCTTCCGGCTTAAAGCATCGGCCACCACATTGGCCTTCCCGGGATGATACAAGATGGTAATATCATAGTCTTTGAGTAATTCAAGCCATCTCCGCTGCCTCAAATTGAGATCTTTCTACTTAAACAAATGTTGAAGGTTGCGGTGGTCTGTATATACGTCACAAAATACACCATACAAGTAATGCCTCCAAATCTTCAAGGCATGAACAATAGTAGCTAACATTAAGTCGTGAACATGGTAGTTCTTCTCATGGGTCTTTAGCTGATGAGAAGCATATGCAATAACTCTACCCTCCCACATCAATACACAACCGATCCCAACTATCGAAGCATCGTAATACACCGTATAAGACCCTGAAGCTGATGGCAATACAAGCACTGAAGCTGTGGTCAAGGCCGACTTGAGCTTCTGGAAGCTCTCCTCACATTCACCTGACCACACAAATGGAGCGTTCTTCTGTGTCAACTTCGTCAAAGGTGAAGCAATAGATGAAAACCCCTAAACAAACCTGCGGTAATATCCTGCCAAACCGAGGAAACTCTGGATCTTAGTAGCTGAGGAAGACATGCTCCAATTCTGCATCGCCTCGACTTTCTGTGGATCGACCCGAATACCATCGCTGGACACTACATGTCCTAGAAAAGTCACAGTGTCGAGCCAGAACTCACACTTAGAAAATTTTGCATAAAGTTTTTCCTCTCTCAACCTCTGCAATACCACCCTCAAGTGTTGTGCGTGCTCCTCTTGGATGTGCGAGTACACCAGGCTATCATCAATAAATACGATCACAAAAGAATCCAGATACGGACGAAATACACTGTTCATCAAGTACATGAATGCGGCTGGGGCATTAGTCAGCCCAAAAGACATCACCAGAAATTCATAGTGCCCATATCTTGTTCTGAAAACCGTCTTAATAATGTCTGAATCCCTAATCTTCAACTGGTGATAACCAGATCGAAGGTCAATCTTAGAGAATACACTTTCTCCCTGAAGCTGATCAAACAAGTCCTCAATACGAGGTAATGGGTACTTATTCTTCATTGTCACCTTGTTCAACTGCTTGTAATCAATGCACATCTCATTGTGCCATCTTTCTTCTTTACGAATAATACCGGTGCACCCCAAGGTGACACACTCGGGCGAATGAACCCCTTATATAAGAGTTCCTGAAGTTGTTCTTTAAACTCTTTTAACTCAGCTGGCACCATGCGATAGGGAGGAATAGAACTGGGCTGAGTGCCCGGCACCAAATCAATACCGAAATCGATGTCCATGTCCGGCAGCATGCCCGGCAGGTCTGCTAGAAATACATCTGGGAAATCCCTCACAACGGGGACCGAACCAAGATTGGGAGTCTCGGCCTCAACATCTCTAATGAAAGCCAAATAAGATAAACAACCCTTCCCAACCATTCGTTGGGCTTTTAGGAAGGAAATTACTCTATCGGATACACAATCAGTCACGCCTCGCCACTCAATCCTCGGATTACCTGGAATAGCTAATGTGACTGTCTTGGCATGACAGTCCAGGATCGCATGGTAAGGAGATAACCAATCCATTCCTAGAGTCACGTCAAAATCCACCATGCCCAATAATAATAAGTTAACTCGGGTCTCCAGACCCCTAATATTAACAAGACATGATCGGTATACATGATCTACAATAACTGTATCACCCACCGGGGTAGACACATGCACGGGCAACACAAGAATACCATGAGTCATACCCAAATGATGCGCAAAATATGAAGATACATAGGAATAGGTAGATTCGGGATCAAATAAGACAGAAGCATCCCTGTGGCAGACTGAGATAATACCTGTGATGACTGCATCTGATGCACTAGCGTCCCTCCTATCTGGAAGAGCATAAAAATGAGCCTGACCTCCGCTAGTACTATCCTTACCCCTAGGGTGACCTCTGTCTACCTGACCACCACTCCTAGCTGACTGAGCGGGTGCTGAAGAAACAGGAGCAGAAGACGAAGGCTGATCCCTCTGTTGAGACCGCTTACGAAGCAATTGGGGACACTCCCTCCTGATATAGCCCAACTCACCACACTCAAAACAATAGCCTGAGCTGGAGAAAGGGACTACTAAGAACCCCTCGCTGCAGATGAACCCTGAGCTGAAGGAGCAAGAGCAGAGTTCTGAGTTGGAAGGGCGCTCAGTGCGGGCTGGCTCTGCTGACGACCTTGTTGGCCCTGATGACCCTGATAACCCCGACGACCACGATCTGGCGAAGCCCCACTAGGCTCCGCATGGCCTGACTGGGGAGATTTGAGGGAACAACCTCTGCTGTGCTGAGACTGGCCCCTAGACAGAGCACCACTGTAACTACCTGCACCCCAGTGCCTCTTAGCCTCCCTCTCCTCACGCTCTCGACGGTGGTCTGTCTCTATCTGACGAGCCGCATCAACACCTCTTCAAAAGTAACTACTATAGCCCTCTCTCTAGTTATCAATATACGGATAGCATAACTGAGACCATCCACAAATCTCCCGATCCTCTCACGATCTGTCGGAATCATCCACATGGCATGCCGAGCTAGCTGTGTAAACCTCAACTCGTACTGAGTCACTAACATATCTCCCTGCTTCAACTACTTAAACTAACGATGCAGCTCCTCCCTCTGAGACTGGGGCACATTCTTCTCCAGAAATACTGTGGAGAACTGCTGCCAAGTGAGGGGAACTACCCCAATAGGCCTACGCCTCTCAATATCCTCCCACCAATGAAATGCTGGTCATGTGAACTGGAAGGTAGTGAAAGAAACACTGCTAGACTCCAGAATACCCGCAATACGAAGCATACGCTGGCACTTATCCAGAAAACCCTGGGAGTCCTCGCCCTCAACATCGCTGAACGTCGGAGGCTGTAGTCTCCCAAACCTCTCCAACCGATGCTACTCATCATCAGGCATTGCTGGGACGACATGAGCTGGGGCTGGTACGACTGGTGCAGCCGGCTGAACTAGCTGAGCTGGAGCTGCCTCAGGTGGCGTTAAATCCTGAACTACCGACTCTGGTGTGCGAGCAACGGGGGTCTGATTTTCTCCCCCTGCCTGTGAAGAAGATCATGTAGAAGAGGTCGCAACCACCTGAGCTAAGCCAGTACACACTAATAGGATATGTGATAAGGTCTCCTGAAGACCCGGTATCTCAATAGACACTACTTGTGCCTGAACCTGAGCTACTGGGATGCCTGCAGCTGGGACCTGATCCTGAACCCGGTCCACTGGCGTTGGGATCTAACCCTGAGTCTGGTCAGCTGGTGGGTCAGCAGGTGCTGTCACTATTGCCCTACCTCTGCCACGACCACGGCCTCTGGGTGCCACTGGTGGTTGTCCGCCACATCTATTAGCACGTGTTCTCGCCATCTGTGAGGGAATAGAATACAAAAAAATTTAGTTTCACGATAGCACAAACCACACGATATGAATCCAAGAAAGTGAAGTGTTTTCTAAAGTTCTGTAGCCTCCCGAGGATAGATACGGACGTCTACATACCGATCCGCGAGAGCCTACTAAACTGGCTCATGACTCGCAAGTCCTAGTAACCTAGGCTCTGATACCAACTTTTCACGACCCAAACTCGGTCGTGATGGCGCCCAACCCTAAAGCTAGGCAAGCCAGACCAACAACTGTTTCCACAGTTAAAGACCAGTCCCAAAAGGAAAAATTTCAAGAATAATATAAGAGTTAATAGTAATACTCCAATAATAATAGGATAATTAAATACTGAGAAGTGCGAACATCGAAATAACACTCCCAAAATATCTGGGGTCACGAGTCTAGAGCCTCTAAGCAAAAACTAAATAGTAATAGGAATACTGAATAAAATACTCAAGTCTGGGAATATATATAGAAATAACTGAAAGAAAGAGAGAAGCTAGGTTCTGCGAACGCCGGCAGCTACCTCAACAACTCGAATATACTCGATAGTAAGCTGGAATGCTCGTCTAACCCTCCTGTGTTCCTGGATCTGCACGCAAAGGTGCAGGGAGTAGGGGTGAGTACTAAGTACTCAGTGAGTAAAAAGTATACAAAATAGCTCAAAGAAGGAAATCCACAGAATACCACCGAGCAAAGCTAAAACTACATTCCGATACCTACCACGAACTAACAACAACAACAAATCATAATTAGCATAGATAATTTACAAAAAAAATGCAATGCAATGCACATGACCGCTACGGCGCGTATCCATTTAACGTCGACGGCACTCACTAGGGGTGTGTACAGACTCCGGAGGGGCTCCTTCAGCCCAAGAGCAATATTCATATCATCCGTTGTGGCATGCAGCCCGATCCATACTCAGTCCACAACATGCATATGAGTCACACAATAGTTCAATTTATTTATTTCCAGGTTCCAGTTCATTAACAATGAAAAATACTTTAGTTATATTTAAATTTCCAAGAACATGTGACTTAGCATTTCATAATAGTGATTTAAATTCAGGACTGAGGTCAATGATTTTACAAGTCAAGCTATCACATAGATATCTATCCCCTAGGGATACTACAGGTCGGCACAAGGCCCCAAACATGGCTTATAGCCCACATATATACTTTACACAGGGTGCGTTTCAACCGCCAATATATTATTATTCATGTTCGGGATGGACAAGTCTCAATCCCCAGTCATAACTAATCCCCCACCTACCATGGGGTGCGAGTCACGCCCTAATAGTGTCACAATGTGCTAAGCTGGGGTTTCAAACCCTCAGGCTACCATATACACTAACTACTCACCTCTAACCGGTCGTGGACTCGTCCGCGATACCTTTTCCTTTCGAATTTGCCGCCTCGTGCGTCGAATCTAGTCAAAACCACAGCAATTACATAAATATGGGTCAAAGAAACATAACCCAATCAAAATTACTAGAAAAATGCAATAACACACAGAGTTGGTAAAATTCGAGCTCCGGGCCCACTTCTCGAAAAATTCCAAAATTCATACCAATGGATTCCTCGTCTTGCCACGAGTCCGTGCATATAAAATTTATCGAAATCAGAGTTCGAATGGCCTTTCAAAACCCAAAAACTCGTTTTCATAATTTAGGCCCTAATTCTTTATAAATTCTACCCAATTTCATGAATTTTGGTGTTGATTCTAGCCTAAAATCGTGTTTTCGAGTCAAGAAACTTACCTCCAGCGATTACCCATTGATTTCTCTCTTCAAAGCTCTCAAAAATATCCCTTGACGAAGTAAAAGTGGTGTAAAATAATGAGGGTTCGCGTCTGATTTTAATTTAACTGTTTTGTCACTGACGCCTTGTTCTATGCGATCGCAATGGCCCTATGAGATTGCATAGAGTAAAATTTCCCAGGCCATTTTGCCTTCTATGCGATCGCAATACGGCTATGCAATCGCATAGAGCAATCTCCCTAGGCCCCAAATTCCTTCTCTGTGATTGCAACACAGTGTATGCAATCGCACTGTGCAACATTATGAACCTATGCGGTCGCACTCTCATCTATGCGATCGCATAGAGCAAATTCCTAGTTCCTCAATTTCTCTTCTATGCGATCGCATTAACAGCCCTTGCGATTGCACTGAGTAATTTCCTCAACTTATGCGATCGCACACTCCTCTATGCGATCACATAGAGCAATTTCTCAATCCCTTCAGGTTCTTCTATGTGATCTCAATGACCCTATACGATCGCATAGAGCAATAACTGACTGAAATATTTCTGCTGCAACATCTAGGTTCAAAACCTCCCGTTGGGCATCCGAAATCATCCCGAGACCCTCGGGACCTCAACCAAATGCACAGATATGTCATATTACTTCATTCATACTTGCTCATAACATAAAAACACCATCATAAACATCAAAATTACCATATTCTCACAGATGCGAGCCTAAGTTTCATTGAAACTTCCGAAACTAACATTTGACCTAAAACCCGATCTAAACATCTTCGAATGACCTGAAATTTCGCACGCATATCCAAAATCACCTAACAGAGCTACTGCAACTCTTGGAATTTCATTCTGAGCCCCAAATCAAAATCTTACCTACCGTCCGGAATTCGCCAAAATTCAACCTTAGCCAATTCAAGCCTACACCGGACCTCCGAATTCGATTCCGATTGCTCTACTAAGTCAAAAATCATCCCCCAAAACTAGTCGAATCATCAAAAATCCATTCCGAGCTTTCTAACTCATCGGCCAACATTCAATTGACTTTTCCAAACTATTCTTCTCATAAAGAGGTTTATTGCCTCATTTCTAACTAGATTCCATCCGATTTACTTCTAACTCTCCAAACACATATATATTAACATGTTAAAGTATAGAAAGAAGAAAATGGGGCGGTAACAATGGGTCGGGTCATTACATCATAGACTCGGAATCCCAAATGGACATAGATATCATTGAAATGCACTTCAACCCAAACTTATGGACTTTTTTTCAAAATGCTACTTTCCTCAATAGGGGCCAAAACACTCCCGGGTCATCCAAACCCCATCCGGGCAAACTCCCAAGTTTGAAATCATCATAAGAACATACAGGAACCTTCAGATCCCGATTCCAAGGCCGTTTACTCAAAATTCCAATCCTAGTTAATTCTTTCAACGTTAAGCTTCCGAAATGAGAATTCTCTTTCCAAATCAACTCTGAACTTCCCAAAACTTAATTCCGACCACGCGTACAAGACATAATACCTGAAATGAACATGTTCATGGCCTCATACTGCTGAACGACATGCTAGAGCTCAAAACGACCGGTCAGAATGTTACATTCTCTCCACTTAAACATACGTTCGTCCTCGAACATGTTTAGAACTACACTGAAGTAGCCTGAATTTATTGTTTAACACCTCATGCACCTTTCCGTGCTACCACAACTCAGTTGAGCACATTAGCTCGATCAATTCTGAAGATATTTCCTTTTATTCAAGAAAATAAGCCTTAAAGTCCAATTCCGACATCCGGAATTATATGTTAGGCTTGTTTCCAACATACGATCATCATATCAATCACTACATAATGTACCCAAACATGACCTACACAATTTTGTTGAATTCATACCCTGCATCACTTTACTCAGAAAACAACAATGACATTCTCTGATTAAATAAACTGAAATTCCATGAATATGATACTCTCATTGCACCTTATGACCTACTCAAGCTTTGCTCTAGCTCTTATAGTATCGCCATGATGGAAGAGATATGTAGAAATTCATAACCAATTGCCGAATTAACAAATCATTTGGGTCTATACTCCTGACGAGAACTATCATTTCACTCTGAACCGAATAATGACCTTAACTTCTTAATGTATTTCCTATAATCAAATTGCACTGATCCTAAATCCAATGATCTCGTCTCACCCAGTATGAACTATTCAGGCAATAAGCCACCCTGACATGACCAAAAGTCCCATATGATGCTACAATGTGCCAATAAGCTACCATATCGAATGCGATATAAAGGAAAGCAAACTTTGAGAAGGAAATTGAACTATACCACTCGCGGATCATACACGCGACACATTCGTCTTAATTAAACAAACATCCCACTCGCGAATCATACATGCGACGCGGGCACACAACTAATATAAACTTTCCTTATAAAATAGGAAACAAAACACATAAAATAGATATGGGGAACTGTACTCAGCTTTACACTGTTGCAGCGTGCAACCCAATCCGAACAGCATAACCATGGCGGCGAGCCACCCGATCCACCCATAAAACTCACATAAGGAGATACGCACCGAGCTAGATTTCTCATTTCAATAATATACCGAATATTGGTCACAAGCACACTAAGTGCATAATTCCATCCCTGTGGAGACATATAGCGCCAGAAGCCACAAAACTCAAGCTCAACTGAGGTGTGATGTACGATTTGAAATCTCAAAAGCCATCCTGCTCATATAACATCATCTCTACACGAAGCCTCAATACACATGGAATTCACCAAGCTGTCTCACAATTCACACGATGCAATATGTCATTACATAAAATAGATGATGAAAAAATAACACCCCGACTACTCCTCCATTACGGAGAGCTATGTTGAAATGAATTCATCTGGCCTGATATAGAGCCCATATTTACATCTAAATCTATCCACTGACCTCAAGTCGACCCTGGTCGTTTACATCTAAATCCATCCATTGACCTCAAGTCGACCCTGATCGTACCAAACTAGGCCAGTGACCCTTCAAAGGTCCATACTAACTTCCCTTTTGTCACTACCCAATTCTCTAACCCAGTCGTGATGGCGCCTCTCGTAGAGACAATGCCAGCCAGTTATCTCAATTTGTCTCTTAAACATGTATTAAACATAAATGAATAGAAGATTACATCTTAACGGCATTGAAAACTATTAGCTACAAAGGGTGTCACAAGTCATGAGCATCTAAGAAGTAGGAACACTACTATAGGGCCAATAATATATATACAAAAATAAAATTTGGAATTCAAAGATGAAGTGCGGTGCCGCGAACACTGGCGGTCACCTTGCTCAACTATCATAGTAATACCTTCAGTCCACTGACAACCCGCTACCGAGTGAACAATACCTGCAACTGCACGCGAGGTGCAGGGAGTAAAGTGAGTACTCCTACTCAGTGATTAATAAGAATAAAGAATAATTGAGCGGTAAGAAATCACGTAAGAACACTCCATAATGCTATATAGGACAGTACAACCTTTTGAGAAAAACAGTAAAACCGTGAAAATCCTTTAGAAACATCTAGCTCAGTTAAAAACATCTTTTCAAAATATCCTTTTTCCAACAGTTAAGCATATGAATGTAATATCAGGTAGTGCAAGTCCGCACACAAATTAGCCCATCGGGCACTACACTCTATTAACAAATAACACCAGGGTATCTGGTACACAATGTAAGAAATAGCATGGATGTCAATGATATTAGAGTAGTGAATGTCATTCCATGTAGTATAAATAGTAACCAATGCGTGAATGCAATGCAATGCACATGATCACTGCGGCACGTATCCCGATCCATTTGGGTACCCATGCTCACTATGGGGGTTCAGACTTCGGAGGGGCTCCTACAACCCAAAACGCAATATCAATATCACACCGCTGCGGTGTGCAGTCTGATTCATCCTCAGTCCAGAGATGCACATGCAACACTGTTGTGGTACACAACTCGATCTATGCTCAGTCTAGAAATGCACATAATCCACTTGGGCAATATCAAAATAACAATTCACAGTTCAAAATGTCAACAACATGTTGTTTAAGTTTTCAAATCTTAGAAAAATGGCTGAGTTTGCGAAACAACATTTAGAACCTTGGACCGAGATCAAAATATTAACAAGTAATGCAAAACAGTGATATCAATCCCCGAAGTATTCAAATAATCGGTACGAAGCCCAAAACATGGCAATCAGCCCAAATCATGATAGCATCAAGTAAGTTGCAGTCAATACGCAGTAAAATCACAACTGGGACAGACCAAGTCACAATCCCCAATGGTGCTCTACCTCACGCTCATACCTGGCATGAAAGTCACCACAATAAAACACTGTGATGTGCAAATCCGGTGTTTCAAACCATTAGGATATCATTTACAAGTATCACTCACCTCGAACCGGTGAAAACTCTAGCTCGCGACGCCTTTGCCCCTCAAAATGACCTGCACGCGCGTCGAATCTAACAAAAATAAGAGCGAATACATTACAATATGCCAAGAGAACAATACCCAATCGAAAACAATCAAAATATAGCAAAATCTCGAAACTAGCAAACCCGAGCCCCGGGCTCACTTCTCAAAAAAATTACAAAACTCACATTACCGGATTTCTCGTCTCACCACGAGTCCATACATATCAAAAACTCCCAAATCCGAGCTCAAATGACATATCAAATCCCAATTCGAAATATCAAAATCTCAAGCCCAAGCTTTACCTCTTTTTTGTGAATTTCAACCAATTTCCATGCTAAATCTAACATAATCTTGTGTATTTAGGCTAAGGAACTTACCTCCAAACAATCCTCCTTGAATCCCTCTTCAATTAGCTCTCCCAAGCTCCAAAATTGCTCAACAACGGAGGAAAAATAACATAGGCTCACGGATGAAATATCAATTAAAAACCTTCTGCCCAGCTGGTATTACTCTATGCGAATGCGGTCAACTCTCCGCGTTCACGATGAAGAAACTTAAGTTGACCAAAACTTGCACTACGCGAATGCGGTGCACAACCCGCGATCGCGATGCTTTAACTTCACAACTTACACAAATGCGGCACTCATGTGAGAATGCGAAGAACAAAAATACTAGGCCCCCAACTTCCACTATGTGAACGTGAATGCGATGCTTCACCCCCCAGTTATATGCGATCGCGACACTGTCGATGCAATCGCGAAGACCATTTTTCCAAGCTCCCAAATTTACTCTACGCATTCGCGTCTCTACCCACGCGAACGCAATGAACAAATCTTATGCAACATCACAGCTAAAAACCTGCAACATTTGAGTCCAAGAAATAGTCCGATTGACCACCCGAAATCACCCCGAGGCCCTTGGGACCTCAACCAATGGCACCAACACATCCTAAAATATTATTCCAACTTGTTCCAAATTATCAAAATGCATCAAAAAACACCAAAACCAATAATTGACATCGGATTCAAGCCTAAGTTCTTCTAAAACTTCCGAAATGCACTTTCGATCAAAAACCCAACCAAACAACATCCGAATGACCTGAAATTTTGCACACATATCACAAATCACATATCGAAGCTACAACAACTTTCGGAATCCCATTCCGAACCTTAGATCAAATTCTCACCCATCAACCAGAATTCGCCAAAATACTAGCTTCACCAATTCAAGTCAGATTTTACACCGTACCTCCAAAATCAATTCTGATCGCACTCCTAAGCCAAAAATCATCCCCCGAAGCTAACCGAATTACCGAAAATCACATCCAAACCATGTAACTCATAAGTCAATGTCCAGTTAACTTTTCCAACTTAAGCCTTCCTTAAAGAGACTATGTGTCTCATTTCTTATCAAAACCAACCCAAATCAACTCTAACTCCCCACATACCGATCACGAAACATGAAGAAGCATAAAATGGCAGAGATGAAGCAGTAACACATGAGATGACGGGTCGTGTCGTCACAACCTTTCTCATAATACACAAGAACAACCATCACAAAAGGGTAATCCTCCGCAGCCCACAACCCAATAAACTGAGTGACCACCATGCATATATTCTCAAATCAACGATATCATCTCAACATTCAAACTTGGTTTAAATCTTTAATCAATCGAGTGACTACGTGTCACACTTATACAATTTTCCTGTGGGGCACGCTCCCACAACCTCCCAAAATGGATATGGGTCCGTACATCCAAACCATCAGCCACACTAACACTGGAAAGTGATCAAGAATCATTAACCATGATGCAAGGCCTTTTTCACAGAACACAATCTCAGGGGACGCTGAAGACAATACCAACTTACATTAAACATCAAAACTCATTTCTTGCTCATCCGAGCTCGTGACATCCTCGACAACACCGACTGCAACTTTGATCCTCACTTCAAATTCCATACCACTCGTTGCTCCCGTAATTCAAACATGCAATAAAACACGATTTTTGTCATAACTTCGGAACCACTAATAGGTTAACACTTTATCATATAAATTTTTTCACTTAACTCCCTTCAGGAGATCCATAGTATCACACATGTGACTTCTCATAACCGTAGAATATGCAAATCTCTAAGTAGTGGTCTAAGACACTATAGCCCTTACGGAATCTGCTTCCACATAACAAGCCATAACGGTAGAATGCTTCTGAATAATTATCAATTATGGTTTCTGACAAGCCGGATACATACCATCATAATCACTTGCATAACTTGATCATGCTGAAAGAACTGATCACTACCACCAATATGCCAATTCAACTATGGCTAACGAATCTATCTTCTTCCAATTTATCTGTGATTACAATAGGAACAATAATAACTCCATTCAACACTTAACACACTCCATCCGCACCCATACCAAGTGACCCTGAATCACGAGACCATGCTATCTCAAATCCCACGAACTATTTTGTACCTCCAAATTGCTATATCACAAGTCCAAACATCATAGACATTATGTGCCTCTTCTCATAGACTGCCATCAAGCTTGATTCTTAATCATGCCCATAGGCTCGAAATCCTTAGGCATCACACTTTAACTTTTGAATTCACTAGGGCCGTTATTGAGAGCCACCCACCCTGGTTTGGCCCCGAATATAATCAACACTATGAGTCTTCTATCACCTGAATACCCTCTTAGTGAAGCACCTAGGTGAATCACTTCCCTTGGACTCCGCATCTATACGAAGCACAGATCTTGAATCCCTTCCGAATATGAACATGAGCCAATAAGGCCAACCATGACATACTTTTAACAATACAGTTGCTCCAATGAACACCTAAGCTCTTTTCCCGTGGCTGAAATAACCCATCAACATGCTAATAACCAGAAACTTCGCAAGTAGTTAACCATGCAACCCAATCATAGGTAGTGGGGCTCTCCCACTTAGCTCGAAGCCACTATTACACAACTCTAAGATTTATTAGGATTGTTAATCTCTTATTAACATAACCTTACGCAATCAACCACCAACATCCTTAATATCTTACTGTAGAAGCCCCATTTCATACTCTGAATCATCAACCATATTTGTACAACCGATCTCTTCACTGAATAATCAATTGAATTCTTTGTAAAAGCAACGCCAACCACGCGATCACTAACCTGCTCGCAGGAATAACCCACCTGAAGAAATCACTCCCAGGGATCTTTCAACGTTGTTGCACGGGGTACAATCACTTATGACTCTACTAAGCCATCATAAGACCTAGCTCGCTCTCCGGCTGCACCAGTCCATTCACCATTCGTGGACATCAGTTAAATATGCGGCATCATTCCTTCCAATTCATAATTATACTGGATCCTTCTTCTTTTTAAGCGGCTCTTTTTCGTCATATCAAATCTCCTTCCGCATGATAGACCATACTTCAAATTAAATCCCTAGACCCCAATCACCAATCACTAAAATTCTCAAATCACTGCCAACTCTCCTTAAGGTGTGTGGTCATCCACTGCAACCCCATATGCAACCCCGCCACTCTCTCAGTTTGGCGGAATTCATCCCTTTAATCGACTACTCGACGTTTGCTTCTTACACTTGGCCTTCTATAAATTTTAGCCACCGCCAAACACTTCCCACATATATATCCTCATCCCTTGTTGCTTAGTTGGTGCTTTAAATAAAACCTATCTTTGTGGCACCTGAACCCATAATTGTTGCTAACTTTACGCCTTGCGTAAGATCATCTTTCTCATACCGGCGACATTAGAAACAATGATTCAACCCTAAAATGCCGCATCTTACGATATCTGACATCCGCATTTTCAATACTATTTAACAATAACTTGCCCCAAAGGCGAATTGTAGAAGATCATAACACCGACAAACTTGGTATATTCAATAAGGACTATGACACCTCATCACAGAAGAAATTAGTCTGATTGCCCTTCCCTTGCCGGGAATACAATACTAAATCTCTAGATTATGCACTGAGTAAACATCCCTTCAAGTCATTCACTGCCCCACACGTAGGCAAATGTCCTACCATCACATCAATACTGCGGAACAATAATTCATAAGCACCATAGTAACTTGTGCCCAGCCTTAGAGCCCTCAGAAGTACCACTACTGGGCTGAAACAATAAAATATTCTTCCATAAAGCAACGATAATAACCCGATCAACTATATCGGGAGAAACATCAAGTATCATATGTAGCACCATTACAGTTCTTCAATTTTTGATTTATAACAAGCGGTTCACGTCGCGTAAGATTTGAGTTGGAATGAATTAAAGGCATACACCTCCAAGGATAAAATCGCACGATAAGGAATCAAAAGGGAAGTACTCCTAACAGTCCTGCAACATCCGGAGGTTAAGTACAAATGTCTTTGTACCGATCCGCGAGAACTCTACTAGACTTGCTCATGACTTGTGAGACCCTAAGAAACTAGTGCTCTAATACCATGTTGTCAAGACCCAAAAATCCATTAAGGGGCGTGGTGGCACCGGACAGCGTTGTCAGGCAAGCCAACCAAGAATGCATAACTAAATTCAAATTTTAGTATTTGCGAAAATTATTTTTTCTTATACATTAAATAATATATAATGAAATTTTACAGAAATAAACATAGGGTCGATAAAAGATTTAATACCAAATAATCCAAAAATCCTCCCAGAACCTAGTGTCACAAGTGCATGAGCAATTTCTAAGAAAGCCTAACCGAATAGTACAACGACTGTCCGAAATACAATTGGACAGGAAATAAATAGAATCCTGAGAGAGACTATACTAGATGCCGGTTTCCTCAAGGAAATACAACTCACCTAGTCTCTGTGTCAACCATGCTACTATGCCACTAAGCCACTAGAGGTGCATATGCTTGTGCAACAAAAATGCACAGAAGTATAGTATGAGTACGAAAATAATGTGTACTCAGCAAGTATCCTGTCTAATCTCGAAGAAGTAGAGACGAGAGGTCGACTTCAACACTTGCTAGAGGTCAAATAATCATATATGAAAAATGTGAGGAAATCATGGATTTATATAGCAGTTCTAACTCACAAAGCCGCAAAACAAGTAAACACCTTTAAAAATTAATAAAGGATTTTACAAATTTACTTTTCATTGTCTTAACAATTTATATCAAGCCATGAAAGGCAATATCAACATTTAAAGTTCTCAAGAAACAATATATATCATGCACAAATCATGCCGAGGCCGACGGCCCGCTCCAACAGAATACATTGCTGAGGGTCGAACAGCTCGAACCATAGATTAATGTATTACCCCGCTCGTGAACTACCTCCGACGTGGTCAACATAAAATAAACAAGCACCCTGCTCGCGAATTATAAATGCGACGCATGTACACGTAGAGATACATGATCAAACAGTCAATCAAGAATTTATCGGGGAATATTAATCCAAATAAAGCCAATTCTCCTTTAACAATCTAAGAAAATGAAATTTAATCTTTTCAAAAATTCGTTTACTAGTTCAATATAATTTAAGCATTTCAGGCTCTCAATAAGTTTACAATTAATCCAAGTATAGCATGTTTTTGTGTCCTAGACTACCCGGACAATAGCGTAATAGTAGCTACGCACGGACTCTTGTCACCCCGTGCATACGTCGCCCCCACAAATAGGAGCACAAAACCAATTAACTTACCTATGGGGATTATTCCTTTTTACAAGATTAGAAAGGAGACTCACCTCACTCTGAAGCCTATATTTCAATTCAGGAATGCGCTCAAACCTCCAAATTTGGAGCCGAACGATCCAAACTATTCAAATAGGGTAAGAACTAGTCAATACATGCTTAAAAGTTCGTATTCTAATTATTAACCCAATTTCCCAATCCTAAATGCAAGATTCCTACAATTCATCCCCGGGTCCACATGCTCGGATTCTAGAAATATAGAAAAATATTGTTACCCATAACCTAAGGATTAAGAATATATGATTTTTATTATATTTCCTAACAATTTTCGTGGTTAAATCTTGTTTTTACCAAATTCTAGGTTTTTCATCTAAAATCCTTGATTTTCCGTAATTTTAACATGTTAATCTACCCATAATCTATGTATTTAACTTATGATGTGTAGAATTTACTTAGCTCTTTGATGTTGATAGAACCCCTCCTTAAATGCTCTTAAAAATCGCCTAAGGTCAAGTGGGAAGTGGGGGAGATGGGCTAAGTCTCGGAATAAAAAGCCACAGCTCCAGACGCAAAAGTTGCATTTGTGACTCTAGGCTTGCAATTGCGATGTCGCATTTGCGACCAAAGCTTCGAAAATGCGAAGCCTAGCCTGCCCCTTCCCATGTTGCATTTATGGCAAAATCTTCGCAATTATGAAAATCACAGCCTCGCAATGCATACAAGTCATAGTACCTGAAATGAAGGTGTTCATGGCCTCAGACTGCTGAACGACGTGCTAGAGCTCAAAACAATCGGTCATGTCGTTACAGAACTCTATTCAAGTTGATGTTATCCATGCAATGTCAGTTTTTTTTCAACTCCATAAAAATAGCAGTAAAAGAGACAACTCAATACCAACACGAAACAACCCAAAAACAGTCCCACAACTTCATAAACTCAAAAGTATATGTTATAACATTCCAAACTTATCAACATTCGACGAAACTTATTTTCTTTAATTCGTTCAGCGTCTAAGCTTTCCAACACTTTAGGTACTCGTTCTTCAATATCTTAAAGATTTGTAACCTCCATTTTAAAATTATTAACTTAATTTACGTACTTTCAAAGTTGATCTCATTTCTGAACTTACATCAATTGTCTTACGACATGCTCTCACGTACAAAAATATGGGATGTAGTACTTGTAGACAGATGTCATGTATATGGATACTTGTATGGCCTTGTCAGCCTATGTTTTGAGTTTAAAAAGGGTCAAGTTGGCCTTACAGGCCCGTATATGTCGTATATATAAGTTTGCATATCATATTGGGTCTTTATATGTTGAGTATCCCCTTATTTTTATTGTTTTTATCTCATGATGGGTTTTCTAGCTTATTTACTCATGATAGTATGGTAAGAAAGATATGTTTTGTTGGTACCTGGTTGAGTAAAGCACCGGCTTCCCGTCGCGGCCCTTCAGTTTTGGGTCGTGAAAACAAGCCTCTAAGAGTACATAAAATCATAAAGGTCGAGACAGGGCCCCGCTATACCAATCAATACATATCCAAAGCATACTGACCAAATAGGCAAATTTGGAGCAAATGGAGTGCACCAACACCTTCACTGAGCTAATAGCCTAATAGGAGGAATGTCAACCTGTCTATCGGGACCTGCAGGCATGAAACGCAACGTCCCCAGGCAAAAGGGACGTCAGTATGAATAAAGTACTGAGTATGTAAGGCAGGAAAGCATAAATAAGAACAGTAATGTAAAGAGAGATAGAGGAGACACAAACTAGAACATCTGAGTGCCTCTGGGGGCTACTGACATGAAATGCATAATACATGTGAGCACATGATTTTTGCACCGGGCAAATAAGTTCCAAAATAAAAAAAAAAAAAAAAAAATATATATATATATATATATATATATATATATATATATATATATATATATATATATATATATATATATATATTTTTGAGTGCAATTGCATGCCTTGTTTGAAATTAGCTACATTTTATGTGTTTGAATAATTGGAAATTAGAAAAATCAAAAAAATAGATTAAGTACTTACTTTGTTTGAATTAGTTAGTTTTAAGAAGAAAATCATCAAAAATAGTTTTAATTAGCGGAAATTAAGGAAATAATAGTAGAAAAATTGCAAAAAATATTAGATAATTAGTGTAAGAAGGAAATTAAGTATTTTTAATAATACATAAAAGAAAAGAAAAAAAATATACAAAAGAGGGTGTTTTAATAATTAAAAATTAGAAAATACAAAAATACATGGGGTTTGAGTGTTCTGGGCCAAAAGAAAGTGAATCTAAAGGCCCAAACGTGTTGGCACAAGGGATCCGGTCCAATTGTTGAAGCTGAGATGATCTCAGCCGTTCATTTGCATCATCCAACTGTGGAAATATTAGTGGATTTTTATTTTTCGTTAATTAATTGAAAGAACTGATCTGAGCCGTCCATTTGAAACGATCCAAGGGTCAAAGGCTTTGGTCTCTTAAGCGACTAAGCGACGTCATTTTAGTAACAACGCTGAGAGCCGCTGATCCCCATTGAACCAACGGCCCAGATTTCCTAAGACACTTTGCCTATAAAAGGCTTTTGTCCGAAGAAATCCGGCCATTTTCCAAAAGCTCGAATCCTAGCCGCCCTTCTCTCCAAAGCTTACTATCTTCTTTTTCATCTTCAACCTCCAGCTAACCCTAGCCGGCCATGGCAGCCACCACTCTCCACGGTGGTCGCCGGCCACCCCCAACCCCTCTCCTCTCTCCTTTCCTTCTTCTCATCCTTCTTCTCCGACCAAGCCTCAAAACAGACCCTTCTTCGAAAACTCCGGTCACCGGAACCTACCACAGGTGACCACCAAACAATGAACCACCATCCCAAACCAATGCCAAATGGACCGCCTTGGTCCGATCTACCCAACCCTACCACTCACCTCCCTCGAATCTCCCCGGAGCTCCTCAAATATCCCAAAAAGGGTCGCCAGAAACCTAACTCCGGCGACTCAAAATCCCAACCCCAATCAAGATCTAGCCTTTTACCCTCCCCAAACACCCTTCTGCAACTAAGAGCCCTAAAGACTTCGTCTTGAAGTCTAAAACCAGAAAAACAGAAATAAAATGAGAAAAATGAAAAAATAAGAAGAACGAGAGTCTGTGGAAAATACACGAAAAAAAAAATAAGAGGGCTAGGAAAGCTTGGGGGACAGACCCCGCTAAGCTAAGTCCCCTCCCTCTCTATTTGCTTCCTTTTGTTTTTGTGCTTTCTTCTGTGTTATTCTCCTGTTTTGATTAGTATTAGGGTTTCCTTCTCATCTTGTTCATCTTCATGTTGTTCTTCTGTTTTGTTCGTTTCAATAATGATCTGTTTTTCTGAGTTAAAAGATCGATCTTTCACATTTTCCTCTTCATCTTCTTTATACTTTTGTTCCTGATTTGTTAAATTTCAATAGTATGACTGTTCTTCTTTTATAACTCTTTTTGTTGGTTCCTCATATTTTGTTTCCTGATCTGTTATTTTTTTTTTGTTCTTGATATTTTTCTGTTTGTTTCGCATGGCTAGTTTCAGTACTAGTTCAGTTTTTTGACTCTCATTCTCTGTCATCTCTATATTAGGTTATCTTTTGTTAGCTTTCAATAGTTTGAATGTTCGTCTCTTCTGTCTCTTTGCATGCTTAATTTTAGTTCTAGGATTAGCCGTTTGGTTCCCCATTCCCCTTCATTTCCTATATTAGGATTATTTTGCTTTATCTTTGTCTATTTCTCTAGGTCTCCCTGTTCTTCTTCATTTCATGATTAAAATCAGGGCTTTTTCTTTAATAATTGGTTTGTACCACCTCTTCTGTTCCTTCATCTACTAAAATAAGCATGTTAATCTGATTCTGCTTCTCTTTCTATTACTTGGCATGATAGATGTAGAATTCTTCTTCACTATTTCCTCAAATAGATTTTGATTACCGTGTTTACGTTGTTCTATTGAGCTTATGTCTAAAAATGAGCCATGTTTCATTTCTTGTTGACTGTTTTGTGGGAATTTAGCTTCTATGTGTCTATGCCCATGAATTCTAAGTGTTTTGGGGTTTTTCAATGTATCATCTGACATGGATTGGTTGTAACTAAGTCTCATTGATATTAATTGACACTTTGCTACATGAAATTGAGTTATGTGAGTTGATTAGTTAAGATTCAACATTATCAAATTTCCCTTCCGAGTTTTAATTGATTAATGAACAATATTTGGTTTCATATGGTTATGTGTGCAATTGTATGTTGAAATGGCTGAGTTTGCAATAATTATTGTTAGTATGAGCAGTGTTAATGCCCATCAACCTTAGGTTATTGGTTATAACTGTTAGAGTTAGATCCCATGAAATGGCTAGTTTTTAAATAGGCTTAAAACTGAAAATGAATAAAAATAGGCTATTAGGCAATAATTGACCAAAGAGTGGCCAACTTTGCAAAGTTGATCAACTCTATAAGGTCCAAACACACTAGTCCACCTCAAAAGGCGCTAGTTGTGCAAAACTGGTTAAGCTTGCAAATGCAGGCTTACGAAGGCTCATTTTGAGCCCTGAATCTCAGGTGGCTAAGTCTGCAAAGGCTTTAGCACAGCCTGTGATCAGTCAAAAGGCTGGGATTTCCAAAATTGGCTAAGTCTGCAAATGCAGACTTGCCCAGGCTCTTTTTGAGCCTTGAACATTAAGTGGCCAAGCCTGCAAAGGCTTTGGGCCCAACTAAGTTCAGTAAATGGGTTTAATCACCCAAGCTAAGTCTCAACTTGAGACTGGCTAAAAATTAATTAGTTTAAGTGCATTAATAAAGCAGGCTAGTCCTGCAATCAGTTTTAAAAGGAATTAAATAGGTTAATTAGCTAAAAATGAAGTAAAATAGGCTAAGTTTTAAATAATAGAGCTGGCCAGCCCTTAAATACCAATGCAAGGACTAGCCATAGGATAAATAAGCCTCAAAGTGCTGAATACTTGACCTAGGTAGGTCGGGTAATTTGGCAAAGGCACTAGGGGCATAAAAGGAAGCCAAAAAGGTAAAGGGGTAAATAGTTTGAAACATGTGGGGTTAAGGGAGTCATTTGTACCCCTGATTTCTGCAATTTTGCAGAAGTTTAAGAGAATAATGGTCTCCCTAAAAAGGCAAATCTGTAAAAATCTTTAACCCCCAAGGTTATATTAGTAAAATGCCCCAAAAGGGAATCTTTAGAACCTTCCAGCACATGCTGGAAGGGTTTTGATAACAGATTTTTGGGGCTTAAGTGTAAGTTTTACAATTTTAAGAGGGGAGGAGTGGGATTTAATCCCAAACTTTCTCCCCAAGTCATCAGCCCATTCCCCTCTTATAAATACCTGCTGAAAAGAGTGAATATGGGGGCTTTTCTGAAATTTATTCTGGGGGGCTTCTGAAATTTATTCTGGGGGCTTCTGAAATTATTCTTAGGCTGGTATTAGAAGGAAAATAAGAGTGAAAATACAGTAAGATAGCAAGTAATTTCCCTGCATTTTTCGAGTAAGAACGCCTGGTTTAGCTATTTGTCTTTGTGGGTTATCTGCTCAAATTTTGCTTGGACTCCTATCTTTGCTGTTGCTGTGGTTTTGTTTGTTGATATTCAATCTCTCACTGTTGCATTGTTGTTCGAGTCTGTTGCTGAGCTTATTTCTTACCTCCTTAGACTCATTGGCTTTTTCTTGTTGATCCAGGTATTCTTCTATCCGAAACAAAACTGTAAAGATTTGATTGAATGAAATGGAGCTTTTAGATTTAGAATTCATTTGATACCTTGTATTTTGTAGTTATTGTTTCATTAGTTGTTTCAATATTAGATCTATAGCGGTAGTATAGAATGTAGTAGCAGAAAAAACAAACACAAAAACCTTGTAATAGCTAATGATATAGTAGTAGTCTAGTCGTAGTATTATATCACGCCTAGTTTAAATAGGTAAACCCTAAAATACAAGTAAACGAATCATTATGTCAAATCGCTAATCACTATCGCTTCATAGATAAATTCGTAAATCATCATCATTTAGCTAATGTCATGGACTCACACTTAAGCATGGAATAAAAACATTAAACCGGTTAGTGATTCATAATCTAGTAATGAGCTAAGCTGCAGTAAAATCAGCAGTCTAATTGTTCTAAAGCCTTCTAGCCACTTGAACTTAGGTAACTGGGTTGTTTGATTGACTAATTAAGTCATGTAATCACTGATCGTGTAGCTAACTTGTTTAGAAACCAAGGCTCAGATCCGAGCGAGTTTAAGAGGGGAAATAATCAGATGATGAAAGCAACTTGATTAGAATCAGATTCGTGAGGTTAATAGGTTTAGTTCATAATGCAACCAGTGATATAGTTGTGCCTCTGTGAAATAACTCGTTTAGCTTTCCTAGATACTGCAAATAGTTAGTTGAATCGTTTTTTCTTTGATCAAAACTCATAGATAATTAAGTTGTGTTCTTAGATTTTATTTAAATAACAAGCAATTAGACTTTAGCGTAAACTCTTGGTTATGAATTGGCGGTAAAGACAGCCTGTTAAGTTCTCAAGTATAATAGGTGGTTGATTCAGAATTAGTGATTCATGTATTGATTTCCTTTGATAATAAATAAAAGTGCAATTTTAATTCCAGATGTGTATCTTTGTGTATTTACTTCTGTTGTTATTGTTCCTGTTTAGTTTGGGCCCAATATGCGTCATGGGCCTGAACCATCGTGTAAAGCCAACTAGGCTATTGAACAGAGGCTCAAAAATGGCCTGGGTCTTTGGGACCTGGGCAGATCTGATGCCCAATTGAGTGGAGAAACAAGATTCCGGGCCCAATGAAGAAAGAAAATGAAAAGGGTCTGGGCTTAGTACTGTAGTACCGAATGGCTAAGCAAAAAACATGTATAGAAAAATATTGCTGAATAAATAGGATCGGAATCTAATAAAATAATTGGGATGAGCCTCGCACGATATTAAACAAGCGGGGGCCCCCTTTAGTAATAAGATAACATAATTAGATTCGAGAAGACTAATAGTAAATTCCATAGTCTTACCCAAAATAACTCAAAGCCAATAGACCGTTTAGGGAACGATTTAATATACTTTCCTATGAACGAGTGTACACCTGGTGCAACTCAAATCTTAAATCTCGGCAAAGCTGAAATATACCAATAGTCACAGACGTACTGGTTGCGGTGTGACTCGAGGTGTGTTTTCGCGATGTCGCAATTCTATAAAATATTAAAGCAAAAGCACATATATGTTGTTAAAATCTTTAATGAGTCAAACAAGAGTCAAGAACGACAATTGAGCGACCGTGCTAAAACCACGGAACCCGGAAATGCCTAACACCTTCTCCCGGGTTAACAGAGTTCCTTATCCAGATCTTTGTTTTCCGGACATTAATAAAAGAGTCAATTTCCTCGGATTCGGGATTAACCGGTGACTTGGGACACCATTATTTTCTCAAGTGGCGACTCTGATAATTTAAAACAAAATCCCGAACCGATTGTCCTTTAAGTGGAAAAACTCCTTCCTCTATGCTATTATATCCGTCTCGAGTATTTTAACATCGAGGTATACCCTACAAGCACATTTTTGTGTCTTTTCGGGGGTAGTAAAAAGGGAGGTGTGACAATACATATATATACATAAAGTTTTAAAACATTCACCTCTGTGGGCATCATTATCATCATATCGTATCCGACCTCAAAGAGGACTCGGTAAAAACGTACCTGACCATTATAAGGCTCGGTAGAATCATACCCCGCCACGTGGAGCTCGGTAAACCAAGCTGATTAGTGATTGGACAATAGGTGCCGTACCTGGCCGACTATAGTGCGACTTGGTAGAGTAAAATAGATACATATATATAATGCATGCTCGACTCATGGAATCAAGTTCTAAACCTTTTGGAGTGACCTAAGAACTTTATGGACATCCCTACCATAAATATGAACCTTATTAGGATTTAAGGATCATACACACTTGTTTAGATTATCTTTATAAGGAAATAACAACATGGACAACCTTAGTTTCTAGGAGTGGATTTGTTATGAATTAACGTACCATTTATGTTCATGTAACTTTAGATCATGCCAAAAGAAATAAGTAAGTGCCTTAACATACCTTGTATATTCTTTCCAACCTCAAGCTATGCAATTTTATGGCTCCTTAGTCTACAATAAGAGAAATGGCACTCTCGTTATCATTTAAGCGCCATAACTATTATGTATCGACCACAATCTATTTTACAATAAAATGGATAGCACCTATCCTATATATATGACTTCACACTATTCAAAACAATCACAAATAGCCCAACATACCCCTATCACTTCATACACAACACGACAACCACAATAGTGTCAAACAATCAGAAAATATTACGATGAATGACCAAAAAACAACCTTGCCATTATATGGTGTTTGTCCACACCCTTCCTCCTATCAACTCCATAAAAATAGGAGTGAAAAAGAAAACTCAATACCAACACAAAACAGCCCAAAAACAGTCCCACAAGTTCATCAACTTAAAAATAATTTTTCGGTTTACTTAAACACGTTTCTGTCACGACCCTAGTTCACCAATTGTGAACATGTCGTGATGGCACCCAGTCCCCACGACTAGGTAAGCCTAACACGTTGCGGAATCTATAAATTATAATTACTTAAATAAGAAACAGCGGAAAATAACATAAAAGATATGTAATCCGGTGCCACTTGGCACATACATCCGTCACACAATAAATAAACACTACCAAGATCCGGAACCCCACGGTAACACGGACTAAAAGGGAAATACAACTGTGGCTCTATGTGTAAAGAGTATCTAACAACGAAATGAAGAAAAATGTCACTAGTAATACTAGAATAGAAGGGAAGCCTCCGGATCCGCGGACGTAGCGGATCATACCTCGAAGTCTCCCAGAAAGCTGCAGAATCACCTAGTACGAGCCTGCTCTGATGTACCTGGATCTGCACAACAAAAGTGTGCAGAAGAGTAGCATGAGTACACCACGGCGGTACTCGGTAAGTGCCAAGCCTAACCTCGATGGAGTAGTGACGAGGTAGGTCAGGGGCCCTACTGAGAAACAATAATATAATGATGAAAACAAAATAAACAGTTTATATGATAATAATTTCCGAAATAACAACATTATGATAATTACTGCAACTGTCTACGATTAAGCTAATAACAAATAACCAACTCAAAATAGACAAAATCCAGGATCTGTGGGAATTGAACCCACAGTCCCATTCTCAGTACATCTGGGTCTCCGGGAATCGAACCCGCAGCCCATGTCTCAATAATATCTCAATAACTCAGGATCTCCGGGAATCGAACCCGCAGTCCACAAACAATATCACTCCGGGTCTCCGGGAATCGAACCCACAGCCCTGGGATCTCCGGGAATTGAACCCGCAGTCCACTAACTCAATAATATATCAATAGCGCAGGATCTCCGGGAATCGAACCCGCAGTCCATATCTCAATAACTCGGGATCTCCGGGAATCGAACCCGCAGCCCACAAACAATATCACTCCGGGTCTCTGGGAATCGAACCCACAGCCCTGGGATCTCCGGGAATTGAACCCGCAGTCCACCAACACATCAAATAAAGAAAACACACAGAGAGAATATAATATGTTAAATTACAACTTCACCGAAATTAGTGCCAACAATTTATCAAGAGTTCAAGTAAATCAACTAGGCAATTAAACATGTTGAATCCTAGCTAATCATGCTTTTCTAAGTAATATCGGGTAATGGTAACGCTTTTATCAGCTAAGAGCAGGAATATCACTAATCAGACAATCCAAGTAAAGTGTGTATTACAACAACCAGCGCATGTACACGCCCGTCACCTCGCGTACAAGGCATTTAAACTATCACATAATATCCTAGGGGTGAAAGTTCCCCCACACGAGGTTAGACAAGCCACTTACCTCAATTCCGGTACAAAACTGCTAAGTAATAACCCTCTTGCCACGAATGCCGGCCTCCACAAGAGTAGAATCTGATAAAAATCAATAGAATCACATCAAAATAGGCCAATTGGGCATTACCCAATCAAATTAACTCAAAATTCACCAAAACCCACAAGTTGCCAAAACCCGACTTTCGGTACGCTTAACGAAAATTCACGAAAGTTATATATTCGGAACCCTTGTTTCAATACGAGTCTATGCATATAAAGTTTACCAAATTCGGACTCCGTTTGCCCACTCAAAACCTTGATTTTCTAAAGGTTTTGGTCTAGGGTGAAAACCCCCATTAATTACCCAAATTCCTCCATTTTCATGAAAAACTTGCATAATATTATCAACAACAATCATAATTGGAGTCCATAATTGATTACCTGAAGAAACCCCTTGAATCTCCCTTCAAAATCGCCCAAATCGCCCCTTAAGCCGAGACCCAAAAATGTGTGAAATGTTCTGAAATTTTTCTAACTTCTGATACACTTACTTACAGCGATTTTCGCTTCTGCGGAACATTTTCCGCTTCTACGCATCCGTATCCGCGACCAAAGGGTCGCTTCAGCTGTTCCAGGCCTGGCCGGCCATTTCCGCTTCTGCGAACAAGAGGGCCGCTTAAGCGGATCCGCTTCTGCGAAGAAGCATCCGCTTCTGCGGACACGCCCGCCTCTGCGCATAATTGACCGCTTCTGCGGTCTCGCCCAAACGGTAAGATGTCCGCTTCCGCGGACCATGTCCATTTCTCCCCGTCCGCTTCTGCGATCACTGGCATCGCACCAGCGTCCCCGCTTCAGCGGATTGGATTCCGCTTCTGCGGAAATAGCCGCTCCTACGCATCTCTTCCGCTTCTGCGGACACGCTCCTGCGCCCAAAATTCCGCAGGAGCGGAAACAACAGAAGCAGGATCCCAACCTGCAATTCTTCCACAATTTCTCCCGTTTAACCATCCGAAATCACCCCGAGGCCCCCGGGACCCCAACGAAAACCACCAACATATTCCAAAACACGATACGAACTTGTTCCAATCATAAAAACACCATCCTAAACATCAAAATCACCAATTACACACGGATTCAAGCCTAAGTTTCTTCAAAACTTTCAAAACTAACATTCGATCCAAAACCCAACCAAATGACGTCCAAATGACCTGAAAATTTGCGGACATATCAAAAATCACATAACGAAGCTACAGAAATTGTCGGAATTCCATCCCGACCCCCGGATCAAAATCTCACCTATCGTTCGGATTCGCCAAAATTTCAACCTTCGGCATTTCAAGCCTAATTGAGCTACGAACCTCCAAAATACATTCCGAACGCGCTCCCAACCCCGAAATCACCCAACGGAGCTAATGGAACCATAGTATTTCCGTTCCGAGATCGTCTTAACACTGTTCCGACTATGGACCATTTTCTAGCTTTAAAGCTCTCATTTAGGGACTAAGTGTCCCAAAATGCTCCAAATTTCAGGAACCGACTCTCCCGGCAAACCACAATAGCAGAAATGAACTTAGGGGAACAGTTAAATTGGGGATTGGAGCGTAATTTTCTAAAACGACCGGTCGGGTCGTTACATCTTCCCACACTTAAAAGATTCGTTCGTCCTCGAACGAGCATAGAAAACATACCCGGAGTAGTGAAAAGATGAGGGTACTGGCTGCGCATATCCTGCTCGGTCTCCCAAGTCGCCTCCTCGACCGGCTGGCTCCGCCACTGAACCTTTACCGAAGCGATGTTCTTTGACCTTAGCTGTCACGCCCCAACATGCGACGGGTCACCATGGTATCTCCGGAGCATGGAGACATGAAATACGGGGTGAACTCCGGCTAGGCTGGGAGGTAAGGCCAACTCATAAGCAACCTCCCCAACACGCCTCAAAATCTCAAAAGGGCCAATAAATCTAGGACTCGGCTTTCCTTTCTTCCCAAACCTCATAACGCCCTTCATGGGCGAGACTCGAAGCAGAACCCGCTCACCAACCATAAAAGCCACATCGCGAACCTTCTTGCATCTTGAACCATATCGGTACCTAGCAGTCTGGCCTCGCCCGGCTCGAACAAACCACAGGAGACCTGCACCTCCTACCATATAGGGCCTCATACGGTGCCATCTGAATACTAGACTGGTAGCTGTTGTTATAAGCAAACTCCGCCGGTGGCAAGAAGTGATCCCATGAACCTCCAAACTCAATCACGCACGCACGGAGCATATCCTCCAAAATCCGAATAGTGCGCTCGGACTGCCCATCAGTCTGGGGGTGAAATGCTGTGCTCAGCTCCACCCGAGTACCTAACTCCTGCTGTACAGCTCTCCAGAACCGTGAAGTGAACTGGGTGCCTCTATCTGAAATGATGGAAACTGGAATACCATGCAGCCGAACTACCTCCCTGATATAGATCTCCGCCAGTCGCTCCGATGAATATGTAGTGCTCACCAGTATAAAATAGGAGGACTTAGTCAGCCGATCCACAATGACCCAAATGGAATCAAACTTCCTAACCGTCCGTGGAAGTCCGGATACAAAGTCCATGGTAATGCGCTCCCATTTCCACTCGGGAATCTCAATCTGCTGCATCAATCCACCCGGACGCTGATGCTCATACTTCACCTGCTGGCGGTTGAGGCATCTAGAAACATAATCAACTATATCCCTCTTCATCCGCCTCCACCAGTAATGTTGTTTTAAGTCCCGATACATCTTCGCGGCTCCCGGATGGATGGAATACTGCGAGCTATGGGCCTCTGCTAGAATCAGCTCTCGAAGATCATCCACATTAGGCACACATATACGCCCATGCATCCTCATAACTCCATCATCCCCGATGGTAACATCTCGAGCATCACCACGCCTAACTCTATCCTGAAGGACAAGCAAATGAGGGTCGTCGAACTGACGCTCCCTGATGCGGTCAAATAGAGAAGACCAAGAAACCACACAAGCCAGAATCCGGATGGGCTCCGAAAGATCCAATCTGACAAACTGCCTGGCTAGAGCCTGAACATCCATCGCCATAGGCCTCTCCGAAGCTGGTAGATATGCTAAACTCCCCAAACTCTCTGCCCGACGACTCAAGGCATCAGCAACCACATTAGCCTTGCCGGATGATAGAGAATAGTAATATCATAGTCCTTCAGTAGTTCCAACCATCTCCTCTAACGCATATTCAGGTCCTTCTGCTTAAGCAAGTGCTGCAAGCTCCGGTGATCGGTGTAGATCTCACAAGGAACCCCATATAAATAATGACGCCAAATTTTCAAGGCGTGAACAATGGCAGCTAGCTCCAAATCATGAACAGGGTAATTCTTCTCATGCACCTTCAGCTGTCTCGACGCGTAGGCAATCACCCTACCGTCCTGCATCAATACTGCACCGAGTTCAACTCGTGAGGCATCACAATATACAGTATAGGACCCCGAACCTGTAGGCAACATCAATATAGGGGCCGAAGTCAAAGCTGTCTTGAGCTTCTGAAAGCTCGCCTCACACTCGTCCGTCCACTGAAAAGGGGCACCCTTTTGGGTCAATCTAGTCATAGGTGCTGCAATCGAAGAGAACCCCTCTACGAAACGACGGTAGTAGCCCACCAAACCAAGGAAACTGCGAATCTCAGTAGCGGAGGAGGGTCTGGGCCAACTCTGCACGGCCTCCACCTTCCTCGGATCTACTCGAATACCATCACTCGATACCACGTGGCCCAAAAATGCCACCGAACTCAACCAGAATTCACATTTAGAGAACTTGGCATAAAGCTGCTTCTCCCTCAGGATCTGAAGCACTATTCTTAAATGCTGCTCGTGCTGTTCCCGGCTCCGAGAATATACTAGAATATCATCAATGAAGACAATCACGAACGAGTCCAGATAAGGCCTGAACACACTGTGCATCAAATGCATAAATGCTGCCGGGGCATTAGTCAACCCAAAAGACATCACGAGGAACTCATAGTGACCATACCGGGTCCTGAAGGCAGTCTTCGGGATATCTGGCTCCCGAATCTTCAGCTGGTGATACCCGGAGCGCAAATCAATCTTAGAAAACACATGTGCGCCCTGTAACTGGTCAAATAAATCATCAATACGGGGCAAAGGATACCGATTATTCACTATAACCTTATTCAGCTGACGATAGTCAATACACATACGCATAGAACCGTCCTTTTTCTTCACAAACAATATAGGAGCACCCCAAGGCGAAACACTGGGTCGAATAAAACCCTTGCCCAATAACTCCTGTAACTGATCCTTCAACTCCTTTAATTCGGGAGGAGCCATACGGTACGGTGGAATAGAAATGGGCTGAGTGCCCGGCAACAAGTCAATAGCAAAGTCAATGTCTCTGTCAGGCGGCATGCCCGGAAGATCAGCTGGAAATACATCAGCAAAGTCACGTACCACATGAACAGAATCAATAAAGGGAGCGTCAATACCGACGTCCCGCACATAGGCTAGATAAGCAGCACACCCCTTCTCAACCATACGCTGAGCTCTGAGAAAAGAAATAACACGGCTAGGGGTGTGATCTAGAGTACCACTCCACTCAATACGTGGAATGCCTGGCATAGCCGGCGTCACGGTCTTGGCGTGACAATCAAGAATAGCATAATGGGGCGACAACCAGTCCATGCCCAGAATAATATCAAAATCGACCATCCCGAGCAACAATAGATCCGCTCTGGTCTCAAAATCACAAATGGTAATCAAACACGACCGATATACACGGTCCACAGCCAAAGAATCACCCACCGGAGTGGAAACATAAATGGGGGCACTCAAAGAATCCCGAGGCACACCCGGATGAGAAGCAAAGTAAGAAGACACATATGAAAAAGTGGAACCAGGGTCGAATAGAACCGATGCCTCCCTGTGACTAACCAGAATAATACCTGTGATAACAGAGTCAGATGCAACAGCCACAGCCGCAGCGCGATCAGGAATAGCATAGAATCTGGCCTGTCCCCCCTCTCGAGGGCAGCCTCTGGAACTCTGACCCCCGCCCCTGGCTGGCTGGGCAGGTGGAATAGCAGCTGGAGCTGGAATGATAGCCTGCTGACCCTGAGAACCACGCTGATGCTGCGAAGACTGGTGAGGTGCTCCCCTCCTACGCCTGGGGCACTCCCTAACCAGGTGGCGAGTATCCCCGCACTCAAAACAAGCTCCGAGAGGACGCGGTGGCTGTGACTGACCGGCCTCAACCCCACTAGTCTGACCCCTGGAAGGACCCCGTGCAGGAGGTGCACTGGAAACTGGGGGAGCATAATAAGGCTCCTGTGGTGCTGGAAGACCTGGAGTGCTACCGGCTGCGGGCAATGCTGAGTGAACTGGACGGCCGGAATAACCCCTGCCAAAACGACCGGCTGATGAAGTGCGGGCACCAGGAGAAATGGCCCGACTCACGAGACCTCTTGGCCTCTCTCTCTCTCTCCGCTCTCTAGGGAGCATACTCTCGATCCTCTTGGAAATGCTAACTGCTTACTGATAAGATATATCTGTCTCAAGCTCTCTGGCCATGCTGGATCGGATAGGCGGAACAAGGCCCTCAATAAATCTCCGCACTCTCTCCCGAACCGTGGCTACCAAAGCCGGTGCATGCCTGGCTAGGCGGGTGAAACTGATAGCATACTCTGATACCGACATGGAGCCCTATCGCAACCGCTCAAACTCCGAGCGCCAAGAATCCCTAAGGCTCTGTGGAACAAACTCCCTCAAAAACAGATCTGAAAACTGCGTCCAAGTCAATGAAGCAGACTCCTCCGGACTATCCAACTCATACGTGCGCCACCAATCATAAGCGGCCCCACGAAACTGAAAAGCAGTGAAGGAAACCCCGCTGGTCTCCACAATCCCCATAGTACGAAGAATACGATGACACTCCTCTAGAAAACCCAATGCATCATCCGAAGCCAAACCACTAAACACTGGAGGGTCATATTTCTTGAACCTCTCCAATCTACGCTGCTCGTCCTCAGAGGCAGCTGGTCCACCTCCGGGCTGTGCTGGGGCGGCAGGAGGCATAACCAAAACATCTGGAACCTGTCCCACCGGCACACGCTGCTCCGGTGTAACGGCTGCGGGAGTTTGGGCCCCTCCCTCGGCCTGAGATGTAGCTGCGATGAGAGGAAGCAGTCCTGCCTGAGCTAAAGTGGTATACATACTCATGAATTGGGCCAGGGTCTCCTGTAGTGCTGGAGTAGTAGCAGCTGTAGTCGGTGTACCAGGTGCCTGCGCTCCAACCTGGTCTACCTGTGGCACCTCAGCGGCAGCACGCGCGGGTGATGTGGCTACACCTCGGGCGCGTCCTCGTCCTCTACCTCGGCCCCGGCCTCTAACGGCAGCAACAGGGGGCGCGGGTACCTGATCATCGCGGTTAGCTCGTGTCCTCACCATCTGTGAGAGAATAGAAAGCAGTAGTTTAGATTTTTGATGCCAAAAATGTCGCACGACAAGGAATCCAAAAGAAATGAAGAGTTTCCTAAACGGTTACATAGCCCCTCGTAGATAAATACAGACGTCTCCGTATCGATCAGCGAGACTCTAAGTAACCGGTCTATGTTAAGTCAAAGACTTGAGTTTAAATACTATGATTATGTCACGACCCTAGTTCACCAATTGTGAACATGTCGTGATGGCACCCAGTCCCCACGACTAGGTAAGCCTAACACGTTGCGGAATCTATAAATTATAATTACTTAAATAAGAAACAGCGGAAAATAACATAAAAGATATGTAATCCGTGCCACTTGGCACATACATCCGTCACACAATGAATAAACACTACCAAGATCCGGAACCCCACGGTAACACAGACTAAAAGGGAAATACAACTGTGGCTCTATGTGTAAAGAGTATCTAACAACGAAATGAAGAAAAATGTCAACTAGTAATACTAGAATAGAAGGGAAGCCTCCGGATCCGCGGACGTAGCGGATCATACCTCGAAGTCTCCCAGAAAGCTGCAGAATCACCTAGTACGAGCCTGCTCTGATGTACCTGGATCTGCACAACAAAAGTGTGCAGAGAAGAGTAGCATGAGTACACCACGGCGGTACTCAGTAAGTGCCAAGCCTAACCTCGATGGAGTAGTGACGAGGTAGGTCAGGGCCCTACTGGGAAACAATAATATAATGATGAAAACAAAATAAACAGTTTATATGATAATAATTTCCGAAATAACAACATTATGATAATTACTGCAACTGTCTACGATTAAGCTAATAACAAATAACCAACTCAAAATAAACAAATCCAGGATCTGTGGGAATTGAACCCACAGTCCCATTCACAGTACCTCTGGGTCTCCGGGAATCGAACCCGCAGCCCATGTCTCAATAATATCTCAATAACTCAGGATCTCCGGGAATCGAACCCGCAGTCCACAAACAATATCACTCCGGGTCTCTGGGAATCGAACCCACAGCCCTGGGATCTCCGGGAATTGAACCCGCAGTCCACATCTCGATAATATATCAATAGCGCAGGATCTCCGGGAATCGAACCCGCAGTCCATATCTCAATAACTCGGGATCTCCGGGAATCGAACCCACATTCCACAAACAATATCACTCCGGGTCTCTGGGAATCGAACCCACAGCCCCGGGATCTCCGGGAATTGAACCCGCAGTCCACCAACACATCAAATAAAGAAAACACACAGAGAGAATATAATATGTTAAATTACAACTTCACCGAAATTAGTGCCAACAATTTATCAAGAGTTCAAGTAAATCAACTAGGCAATTAAACATGTTGAATCCTAGCTAATCATGCTTTTCTAAGTAATACCGGGTAATGGTAACGCTTTTATCAGCTAAGAGCAGGAATATCACTAATCAGACAATCCAAGTAAAGTGTGTATTACAACAACCAGCGCATGTACACGCCCGTCACCTCGCGTACAAGGCATTTAAACTATCACATAATATCCTAGGGGTGAAAGTTCCCCCACACGAGGTTAGACAAGCCACTTACCTCAATTCCGGTACAAAAACCGCTAAGTAATAACCCTCTTGCCACGAATGTCGGCCTCCACAAGTGTAGAATCCGATAAAAATCAATAGAATCACATCAAAATAGGCCAATTGGGCATTACCCAATCAAATTAACTCAAAATTCACCAAAACCCACAAGTTGCCAAAACCCGACTTTCGGTACGCTTAACGAAAATTCACGAAAGTTATATATTCGGAACCCTTGTTTCAATACGAGTCTATGCATATAAAGTTTACCAAATTCGGACTCCGTTTGCCCACTCAAAACCTTGATTTTCTAAAGGTTTTGGTCTAGGGTGAAAACCCCCATTAATTACCCAAATTCCTCCATTTTCATGAAAAACTTGCATAATATTATCAACAACAATCATAATTGGAGTCCATAATTGATTACCTGAAGAAACCCCTTGAATCTCCCTTCAAAATCGCCCAAATCGCCCCTTAAGCCGAGACCCAAAAATGTGTGAAATGTTCTGAAATTTTTCTAACTTCTGATACACTTACTTACAGCGATTTTCGCTTCTGCGGAACATTTTCTGCTTCTACGCATCCGTATCCGCGACCAAAGGGTCGCTTCAGCGGTTCCAGGCCTGGCCGGCCATTTCCGCTTCTGCGAACAAGAGGGCCGCTTAAGCGGATCCGCTTCTGCGAAGAAGCATCCGCTTCTGCGGACACGTCCGCCTCTGCGCATAATTGACCGCTTCTGCGGTCTCGCCCAAACGGTAAAATGTCCGCTTCTACGGACCATGTCCATTTCTCCCCGTCCGCTCCTGCGATCACTGGCATCGCACCAGCGACCCCGCTTCAGCGGATTGGATTCCGCTTCTGCGGAAATAGCCGCTCCTGCGCATCTCGTCCGCTTCGGCGGACACGCTCCTGCGCCCAAAATTCCGCAGGAGCGGAAACAACAGAAGCAGGATCCCAACCTGCAATTCTTCCACAATTTCTCCCGTTTAACCATCCGAAATCACCCCGAGGCCCCCGGGACCCCAACGAAAACCACCAACATATTCCAAAACACGATACGAACTTGTTCCAATCATAAAAACACCATCCTAAACATCAAAATCACCAATTACACATGGATTCAAGCCTAAGTTTCTTCAAAACTTTCAAAACTAACATTCGATCCAAAACCCAACCAAATGACGTCCAAATGACCTGAAAATTTGCGAACATATCAAAAATCACATAACGAAGCTACAGAAATTGTCGGAATTCCATCCCGACCCCCGGATCAAAATCTCACCTATCGTTCGGATTCGCCAAAATTTCAACCTTCGGCATTTCAAGCCTAATTGAGCTACGAACCTCCAAAATACATTCCGAACGCGCTCCCAACCCCGAAATCACCCAACGGAGCTAATGGAACCATAGTATTTCCGTTCCGAGATCGTCTTAACACTGTTCCGGCTATGGACCATTTTCTAGCTTTAAAGCTCTCATTTAGGGACTAAGTGTCCCAAAATGCTCCAAATTTAAGAACCGACTCTCCCGGCAAACCACAATAGCAGAAATGAACTTAGGGGAACAGTTAAATTGGGGATTGGAGCGTAATTTTCTAAAACGACCGGTCGGGTCGTTACAGTTTCGACTTGTCTTTTCTTTCAAACTGAGAAATACAACCAAAAATACATCACTATAACTCTTATCCAATAAACCAGACATAAATTTAACTTAAAAATATGTTCGCAACCAGCCAACCCTTGCAGAAGAACAAACAACATACCATTCCTTCGAAACTAGCTAGGTTTATTCTTTACGATCGAGTTACAACTCGCAAATGCATAGATAATGGAAGGAGAAGCATAAACTCACCTTGGACTGAGTATAACCATGAAACCTAGTCATTTCCATCAAAAATCAGTCCCCCAGCGCAACTGCATGAAGGAGAAAGTGAAACTACCGACATTTTCAGGGTTTTCAGCACTAGAATCACATCATAGCATCCGAAATAACCTAGGTTTTTGTGGGATTTTTTGGGGAGGAGGTGCTGGGGTTCAATCTGATTTTTTTGTCTGAGAAATAAGTGAACTAAATGAGTTAATATTTCCTTAAAACACCCATTGTGGCCTCTCCTTTTGGCAAGTAGGTGATGCACCTACTTGTCGCCTAGCATTTTGCGTAGTCTTGAAAAAATGTGAATATCTCTTTAGTAAAATGTTGTATTAATGAATGGTTTAATCTGTTAGAAACTAGACTCGTAGATATTCAATTTGGTAGGTATATCATCCCGTAATTCCAAGTACATTGGTATAAAAACACAGTTACATTTGACCTAATTTTCAACTCATTTTTGAATGTAACTTGTAATGACCTTTTCCAACTTTTGTTCCACAACTTGCTTGACTTAAAAACATATCACACGAATACCATACAACTAAAATAACTTATAACATAACATCCTCATAATGTTAGTCACCCTTGTCTCACCCCAAAAGTATATGTTATAGCATTCCAAACTTGTCGACATTTGACGAAACTTATTTTCTTTAATTCGTTCAGCGTCTAAGCTTTCCAACCCTTTAGGTACTCGTTATTCAAGATGTTAAAGATTTGTAACCTCCATTTTAAAATGATTAACTTAATTTACATACTTTCAAAGTTGATCTCATTTTTGAGCTTACATGAATTGGCTTACGACATGCTCTCACGTATGAAAATATGAGATGTAACATCATTCCCCCCTTTAGAACATTCGTCCTCGAATGTTGACTGATACGCATCAGTTTCATAAACTATAGCTCTTACGAATACTTTAATGCTTATCTTGCCATCTAGGCAACTATTTTGTGAATAAATCCAAACGCTTGGGCATTTCCCCCTTTAGGCCTTATATACTACCTAAAACTACTAGCTAATAGCTTCTATCACTATCTTGCAAATAACATCTTCTAGATATCCGTGAAAGGAGGAAAATTTTCATCCACTTAAAAAAGAAAATTCAAGAATATATATATATATATATATATATAATATGTTATTTGCAAGATAGTGATAGAAGCTATTAGCTAGTAGTTTTAGGTAGTATATCCCATAATAGCTATATTTTTGGATTTACTTATATCCCCTCTTAATTAATATGGTTATTACATTTTGATTACTCATATGGTAACTTTAGGTAGTATCTAAATGTCACAACCCGAGTTCACCCTCCATGAATATGTCGTGATGGCACCTAGTTAGGTAAGCCTAACAATGCGAAAGATAAACCGTAATTGCGGAAAATAGTAAATAAATTTGGCATAGTAAAATAAAAATGTCGTTTAAGGTGCCTCTCGACACATACCATAACCATTCTCGAAGCTAACAACACTCCCAAAACCCGGAAACTCACAAATCACAAGCTAAGAAGACATAAGAGGCTCTTACTCAAGAATATCTATACAAAAAAGAAATACTGGAATAACTATACTTATTACAGAAAGATGGAAAGGGATTCCTCGATCTGCGGACATATCAGATATACCTTGAAGTCTCTACCGATACGCCTCCTTCTAAGGCTGACAAAAACTGAGTGGGAGTACCTCTATCTGCATAATAATAATGTTCAGAATAGTAGCATGAGCACACCACGGTGGTGCCTAATAAGTATCAAGACTAACCTCGATGGAGTAGTAACGAGGAACAGTCGAGACACCTATCGGTCAGTAAATAGTATAATCATAGGAACAATGGTAATGACATGAATATGTAAAGACTGCATGAATGACAAAAATGCTACAATTCACAATAAGGGATAAATACAACAATTACAATAAGGATATAATAAATAATGCGACAAAACGATGGCAGAATCACAATCCAATTTCCTAAGGTCACAACACATCAGGGGGAAAGACAAGTTAACAACTCATATCCTACAATGATGTTCATGAGAGATCATATTCAACTTTTTCCACAATTTCACCAAGTCTCGGATAACCACAACTCATAAAGGGCCCAACATCTGAATCTAACAATTGGGCATCCCGTGCCCATCGACCTCGTGATCAAGCTGACAACTAACTGGCCAACTAAGTCACTCTCACAAATATAATAGACAATGAGGGCGTACCTCTACCCTTAGAAAAATCAGGAGGAATTCACCTCTGATAGGAGTGTTCCGCTACGTGTATGCTTGTACAAGTGTTTCTAACAAAATTCTACCAGTTAGCGAACATGAAACGGAGAACGGACTGCACGTACGATGTTTCCTCACAACTCCCAAGCGGTAATGCTCACAAGGGTAACCAACCCACAACCACAATATAAAACAAATAGGAATGCCTCCACAGGTCGTCACAATTCTATACAATTGATCCCTGACATAGCCCCATTTATTTTGCCACGTGTGCAATAAATAATATAATAGACACCGCCTTATTTCGCCACACGTGCTTAATAGTCCCACCTTATTCCGCCACATGCGCAACCCATATATAAGCATATAACATATCCCGCCGTATTACGCTGTATGTGCAAAACATCAATAACAACAATGGCACGACCAAGACCTCGGGCAACCCTTCGGCACCAGCTGCCCTATTGTAAACTATCTCGGCTTAACTCTTTTGTTGAAGCCTCTAGACATCCTGTTCTGATACAATTGACCATGACAAATTGCGTTCATTCTCTTTTTGTCTCTAAGGGCTAACTGTTCGTAGCGGCTCTTTACCCATTCTGTATCTTCAAGATTCGCTTCCTATATAATCCTCAGGGAGGGATTCTCTACCTCGCCTGGAATGACTGCCTCGATACCATAAACCAATATATAGGGACTCTCCCCGGTTGAGGTGCGGACTGTGGTATGGTATCCCAATAAAGAAAATGAGAGCTTTTCGTGCCACTGCTTGTTCTTCTCTATCATCTTCCTTAGTATATTCTTGATGTTCTTATTGGGCGCTTCTGTAGCTCCATTCATCTGAGGTCTGTAGGCTATAGAAATCTTGTATTTTATTTTGAATGTTTCGCATATTCCTTTCATCAGGTCACCATTGAGATTGGAACCATTATCAGTAATGATTGACTCTCGGATACTGAACTGACAAATGATACGGTCGCGAACAAAGTCTGCCACAACCTTCTTGGTTACTACATTATATGATGCTGCTTCAACCTATTTGGTGAACTAATCAATTGCCACTAGAATGAACATGTGTCTATTTGATGCGGCAGGCTCAATACGTCCGATAACATCCATTTCCCAAGCAGCAAACGCCCAAGGTGAGCTTATTTCATTAAGATCATTAGGAGGCACCTTTATCATATCCTCATGTATCTGACAGCGATGACACTTTCGAACATACTGGATGCAGTCCATTTCCATAGTCATCCAAAAATATCCAACTCGGAGTATTTTCTTGGATAAGACAAAACCATCCATATGCGGACCACAGGTTCCTACATGAACCTCTTCTAATAACTTGGATGCTTCCTTTGCTTTGACACACATCAGTAATCCCAAATTAGAAGTCCTCATATACAGGATTCCTCCATTGTGAAAGAAGTGATTAGGTAACCTCCACAGTGTGTGCTTTTGAGTAGCGTCTGCAAGTTTTGGCTATTCTCCTGGATGCTGAATCATAGATTATAGAGTGGCCAATACGTCGTGAAACTCATTCTGGACTCTAGGGACATGCTGGCATTCTATCTTTGTGAACCTCTTCCTCAACTCATGTACATGATTCAAATAAGGGAGTATCTTGGAGTTCTTGGTTGCCCATTCTTCTCGAACCTGATGTATGAGCAAGTCGGAATCCCTAATTACTAGTAACTCCTAAATGTTCATATCAATGGCCAACTTGAACCCTAAGATGCAGACTTCGTACTCGGCGATATTGTTGGTGCATGGGAACCTAAGCTTGGCAGACACCGGATAATGCTGGCCTATTTTTGATACTAGAACTGCCCCTATGCCAACTCCTTTGAAGTTTGATGCTCCATCGAAGAACATTCTCCAGCCATCATAGAATTATGTGATGTTTTCTCCTATGAAAGAGACCTTTTCGTCAGGAAAATACATCTTCAGAGGCTCCTATTCTCCGTCCACGGGATTTTTGGCAAGATGATCTGCTAGTGCTTGTCCTTTAATTGCCTTCTGAGTCACTTAAACAATGTCGATCACTCAGTAGGATTTGCCACTTGGCTAGCTTGCCCATGGGCATGGGATTCTGGAAGATATACTTCAGTAGATCCATCCTTGATATGAGATAAGTAGTATAGGCACAGAAATAATGCCCCACTTCTGAGCTACCCAAGTCAGAGCACAACAAGTGCGTTCTAGCAAAGAATATCGAGCCTCGTATGGGGTGAACTTCTTGCTGAGATAGTTGATGGCTTGCTCCTTTCTCCCAGTTTCATCATGTTGCCCCAAAACACAATCGAATTCCCCATCCAATACTGCAAGATAGAGAAATAGTGGTCTACACGGTTCGGGCGAAACCAGAACTGGTGGCATTGACAGGTATTCTTTAATCCATCAGTCCATTTGGTGGCGGCGTCCTTCTTCAACATCTTAAAGATTGGCTCACATATGACATTTGACTGAGCTATGAACCGGCTGATGTAGTTGAGTCTCCCCAAGAAACTCATAACCTCTTTCTTATTCTTTGGCGGTGGCAATTCTTGAATGGATTTAACCTTTGACGGATCCAGTTCTATCTCTTATTGACTTACGATGAACCCAAGCAATTTTTGGCAGGAACCGCGAATGCATATTTGGCGGGATTCAGTTTCAGATTGTACCTTCTCAATCTGTTGAAGAACTTCCTCAAATATTCCGTGTGGTCAGTGGCTTTCCTGGATTTGACGATGACATCGTCTACATACACCTCGATCTCTTTGTGTATCATGTCATGGAAAATATTAGTCATGGCCCTCATGTAGGTGGCCTTGGCATTCTTTAACCCAAACGGCATCATCTTGTAACAATACATCCCCTCGGCATAATGAAAGTCATTTTCTCTGCATCTTTTTCATCCATCCATATATGATGATACCCAGCTAAACAATCAATGAATGACTATGTCTCATGCTTGGCGCAATTGTCAATCAGAATGAGTATGTTAGGCAAGGGGAAGTCGTCTTTCGGACTGGCCCGATTGAGGTCATGGTAGTCGACACAGACTTCGACCTTCCCGTCCTTCTTTGGCACTGTCACAATGTTGTCTAATCATGTTGGATACTCCACTACCCTGAGGACCTTGGCTTTGACTTGTTTGGTAACTTCCTCCTTGATTTTCAAACTCATGTATGGCTTGAATTTCCTAAGTTTCTGCTTTACTGGCGAACATGTCGGATATGTTAGTAGTTTATGAGCTACAATAGATGTACTAAGACCGGTCATATCATCATACGACCAGGCGAATATGTCCTCATATTCTTTTAAGAATTTCGTGTGCTCTTCCTTTTCTGACAATGACAGGTGAACGATGAAGTGTGTTTCTTTGACATTCTTTGCATCCCCCAAGTTGATAAGCTCAATTTCGTCCAAGTTAGACTTAGGCCTATTCTCAAAGTCCTCAACCTCTTTAACGACCTCTTCTGGTATATCGTCCTTTTCTAAGTCTGTATCCATTTTTTGCATTGTCTCATCGCATGTCATATTTGTCGGTTCATCAAGATAAGTAATAGTAATGCTGCGTAAATAAAGTAAATTATAGAGAAAATAATAAGAGAGATTGATAAGAAACTGAAATACTTTGATAAATTCCATAATTGTTTTGAACATCGGAGCTCTTTTCAAAATCTAAAGGAAATACGGAAAGGAAATCAACTAGCAAAAAAGTAAAAGATAACGCATGGTGCTTTGTTCAGCTTGCTACCCCGAAGCAAACGTGCAGACCAAGCTTCAGTGCCTTCGGGGAATTCAATATCAACTACTCGACTTTCAAATACTTCAATGCAACTCAAACCAGTCATACCGTAATTCATATACCCAACCCGATGGCAGAGATGTTCTTGCATCCATAATTGTAGTAACAGATTCCAGCCTTGGAAGAACTTTCCCCCTTCTCGACAGATAGTCAAAGCTCGGTAGATTTCAGATAAGACCAGGGGAACCACAATGTTGTTGGCTTTCTTGATTGCAGCATTGATCATTCCTATGAGACGTACTTCTTTATTACCATCTTCTCATAGACAGACCACACCCAAGAAGGCTACTATAAAAGCCAAACCCCGTCTTGCCTCCCATTTGTCTTTATTTCCGGCATGAGTTAGACTAGTGTTCGGCTCTTCAAAGCCTCAGGGGTTACCATAGCGTTGATGCAAGAATTGGAGAGAACGATACCTTCAGATACATTTCCATCCTAAATATCCCGACTAATACTTAGCAGATCTAGAAATCTATAGGGAGATATCGGTCTTGTTGACAATGGATATCGACTTCTAAGGTTTCCATTAAGGCCCGCAAAACCCGCAACATCCTCCAATATCGGTGTAAGCTTAAACAGAAAAATGGAACACATTGCGAGTCGGGTCCTATAAAGGTATTAAAGGTTCAACTACATCCTGTCACACCTCCTTCTTTACTACCCCGCCTTTTAAGAAAGTTCTCGATTAAGAGAATGGGGTATACCTCAATGTTCAAATACCCGGGAAGGAAACAATAACGAAGAGGAAGGAGTTTTTCCAAATAAAGTACAATCGGTCCGGGATTTTGTTTAATTTTTAGAGTTGCCACTTGGGAAGATAATGGTGTCCCAAGTCATCGGTTAATCCCGAATCCGAGGAAATTGACTATGTATTACAGTCCGCAAAGCTAGAAGCCTGGATAAGGAATTCTGTTAACCCGGGAGAAGGTGTTAGGCACTCCCGGATTCCGTGGTTTTAGCACGGTCGCTCAACTGTCGTTCTCGATTTTATATGACTTATTATATGCCTTTTACAATGTGTACATGTTTCAAACTTTAATATTTTTATGAATTGCGACGTCGCGAAAACATATTTCGAGTCACACTGCAACCAGTACGCCTATGACTTTTAATACATTTCGACTTCGTCGGGATTTATGATTTGAGTTGCACCAAGTGCACACTCGTATTAAGGAAGGTATATTTATTAAATCGTGCCTAATAATCGTCTAACGGCTTTTTTAATATTTTGGAAAGGTTGTGAAATTATCTAAGAACCTTCCCGAGTCTAGCGTATATAATTTACGTATTTATTTGGGGGGCCCGCTGTTTTGTTTTTAATGTGAGGCTCGTCCCAACTTAATTTTATAGTCTGATCCTAATACGCATGTACTATGTATTTCTATTTTTGGTTTTTTCCCTAATTCATTATTTCCAGAATCGGAATTCAGGCTTCTTTTTATTTACACAGGCCTGAAACTGGGCTTGATTTGTATTAATTTATATTCAAACCCAGGAACTTGCCAAAACATGTTCAGCAAAACCTCAACGTCGTATTTACATATTTCTGGGCCTTCATAACATGTTAGGCCCAGATCAGACTCAACGAGAAGTGAATAATGAAAATGAGAACATATTGTATGCACAAGAGATCGATATTCAGAAGTTAAAACACTTAAATTATTTTATTCAATAAACAGAAGAGAAATACAGAATTATAATGGTGAACTTCAAACTTTAAATGTTCAGTGTGAATGAATTCTAATTAACAAATTGTTTTTGTTTTCATATTTAACAATTAAATTTTTAACTAATGAATCTAATTTCCTAATATCTGAGGTTGATCAGTACTACTATTTAATAACCTACTGAGCTCAATTATTTGCAGATTTCAGAGAACCAATTGCATGATTAAACATAAAACTATATTAACCTATGAGATGTGACTTCATTTTTTACCACATGTTTCATCTACTACTAACAATGTTCAGCTTAATCTATTTAACACTGGTTTTACTTGACTACTGCACGTTAATATTGTTATATATCTACTTGTATGTGTTTTTGTTTTTATACTAGATTAATGATTATCCTAATTAATTATCTAAGTGATTTTTGACTAACGTTACTATACTAATCTACTAACTACATTATTACATTATTTTCAGTTTATCCTTATCTCGCATTGAATTAATTACAACATTTCCTATCAAATTACAAATTCAACTAAGCTAATTAAAACTATAAAGTAAAAACAGATCCAAAAATCAGTAACGAAGACTTGTAGCAAATAAACAGTTTATTTCTTCAATTCAACTCCAATTGCAGTTACATGGTTCGAATTGTGTACCTGATTCAGCAACAGAAAAACCAATGAGTCTAGGGGAGAAGAAGCAGGAAATAGCAGGTAGACCACAGCAAACAATGCAACAGCAATGAGAGATTGAATTCACAGCAACACGAGTGAGTTTTAGCAATCAATTTAATCCCCAGAGAACAACAAAGTGAATACCCAGCAGAAGACAGTAGAGAACCAGTAAAACCAACAGAAGATTTCCTTCAGCTTCTAGTAATAAGCTTCAGATAAACCTAGGCAGAATTTACTCTATATATCTATATATGTATCTCTGAATTTCTATTTAAAAAATCTAGCCCCTAAACAGGCTCTAAATGAGGGTATTTATAGGTGAGAGATGGTGAAAATTTTGGGGGGGAAAGCTAGAAAGTAATTCTAGTTCCCTCCCCTCCTTTTTTACCAATTCGTACATTTTAGTCCCATTTTCTGTTTTGAAATGCCTTCCAGCATGTGCTGGAAGGTTCTAATTGATTCCTTTTTGGGGCTTTTACTAGTGTGCCCCTACTTGTTAAAGTTATTTACTAAGTTACCTTTTATTTAGGACCATTGTGCCCTTAATCTTGTGCAATATTGTAGAAATCATGAGCCTAAATGTCTTTAGTGTCCCTATAGGCTCTATTAAATCCACAACTTTGCCATTTTCTATTCCATATATGCCCTTAAGGGCATTTACTATTTACCCGACCTGTCCAGGTTAGGTTTTCTGCTTTTTAGCTCTTATTTAATTACTGGCCAGTATTTACATTAGTCTTTAAGACTTGGCCAAATTAAACTTCAAAATTATTTAAATTTTAGCCACTTTTCTTTCATTTTCTGTTATTAGAATTAATTTGCAGGACTAGCCTACTTATTTACCTGAGTTCATACTATTTAAAGTTTATCTAGTCCAATGTTTGGACTTAGTTTTGCAAACTTAGTCAATTAGTTATGACTGGTCACTTAGAATTAGTTAAAGCTTGCAGAGCTTAGCTAGTTTCAAGCTTAAGCCTGATTATTACAAAATTAGCCTATTTTAGAACTTAGCCACTGAATTTAAACCTAAAGAACTATAGAGTTGGTCAGTTACAAGACTGACCACTCTTATTACTTATTTCAATTATGACCATTTTTATGTTGTTTTCAATTTTAGCCTATTTAACTATTTAATCATGCTTTCAGACTTAGCCACTTATCTAATTACCAACTCATTACAGCTATAACCAATATCACCTAAGCACCTTAAGCTTAATAATAGTCAAATAACATAAAATTATTGCAGATATAGCCCTTTCACATTAAATTGCACACATAGCCACAAAACCAGAATTACTTGTCATTTAACCAAAACTCAGAGGGGAAATTGAATATTGTTGAATTTCAATTAAAGAGGCTCATAATTCAAATTCCAAACAGAGTGTGTCAATTAAACATAAAGGAGGCATAATCAGAACTTTCTCATGTCAAAGATTAATAGAAACCCTAACATACTCGGGTGTATTTGTTTAGGCATAATAGACAATATTTATAAAAGAGACCCAAAGAAACATGTTGCTAAAAGAGAAACAAAGTTAAAACATAGATTATTTCAAAGAATGAAACTAATCTAAGCATGCAATTAGCTAATCGACTAAAAGAAAAAGAAATCAGACACAAAAGCATGCTAACGTAGAAAAAGATGAAGATGAATCATGTAAACAGAAGATAACAAGAAAGAACACAAAAACATAAAAACAAAGGAATAAAGAAACGGGAACTTAGCTTTGGAGGATCTGTCTCCTGTGCTATTTCCCTTTTATCTTTTCATTTTCTTGTTCTTTTTCTTTCTTTTCCAGTTTTGTTCTCAGACTTCAAGTTGAAGTCTTTTTATTGACCTTTATTAGCAGAGACGGGTTCAGGGTGTTATAAGGGAGGGATTTTGTTTTGGGGTTTGGTTTTGGGTCGACCGGAGTTAGGGTTCCGGCGACCTGTTTTTGAAGATTCGAACAAATAGAGTGATATTCGAGGGGAACGGTTTATGAGGGGTGATAGATCAGGGGACGAGGGTTAGATGGGTTTAATTTGGGAGCCGTTCTCATAGGTTATGGTCAACGGAGAAGAACTCCGATGACCGGAATTTCAAGAAGCTAGGGTTTTCGTGGTTTCTTAGGGTTTTCATGGTGGCTTGTGGTGGGGAAATAAGAAGAAAGAGGTTTGAGGGTAAGGGATGGCCGGAGATAGCCATGGGAGACGGCCAGTCTCCATGGCCGGCGGTGAGAATAGGGAGATGAAGAAGACGAAGTGGGCGGCTAGGGTTTGGGATATTAAGAAATGGCCGGTCTCTGAACAGACCGGACCTATATATACTTGTGGCTTTTGAAGATTCCCTGGTCGTTGATCAAGTGAGATCAATAGCCAGGATTGAATATTAGAAACGGCGTCGTTTGATTTTAATTGGAGACTCACTTATCTCCGTCAGATCTTATTAGACGGACGGCCCCGATTAATTCCTAGAACTGTGTCGTTTTATTAAAAAAAGGGATTTGAATTCAGCCGTTAGATCAGCTATATGAACGGCTCAGATTTGTTCTTATATCAGAAGATGGACCGGACCTCCTGGGCCATTATGCATTTGAGCTAGTATTTTCAAATTCTATTGCATTTTTGTATTTTCCTTGTATTTAATTAATTTTGTTTTGTATTTTTTCGTATTTAATTTTTTTTCTTTTTGTATTATTTTCAATTATTCAATTTCCTACTTCCACTAATTTCTGATTTTTTTGACAATTTTCTACTATTTTTCCTTAATTTCTGTTATTAATGCTCTTTTTTGTTAATTTTCCTTTTTAACCACTTAAATTGAAATACATGTATTTAACCTATTTTTTAATTTTCTAATTCTAATCTCTAATTATTCAATCACACAAATGCATCTTATTCCAATCAAAACATGTAATTGCACACAAAAAATATTATTTATTTTAATTTTGGAATTTGTTGCTTAGGGCAAAAATCACGTGCTCACACATCCAACCTTGGCTTGACGTTTAATAGTCCGATGAAGCCTCTCAGAACCTTTACCATAGTTTCTCTACTGCCTTTTCGTAGATCATTCCACCACATGTGGAGCTGTAACGGGATCTCTTCAAGGGCTGTGAGGTGTTCAATTTCATTTGTGCTCATCCTGCACAGTTATTAGGGTAATTTAATAACTCATTTTGACCCAAAATAGTAACATAATTTTTCAAAATTGTACTTCAAAATAAACCCAATTTCACAAATACGTCCTTTTAGCACTTCAGAGAAGAAGATTTTAAGGCTATGCCTACTAACCAGTCAAAAATGAAGAAAATGATCAAAGGTGGATGTTCTTGCAACAGCCTTCCGACGCCCTTTTGGGGACATTCGGCTTAGTTTAAATAGGAATGACATTACTCTATTTATTGGTGACAAAAAATAATTTTTGTTGTTTTTGGGCTATTTAAAAAAAAGGAGTTGGACCCGATAGAGGTTGCATGCGTATCCCACATCAGGTCAGAATCAAAATGGCGTAGTTTGGGAAGATTTAACAAAACCAACTAATTTTGAAAACAAAACCTTTCTTTTCTTTGCTTCAACTTTTCTAAAAAATTCGGCAGAGTTTCAGTACCATTTGGACATTGGTTTTTCAAAACAGGTGATTAAATCACTTAAACCTTACATTGCTATTCTCTTTTCCCAACTTTCTCTCATTATTTACAAACTGGTCAACATGCAAATCCAAAGTAAATAAATGCACAAGTAGTAAGTAAAATGCATCACGATGGTATTTTCATTTCAGGTACACCTGCCCTAGATAAACTCAACCCCTTTGTTGAGTCTCCTAAGTCAAATGCACGTGATACACAAACGTTCCTACTAGGGATATGGCATGAGGCTTTGTTATACTAAGTTTAAAACTTGGTTTTACTATTCTAGACCTGGCTTACCCGAGTGGACAACTCGAGTCGAGGGGGGCAGCGTATCGGGAATACAGAAGCTTCGTCGGCTTAGCAATTTGTCCGAACCTCGTTCTATAATGGGATAAGACTCTAGACAGAAGACAAGTCACATGAAGTGCACCCTTCTCCATGATTTAGAAAACTTATAGAGATGAAGGGTTTCGTAGCAGTTTATATATATAATTCACAAAATATCAAAGCGGTAAAACATTTAGCACATTAGGCTCAAACATGTAGGAAAATCAGATAACAGATAAAGCCAATTATCATAGATATTCTAAGATCGAATTATTAAACCCTGAATCAAAGTTCTAGATTTCGATCCCCAATAGAGTCGCCTGAGCTGTCACACCTCCTTTTTTACACACTGAGGGTGATATAAGGGAGTTTTTCCAATTTAAGTGACACTATTCGAAATAGGATTATTTATCTATCAGAGTCGCCACTTGGAATATTTTAATTGGTGTCCCAAGTTACCGGTTTATTGTAAAATCCCAAATCAAGGAAAATTCGACTTTCCTTTTGAAGTCTGCAAGCCAGAAATTCTGAATAAGGAATTCTGTTAACCCGAGGGAAGGTGTTAGGCACCCACGAACTCCATGGTTCTAGCACGGTCGCTTAAACTATTATAGTTGGATTATTATATGATTTTAATACATATTTTTGTCACAACCCATTTTTCATAAATAGGTCATGATGGCGCCTAAAACCATAGTTAGGCAAGCCAAATTGCGGAATTATGATTAAGTCCCTATTTTTAGTTTGGCCAAAACCAAATATAATAAAGTTTTCAAGTAAATGAAGAAACTAGCAAAATCATAAAGTGTTGACACAGCAATATAGATCCCAAAAATGAATATCAACTACAGTGTGTACCAGAACCCGGTGTCACTAGCTACGGGCGACCAGTAGAGTATACACAAAAATATACAAAATACTATCCTACTGTCCGAATCAGAATAGACAGAAAACATAAATACAAGAAAGGACTTCTTCGGCTGTGGATCGGCATGAGAAAGAAGGCAGCTCACCGTAGCAGTCCTTGAGCGAACTCACTGTTGCGCGCCCGGATAATGTCCAGATCCACCTGCCTCAAAACATGTACATTTAAGTACATAAGTGTAGCATTAGTACATAAACCACATGTACTCTGTAAGTATCTCGTCTAATCTCGAAGAAGTATAGACGAGAGGTCGACTTGATACTTACTAATGTCCAAATAATATCATATAATAGAGTGAGATATACAACACAATAAATTACCAATAATACAGGTTCAACAGAAGGGTTATACTCATATTATTGCCTTAATCAAATTACCAGTTTCTTCTTTTATATACAATGAGTAATCGTGTCATAACTAACTGCAGACATATAAATCATGCACAAACATGCCGAGGTCGACGGCCCGCTCCATCAGAAAATAAATTGTGCACTGCCGAGGGTCGAGCGGCTTATCATCGAGGCGATCAGCCCGGTCCATAATCATCAAGACAATATCAAGAAAAGCACATAAGGGTCAATTACATACAAGGAAAGTCCCTACCAAGGCTCAACAATTTTATATGATCTCTTTCATGTTCTCAAGTCTCTAGAATTTTATAACGATCATATTAGCAATTTTAAAATATCACCAAATAGGCATGCGTGGGTCCTAAACTACTCGAACAATTTTCATATAGTAGCTAAGCACAGACTCTCGTCATCTCGTACGTGTGTAGCCCACGCATTTAGCAGCAATTACTTATTCAAAATCCTATTGGGACATTTTTTCCTCTACAAGGTTAGAAAGATGTCACGACCCCAAATCCGGTCGTGATGGCGCCCAGCAAACTGCTAGGCCAGCCCAACCAATCAACAACAATCATAGAGCTATGAGCTCGCTGTATCCCATTTAAACATATCAATTGTAAAATAACAGTGATGGATATATCAAAACAGGGGAACCAAGTTCCCCGCATACCAACTCCCATAGACCGAAGGGTCAAGAGTCATGAGCCTCTACAGAGTATACAAAGCGTAATTAGTGAATATAACTGTGCGCAAGTGTGGGATAATCAGAACAAAATACAGACAAACTGGAGAATCAGGTCCTGCGAACGTTGGCAGCTACCTCGACTGTCCAAAAGCACTCCCGAGCCGCAATAGAATCAGCTCCACTGTGATGTACCTGGATCTGCACACAAGGTGCAGGGAGTCAGGTGTGGGTACTTCCAACTCAGTAGTAATAAGAGTAAATAATGCTGAAGAGAAGAAAACCACGATAGGCACTATCTCATGCTACACAATACAAAACTATCTTTTTATTCTGTTCAAGCATATGTGAGTAGATTATTTAGAAATTTCAAATTTTAGCTACTTTATTTCATAATAATATACCAATACCTGGATACAACCTCAAGCAGTGCAAGTCCGCACTCAAATCAGCCCCTCGGGCTCAGCACTCCTTATCAATTTACACCAGGAGATCTGGTCGATAAGGCAACTAATGCATGTGTGCCAGTAATGTATGAGTGCTGAATGTTATGCCACGTAATACACGTAAACCAATGTATGTATGCCATGCAATGCATATGACCACTACGGCGCGTAGCCCGATCCAATTTGGGTACCCGTGCTCACTGTGGGGGTTCAGACTCCGGAGGGGCTCCTACAACCCAAGCACAATATTAATATCACACCTGCTGCGGCGCGCAGCCCGATCCGTATACCACTGCGGCGTGCAGTCCGATCCATGCATGTGTATGCATATGCTCATATGAAATGTCATGCCCTAACATATGGCCCTCGGCCCAATCAGTCTAACAAATAATCAAGAAAGCCCTACGGGCAACAATATCATATTAGTCACAGCTAAAAATGTTATTAAGACCTTGTTCAAGTTTTTCATAACCTTATAAAAATGATGAATAGCAAAATACCATTTTAAACCTTGAATTTAGAATAAAATATGCACAGTGTTATCAAAACAATGATACCAATCCCTGAAGGATTCAGATAATTGGCACGAAGCCCAAACATGATAATTAGTCCAATTCATTTCAACAATTAGGTGTTATTATTTATTACGCGGGACGGACTAAGTCACAATCCCCAATGGTGCTCTACCCCACGCCCGTTATCCGGCGTGCAAGTCACCTCAACACGGCACTAAGATGTGCAAGTCCGGGGTTTACTAACCATCGGGACATCATTTACAAGTATTACCCACCTCGAACCGACGAAAGCTCATGCCCGCGACGCCTTAGCTCCTCGAACCGGCATCCACGCACGTCAAAACTAGCATAAATCAGCACAAATATATCAAAATAGGCTAATGGAACATAACCCAATCGAAAGAACTCAAAAAATATCAAAAATCGCGAAATTTGCAAAACCCGAGCCCCGGGCCCACATCTTGAAAAATTTCGAAACTCATATTTCCAGAACCCTCGTCTCGCCACGAGTCCATACATATAAAATTTACCAAAATCGGAGTTCGATTGGCCTTTCAAAATCCAAATTTTCGTTTTCAATATCTAGGCCACAATCCTTCACAATTTCTACCCAAATTCATGAAGATTGATGTTAATTCTACCATAAAAGGGTGTTTTTGAGTCAAGAAACTTATCTCCGATGAATACCCGATGATTTCCCAGCGTTTTCCCGTGATTCCTTCTCTCTAGGGCTCAAAAATGGTGTTTTGGGTATATGAACCCGCGACTGGTTCTGTTCTGGTTTTAATTTCACTGCCAGACCATTCCTTCTATGCGATCGCAATGGCCCTATGCGATCGCATAGAGTTAAATTTTCCTACCAATTTCCCCTTCTATGCGATCGCAATGTACCTCCGCGTTCGCATAAGCACAACCTTCCAGGCCTCATCTTTTCTTCTCTGTGATCGCAGCACTGGTTATGCAATCGCAATGTACAGTCTGGTAAGACTATGCGATCGCACCCCTTTCTATGCGATCGCATAGCACATTTTTCTCACCCCTCCAGGCTCTTCTATGCGATCGCAATGACTTTATGCGATCGCATAGAGCAATCATTGTCTGCAATTTTCTGCAGCAACTTCATGATCAAAACTTGCCCGTTAGGCATCCGAAATGATCCCGAGACCCCCGGGACCTCAACCAAAGCCACCAATACATCACATTAACTCATTTAAACTTGCTCGTAACATAAAAACACCATCGTAAACATCAAAATCACCCATTACACACGGATTGAAGCCTAAGTTTATTCAAAACTTCCAAAACTAACATTCGATCAAAACCCGACCAAACAACGTCCGAATGACCTGAAAATTTGCAGGCATATCCAAAATCACATAATGAAGCTACAAGAATTGTTGGAATTCCATTCCGACTCCCGGATCAAAATCTCACCTATCGAACGGATTTCGCCAAAATTCAACCTTAGCCAATTCAAGCTTATTTCTACACCGGATCTCCAAATTCAATTCCGATTGCTCTCCTAAGTCATAAATGATCCCCCGAAACTAGTCGAATCATCAAAATCTGATTCCGAGCACTCTAACTCGATAGTCAACTCTAGGTTGACTTTCCATATTCAAACTTCCTTCAAACATGCTATTTGTTTCATTTTCAATTCAATTCACTCCTAACTCATCCGATAGGTTCTAAAACTGATATAAAGGCATAAAACATGTAATTGCAACATGACGAGGTTGTAAATTCCTGTAACGACGGGCCAGGTCGTTACATTCTCCCCAATTTAAACAATCGCTCGTCCTCGAGCGTACCCAGAGTTGTACTGGAAGCAACCCAATAGCCGAATGACCTTACAAAGCATATATCCGGGCGATCATACGTCACCCTATCTCACATAAGTCCAAAAACACCATATAGTCAGAATTTCACAAACCATCTGAACCATAAATCACATTGCACTTTCGTAAATCATATGCCTATACTCAGGATACACTCGAATCCACTGCAATAACCCATATTCACTACTCCGGATGAGATCATATGATGTATCGACAACCCCATCACTCGAGACGATAGTCTCTAATCACAACAACTGGCCAAAATCACCAAATACTAGCTGAAAACCTCTTTCATTAGATAGAGTCTTATTCCAACACCTCCATATCCTGCCCACGGCAGCTGAGGCACGCGATATACCGAACCCATCACTCAGGTTAACCATTCGTGAATCTATTTCCCTTTTAAAACTGGTACCACAATAGGTTTCGGAGCCAAACCTCGATTTTTACCTTTCTAACAAGCTAAGATCCAATATGCTCGTATTCATTAATGACTCCAATGGTCATTTCGATTATAACACACCGCACTGGGGATGTAACGACCCGGCCGGTCGTTTTAGAAAATTTCACCCCAATCCCTAATTTAACTGTTTCCCTAAGTACATTTCTGCTATTGTGGTTTGCCGGGAGAGTCGGCCCTGAAATTTGAAGTATTTTGGGACACTTAGTCCCTAAATGAGAGCTTTAAAGATAGAAAATGGCCCGTAACTAGAACAGTGTTAAGACGATCTCGGAACGGAAATCCGATGGTTCCATTAGCTCCGTTGGGTGATTTTGGGGTTGGGAGCGCGTTCGGAATGTATTTTGGAGGTCCTTAGCTCAATTAGGCTTGAAATGCCGAAGGTTGAAATTTTGGCGAATCCGAATGATAGGTGAGATTTTGATCCGGGTGTCGGAATAGAATTCCGACAATTTCTGTAGCTTCGTTATGTGAATTTGGATATGTCCGCAAAGTTTCAGGTCATTCGGATGTCGTTTGGTCGGGTTTTAGATCGAATGTGCAATTCGGAAAGTTTTAAGAAATTTAGGCTTGAATTCGATGTGAATTATGGGTTTTGATGTTGTTAGACGTGTTTTTATGATTTGAATGAGTTCATATCGTATTTTGGAGTATGTTGGTGGTTTTCGTTGGGGTCCCGGGAGCCTCGGGAGGAATTCGGGGGTCCAAATGGACCAATTTGTGCCAAAAGGCACTGCTGTTCTGCTGCAATAATTGCAGAGCAATTTTTGCTCTCCTCAATCGCGGAGATGGCCATGCGATCGCGTAAGGGAGAAATCTTGAGCTCTGCGATCGCGAAGTAAAGCCTGCGATCGCGTAAGTCTGGAGGTTGAACCAGTGCGATCGCGTGAGGTTTCATGCGATCGCGTAGGGTATTGGTCGGAAGCAGTGCGATCGCGTGAGGGAGTATGCGATCGCGTAGGGTAGTTTGGGGAGCCGGACGAGTTTGTTCTTCGTGATCGCGTAAGTACGTTTGCGATCGCGTAGTATTGATGAGTTGTTCACTGCGATCGCGTCCAGGGTCACGCGATCGCGTAGAGGAAAATTAGGCCGCCCATATTTTGTGCATCGCGATCGCAAGCCCAATGCTGCGATCGCGTAGAGTAAAATGGCCTGGCAGTGACTTTAAGTCCAGAACATTTCAGTCGCGGCCTAACACACCAAAATCGCCATTGTTGAGCTCCAAGAGAGGATTTTGAAGGGGAAACGCTGGGATATCATCGAGAAATCATCGGGGGTAAGTTTCTTGACCTTAATTCGTTGGTTTATCATGAAATCCGTGATTATTTCACTGAAATTGGAAGATTAAAGGTGGGTTTGAACCCTAGGCCTAAATGTTAGAAAATCTCTGATTTGAGTGGGCAAATGGAGTCCGATTTTGGTAAATTTTATATGCCTAGACTCGTATTGAGATAAGGAACCCGAATATATAATTTTCGTGATTTTTCGATAAGCGTACCGAAAGTCGGGTTTTGGCAACTTGTGGGTTTGGTGTATTTTGAGTTATTTTGATTGGGTAATGCCCAATTGGCCTATTTTGATGTGATTCTATTGATTTTTATCGGATACTACACTTGTGGAGGCCGACATTCGCGGCAAGAGGGTTATTTCTTAGCGGTTTTGTACCGGAATTGAGGTAAGTGGCTTGTCTAACCTCGTGTGGGGGAATTTTCACCCCTAGGATATTATGTGATAGTTTAAATGCCTTGTACGCGAGGTGACGGGCGTGTACATGCGCTGGTTGTTGAACACGTACTTTATTTAAAATGTTCGATGAGCGATATTCCTGTCTTTGGTTGTTAATTTGATATTTTTACCCGGTAGTGGTTAGAAAAGCATGATTAGGTAGCACTTAACTGTTTAGTTGCCTAATTTCCTTATTTGAACTCCTTGATAATTATTGGCACTATTTTTGGTGAACTTATAGTTAAGCATAATTATTCTCTTTGTGGATTCCTTTATTGGCTGTGCTTGTGGACTGCGGGTTCGATTCCCGGAGACCCAGGGCTGTGGGTTCGATTCCCGGAGACCCGGCGTGATATTGGTAGGGACTACGGGTTCGATTCCCGAGATCCTGAGTTATTGGTAGGGACTACGGGTTCGATTCCCGAGATCCTGAGTTATTGGTAGGGACTACGGGTTCGATTCCCGAGATCCTAAGTTATTGGTAGGGACTACGGGTTCGATTCCGGAGATCCTGAGTTATTGGTAGGGACTGCGGGTTCGATTCCCGGAGATCCTGAGTTATTGATTATTTATTGAGACACGGGCTGCGGGTTCGATTCCCGGAGACCCAGAGGTACTGTCAAGGGGACTGTGGGTTCGATTCCCATAGGTCCCGGACTTGTTTTATTGAGTTGGTCATTTGTTGTTAGCTTAAATTGTAGACGATTGCAGTAATCATCTTATTGTTGTTATTTCGGAAATTATTATTCATTTAACTGCTTATTATTGTTATTACCATTGAATTATTGTTTCTCAGTAGGGCCCTGACCTTCCTCGTCACTACTCCATCGAGGTTAGGCTTGGCACTTACCGAGTACCGCCGTGGTGTACTCATGCTACTCTTCTGCACACTTTTGTTGTGCAGATCCAGGTACATCAGAGCAGGCTCGTCCAGGTGATTCAGCAGCGCTTTGGGAGACCTCGAGGTATGATCTGCTACGTCCGCGGATCCGGAGGCCTTCCTTCTATTCTAGTGCTAGTAGATGTCTTTCCTTCATTCGGTTGTTAGATACTCCTTTTACATAGAGCTACAATTGTATGATCTCTTTTAGTCTGTGTTACCCGTGGGATTCCGGGTCTTGGTAGTGTTTTAAATAGTGTATTTGACTGGTGTATGTGCCAAGCGGTACGGATTACATTCCTTTCATCTTATTTTCCGCTAATTCTTATTAAATGTTCATAAACTGGTATATTCCGCAACGTGTTAGGCTTACCTAGTCGTGGGGACTGGGTGCCATCACGACATGTTCACGATAGGTGAACTAGGGTCGTGACAAGTTGGTATCAAAGCACTAGGTTCATAGGAGTCACGGGACACAGACCGGTTACTTAGAGTCTCACTGATCGATACGGAGACGTCTGTATTTATCTACGAGGGGCTATGTAACCGTTTAGGAAACTCTTCATTTCTTTGGATTCCTTGTCGTGCGACATTTTTGGCATCAAAATCTAAACTATTGATTTCTATTCTCTCACAGATGGTGAGGACACGAGCTACTCGCGATGATCAGGTACCCGCGCCCCCTGTTGCCGCCGTCAGAGGCCGGGGCCGAGGTAGAGGACGAGGACGCGCCCGAGGTGCAGCCACAGCACCCGCGCGCGCTGCCGCTGAGGTGCCTCAGGTAGACCAGGTTGGAGCGCAGGCACCTGGTACACCGACTACAGGCATACACCGGCCTTGGTAGCCACGGTTCGGGAGAGAGTACGGAGATTTATTGAGGGCCTGATTCCGCCTATCCGATCCAGCATGGCCAGAGAGTTGGAGACAGATATATCTTATCAGCAGGCAGTTAGCATTGCCAGGAGGATCGAGGGTATGCTCCCTAGAGAGCAGGGAGATAGAGAGGCCAAGAGGTCTCGTGAGTCGGGCCATTTCTCTGGTGCCCGCACTTCATCAGCCGGTCGTTTTGGCAGGGGTTATTCCGGTCGACCAGTTCACTCGGCATTGCCCACAGCAGGTAGTACTCCAGGTCTTCCAGCACCTCAGGAGCCTTATTATGCTCCCCCAGTTTCCAGTGCACCTCCTGCGCGGGGTCTTTCCAGAGGTCAGGCTAGTGGGGGTGAGGCCGGTCAGTCACAATCACCGTGTCCTCCCCGAGCTTGCTTTGGGTGCGGGGATACTCGCCATCTGGTGAGGGAGTGCCCCAGACGTAGGAGGGGGGCACCTCACCAGTCTTCGCAGCATCAGCGTGGCTCCCAGGGTCAGCAGGCTATCATTCCAGCTCCAGCTGCTATCCCACCTGCCCAGCCAGCCAGGGGCAGGGGTCGGGGTTCCAGAGGCCGCCCTCGAGAGGGGGGACAAGCCAGATTCTATGCTATTCCTGATCGCGCTGCAGCTGTTGCATCTGACTCTGTTATCACAGGTATTATTCTGGTTAGTCACAGGGAGGCATCGGTTCTATTCGACCCTGGTTCCACTTTTTCATATGTGTCTTCTTACTTTGCTTCTCATCCGGGTGTGCCTCGGGATTCTTTGAGTGCCCCCATTTATGTTTCCACTCCGGTGGGTGATTCTTTGGCTGTGGACCGCGTATATCGGTCGTGTTTGGTTACCATTTGTGATTTTGAGACCAGAGCGGATCTATTGTTGCTCGGGATGGTCGATTTTGATATTATTCTGGGCATGGACTGGTTGTCGCCCCATTATGCTATTCTTGATTGTCACGCCAAGACCGTGACGCTGGCTATACCAGGCATTCCACGTATTGAGTGGAGTGGTACTCTAGATCACACCCCTAGCCGTGTTATTTCATTTCTCAGAGCTCAGCGTATGGTCGAGAAGGGGTGTGCTGCTTATCTAGCATATGTGCGGGACGTCAGTATTGACCCTCCCTCTATTGATTCTATTCATGTGGTACGTGACTTTGCTGATGTATTTATAGCTGATCTTCCGGGCATGCCGCCCGACAGAGATATTGACTTTGCTATTGACTTGTTGCCGGGCACTCAGCCCATTTCTATTCCACCGTACCGTATGGCTCCTCCTGAGTTAAAGGAATTGAAGGATCAATTAGAGAAGTTATTGGGCAAGGGTTTTATTCGACCCAGTGTTTCGCCTTGGGGTGCTCCTGTATTGTTTGTGAAGAAAAAGGACGGTTCTATGCGTATGTGTATTGACTATCGTCAGCTGAACAAGGTTACAGTGAAGAACCGGTATCCTTTGCCCCGTATTGATGATTTATTTGACCAGCTACAGGGCGCACAGGTGTTTTCAAAGATTGATTTGCGCTCTGGGTATCACCAGCTGAAGATTCGGGAGCCAGATATCCCGAAGACTGCCTTCAGGACCCGGTATGGTCACTATGAGTTTCTCGTGATGTCTTTTGGGTTGACTAATGCCCCAGCAGCATTTATGCATTTGATGCACAGTGTGTTCAGGCCTTATCTGGACTCGTTCGTGATTGTTTTCATTGATGATATTCTAGTATATTCCGGAGCCGGGAAGAGCACGAGCAACATTTGAGGATAGTGCTTCAGATCCTGAGGGAGAAGCAGCTTTATGCCAAGTTCTCTAAATGTGAATTCTGGTTGAGTTTAGTGGCATTTTTGGGCCACGTGGTGTCGAGTGATGGTATTCGAGTAGATCCGAGGAAGGTGGAGGCCGTGCAGAGTTGGCCCAGACCCTCCTCCGCTACTGAGATTCGCAGTTTCCTTGGTTTGGCGGGCTATTACCGTCGTTTCGTAGAGCGGTTCTCTTCGATTGCTACACCTATGACTAGATTGACCCAAAAGGGTGCGCCTTTCCAGTGGACAGACGAGTGTGAGGCGAGCTTTCAGAAGCTCAAGACAGCTTTGACTTCGGCCCCTATATTGATGTTGCCTACGGGTACGGGGTCCTATACCGTATATTGTGATGCCTCACGAGTTGGACTCGGCGCGGTATTGATGCAGGACGGTAGGGTGATTGCCTACGCGTCGAGACAGTTGAAGGCGCATGAGAAGAATTACCCTGTTCATGATTTGGAGCTAGCTTCCATTGTTCACGCCTTGAAAATTTGGCGTCATTATTTATATGGGGTTCCTTGTGAGATCTACACGGATCACCGGAGCTTGCAACACTTGCTTAAGCAGAAGGACCTGAATATGCGCCAGAGGAGATGGTTGGAGCTACTGAAGGACTATGATATTACTATTCTCTATCATCCGGGCAAGGCTAATGTGGTTGCTGATGCCTTGAGTCGTCGGGCGGAGAGTTTGGGGAGTTTAGCATATCTACCAGCTTCGGAGAGGCCTATGGCGATGGATGTTCAGGCTTTGGCCAGGCAGTTTGTTAGACTGGATCTTTCGGAGCCCAACCGGGTTCTAGCTTGTGTGGTTTCTCGGTCTTCTCTATTTGACCGCATCAGGGAGCGTCAGTTCGACGACCCTCGTTTGCTTGTCCTTCAGGATAGAGTTCGGCGTGGTGATGCTCGAGATGTTACCATCGGGGATGATGGAGTTATGAGGATGCAGGGGCGTATCTGTGTGCCCAATGTAGATGATCTTCGAGAACTGATTCTAGCAGAGGCCCATAGCTCGCGGTATTCCATCCATCTGGGAGCCGCGAAGATGTATCAGGACTTGAAACAGCATTACTGGTGGAGGCGGATGAAGAGGGATATAGTTGATTATGTTTCTAGATGCCTCAACCGCCAGCAGGTGAAGTATGAGCATCAGCGTCCGGGTGGATTGATGCAGCAGATTGAGATTCCCGAGTGGAAATGGGAGCGCATTACCATGGACTTTGTATCTGGACTTCCACGGACGGTTAGGAAGTTTGATTCCATTTGGGTCATTGTGGATCGGCTGACCAAGTCCGCCCATTTTATACCGGTGAGCACTACATATTCATCGGAGCGACTGGCGGAGATCTATATCAGGGAGATAGTTCGGCTGCATGGTATTCTAGTTTCCATCATTTCAGATAGAGGCACTCAGTTCACTTCACGGTTCTGGAGAGCCGTACAGCAGGAGTTAGGTACTCGGGTGGAGCTGAGCACAGCGTTTCATCCCCAGACTGATGGTCAGTCCGAGCGCACTATTCGGATTTTGGAGGATATGCTCCGTGCGTGCGTGATTGAGTTTGGAGGTTCATGGGATCACTTCTTGCCGCTGGCAGAGTTTGCTTATAACAACAGCTACCAGTCTAGTATTCAGATGGCACCGTACGAGGCCCTATATGGTAGGAGGTACAGGTCTCCCGTGGGTTGGTTTGAGCCGGGCGAGGCCAGGTTGCTAGGTACTGATATGGTTCAGGATGCTATGGACAAGGTCAAGGTGATTCAGGACAGACTTCGTGCGGCCCAGTCTAGACAGAAGAGTTATGCGGACAAGAAGGTTCGCGATGTGGCTTTTATGGTTGGCGAGCGGGTTCTACTTTGAGTCTCGCCCATGAAGGGCGTTATGAGGTTTGGGAAGAAAGGAAAGCTGAGTCCTAGGTTTATTGGCCCTTTTGAGGTTTTGAGGCGTGTTGGGGAGGTTGCTTATGAGTTGGCCTTACCTCCCAGTCTAGCCGGAGTTCATCCCGTATTTCATGTCTCCATGCTCCGGAGGTACCTTGGTGACCCGTCGCATGTGTTGGATTTCACTTCTGTTCAGCTAGACAAGGATTTGTCTTATGTTGAGGAGCCAGTAGCCATTCTAGACAGGCAGGTCAGAAAGCTAAGGTCAAAGAACATCGCTTCGGTAAAGGTTCGGTGGCGGGGCCAGCCGGTCGAGGAGGCGACTTGGGAGACCGAGCAGGATATGCGCAGCCAGTACCCTCATCTTTTCACTACCCCAAGGTATGTTTTCTATGCTCGTTCGAGGACGAACGAATCTTTTAAGGGTGGGAAGATGTAACGACCCGGCCGGTCGTTTTAGAAAATTTCACCCTATTCCCTAATTTAACTGTTTCCCTAAGTACATTTCTGCTATTGTGGTTTGCCGGGAGAGTCGGCCCTGAAATTTGAAGTATTTTGGGACACGTAGTCCCTAAATGAGAGCTTTAAAGATAGAAAATAGTCAGTAACCGGAACAATGTTAAGACGATCTCGGAACGGAAATCCGATGGTTCCATTAGCTCCGTTGGGTGATTTCGGGGTTGGGAGCGCGTTCGGAATGTATTTTGGAGGTCCTTAGCTCAATTAGGCTCGAAATGCCGAAGGTTGAAATTTTGGCGAATCCGAACGATAGGTGAGATTTTGATCCGGGGGTCGGAATGGAATTCCGACAACTTCTGTAGCTTCGTTATGTGATTTTGGATATGTCCGCAAATTTTCAAGTCATTCGGACATCGTTTGGTCGGGTTTTAGATCGAATGTGCAATTCGGAAAGTTTTAAGAAATTTAGGCTTGAATTCGATGTGAATTATGGGTTTTGATGTTGTTAGACGTGTTTTTATTATTTGAACGAGTTCATATCATGTTTTGGAGTATGTTGGTGGTTTTCGTTGGGGTCCCGGGAGCCTCGGGATGAATTCGGGGGTCCAAACGGACCAATTTGTGCCAAAAGGCACTCCTGTTCTGCTGTAATAATTGCAGAGCAATTTTGCTCTCCGCGATCGCGGAGATGGCCATGCGATCGCGTAAGGGAGAAATCCCGAGCTCTGCGATCGCGAAGTAAAGCCTGCGATCGCGTAAGTCTGGAGGTTGAACCAGTGCGATCGCGTGAGGTTTCATGCGATCGCGTAGGGTATTAGTCGGAAGCAGTGCGATCGCGTGAGCTCGTATTGAGATAAGGAACCCGGACGAGTTTGTTCTTCGCGATCGCGTTAGTCATTGCGATCGCGTAGGGTCGCTGAGTTGTTCACTGCGATCGCGTCCAGGATCACGCGATCGCGTAGAGGAAAAATAGGCCGCCCATATTTTGTGCATCGCGATCGCAAGCCCAGTGCTGCGATCGCGTAGAGTAAAATGGCCTGGCAGTGACTTTAAGTCCAGAACATTTCGGTCGCGGCCTAACACACCAAAACCGCCATTGTTGAGCTCCAAGAGAGGATTTTGAAGGGGAAACGCTGGGATATCATCGGGAAATCATCGGGGGTAAGTTTCTTGACCTTAATTCGTTGGTTTATCATGAAATCCGTGATTATTTCACCGAAATTGGAAGATTAAAGGTGGATTTGAACCCTAGGCCTAAATGTTAGAAAATCTCTATTTTGAGTGGGCAAATGGAGTCCGATTTTGGTAAATTTTATATGCCTAGACTCGTATTGATATAAGGAACCCGAATATATAATTTTCATGATTTTTCGATAAACGTACCGAAAGTCGGGTTTTGGCAACTTGTGGGTTTGGTGTATTTTGAGTTATTTTGATTGGGTAATGCCCAATTGGCCTATTTTGATGTGATTCTATTGATTTTTATCAGAGATACTACACTTGTGGAGGCCGACATTCGCGGCAAGAGGGTTATTTATTAGCGGTTTTGTACCGGAATTGAGGTAAGTGGCTTGTCTAACCTCGTGTGGGGGAATTTTCACCCCTAGGATATTATGTGATAGTTTAAATGCCTTGTACGCGAGGTGACGGGCGTGTACATGCGCTGGTTGTTGAACACGTACTTTAATTAAAATGTTCGATGAGTGATATTCCTGTCTTTGGTTGTTAATTTGATATTTTTACCCGGTAGTGGTTAGAAAAGCATGATTAGGTAGCACTTAACTGTTTAGTTGCCTAATTGCCTTATTTGAACTCCTTGATAATTATTGGCTCTATTTTCGGTGAAGTTATAGTTAAGCATAATTATTCTCTTTGTGGATTCCTTTATTGACTGTGCTTGTGGACTGCGGGTTCGATTCCCGGAGACCCAGGGCTGTGGGTTCGATTCCCGGAGACCCGGCGTGATATTGGTAGGGACTACGGGTTCGATTCCCGAGATCCTGAGTTATTGGTAGGGACTACGGGTTCGATTCCCGAGATCCCGAGTTATTGGTAGGGACTACGGGTTCGATTCCCGAGATCCTGAGTTATTGGTAGGGACTACGGGTTCGATTCCCGAGATCCTGAGTTATTGGTAGGGACTGCGGGTTCGATTCCCGGAGATCCTGAGTTATTGATTATTTATTAAGACATGGGTTGCGGGTTCGATTCCCGGAGACCCAGAGGTACTGTCAATGGGACTGTGGGTTCGATTCCCACAGGTCCTGGACTTGTTTTATTGAGTTGGTTAATTGTTGTTAGTTTAATTGTAGACGGTTGCAGTAATCATCTTATTGTTGTTATTTCGGAAATTATTATCATTTAACTGCTTATTATTGTTATTACCATTGTATTATTGTTTCTCAATAGGGCCCTGACCTTCCTCGTCACTACTCCATCGAGGTTAGGCTTGGCACTTACTGAGCACCGTCGTGGTGTACTCATGCTACTCTTCTGTACACTTGTGTTGTGCAGATCCAGGTACATCAGGACAGGTTCACACCAGGTGATTCGGCAGCGCTTTGGGAGACCTCGAGGTATGATCTGCTACGTCCGCGGATCCGGAGGCCTTCCTTCTATTCTAGTGCTAGTAGATGTTTTTCCTTCATTCAGTTGTTAGATACTCCTTTTACATAGAGCTACAATTGTATGATCTCTTTTAGTCTGTGTTACCCGTGGGATTCCGGGTCTTGGTAGTGTTTTAAACAGCGTATTTGATTGGTGTATGTGCCAAGCGGCACGGATTACATTCCTTTCATCTTATTTTCCGCTAATTCTTATTAAATGTTCATAAACTGGTATATTCCGCAACGTGTTAGGCTTACCTAGTCGTGGGGACTGGGTGCCATCACGACATGTTCACGATAGGTGAACTAGGGTCGTGACAAGTTGGTATCAAAGCACTAGGTTCATAGGAGTCACGGGACACAGACCGGTTACTTAGAGTCTCGCTGATCGATACGGAGACGTCTGTATTTATCTACGAGGGGCTATGTAACCGTTTAGGAAACTCTTCATTTCTTTGGATTCCTTGTCGTGCGACATTTTTGGCATCGAAATCTAAACTATTGGTTTCTATTCTCTCACAGATGGTGAGGACACAAGCTACTAGCGATGATCAGGTACCCGCGCCCCCTGTTGCCGCCGTCAGAGGCCGGGGCCGAGGTAGAGGACGAGGACGCGCCCGAGGTGCAGCCACAGCACCTGCGCGCGCTGCCGCTGAGGTGCCTCAGGTAGACCAGGTTGGAGCGCAGGCACCTGGTACACCGACTACAGCTGCTACTACTCCAGCACTACAGGAGACCCTGGCCCAGTTCATGAGTATGTATACCACTTTAGCTCAGGCAGGATTGCTTCCTCTCGTCGCAGCTACATCTCAGGCCGGGGGAGGGGCCCAGACTCCCGCAGCCGTTACACCAGAGCAGCGTGTGCCAGTGGGACAGGTTCCAGATATTTTGGTTATGCCTCCTGCTGCTCCAGCACAGCACGGAGGTGGACCAGCTGCCTCTGAGGACGAGCAACGTAGATTGGAGAGGTTCAAGAAATATGACCCTCCAGTGTTTAGTCGTTTGGCTTCAGATGATGCATTGGGTTTTCTAGAGGAGTGTCATCGTATTCTTCGTACTATGGGGATTGTGGAGACCAGCGGGGTTTCCTTCATTGCTTTTCAGTTTCGTGGGGCCGCTTATGATTGGTGGCGCACGTATGAGTTGGATAGTCCAGAGGAGTCTGCTTCATTGACTTGGACGCAGTTTTCAGATCTGTTTTTGAGGGAGTTTGTTCCACAGAGCCTTAGGGATTCTTGGCGCTCGGCCTCAGCGTAGTTCTCAGGGCCAGCAGACTATCATTCCAGCTCCAGCTGCCACTCCACTTGCCCAGCCAGCCAGGGGCGGGGGTCAGAGTTCCAGAGGCCGCCCTCGAGAGGGGGAACAGGCCAGATTCTATGCTATTCCTGATCACGCTGCGGCTGTTGCATCTGACTCTGTTATCACAGGTATTATTCTGGTTAGTCACAGGGAGGCATCGGTTCTATTCGACCCTGGTTCCACTTTTTCATATGTGTATTCTTACTTTGCTTCTCATCTGGGTGTGCCTCGGGATTCTTTGAGTGCCCTCATTTATGTTTCCACTCCGGTGGGTGATTCTTTGGTTGTGGACCGCGTATATCGGTCGTGTTTGGTTACCATTTGTGATTTTGAGACCAGAGCGAATCTATTGTTGCTCGGGATGGTCGATTTTGATATTATTTTGGGCATGGACTGGTTGTCGCCCCATTATGCTATTCTTGATTGTCACGCCAAGACCGTGACGCTGGCTATGCCGGGCATTCCACGTATTGAGTGGAGTGGTACTCTAGATCACACCCCTAGCCGTGTTATTTCTTTTCTCAGAGCTCAGCGTATGGTTGAGAAGGGGTGTGCTGCTTATCTTGCCTATGTGCGGGACGTCAGTATTGACACTCCCTCTATTGATTCTGTTCATGTGGTACGTGACTTTGCGGATGTATTTCCAGCTGATCTTCCGGGCATGCCGCCCGACGGAGATATTGACTTTGCTATTGACTTGTTGCCGGGCACTCAGCCCATTTCTATTCCACCGTACCGTATGGCTCCTCTTGAGTTAAAGGAATTGAAGGATCAATTAGAGGAGTTATTGGGCAAGGGTTTTATTCGACCCAGTGTTTCGCCTTGGGGTGCTCCCGTATTGTTTGTGAAGAAAAAGGACGGTTCTATGCGTATGTGTATTGACTATCGTCAGCTGAACAAGGTTACAGTGAAGAACCGGTATCCTTTGCCCCGTATTGATGATTTATTTGACCAGCTACAGGGCGCACAGGTGTTTTCAAAGATTGATTTGCGCTCTGGATATCACCAACTGAAGATTCGGGAGCCAGATATCCCGAAGACTGCCTTCAAGACCCGGTATGGTCACTATGAGTTTCTTGTGATGTCTTTTGGGCTGACTAATGCCCCAGCAGCCTTTATGCATTTGATGCACAGTGTGTTCAGGCCTTATCTGGACTCGTTCGTGATTGTCTTCATTAATGATATTCTAGTATATTCCCGGAGCCGGGAAGAGCACGAGCAACATTTGAGGATAGTGCTTCAGGATTCTGAGGGAGAAGCAGCTTTATGCCAAGTTCTCTAAATGTGAATTCTGGTTGAGTTCGGTGGCATTTTTGGGCCACGTGGTGTCGAGTGATGGTATTCGAGTAGATCCGAGGAAGGTGGAGGCCGTGCAGAGTTGGCCCAGACCCTCCTCAGCTACTGAGATTTGCAGTTTCCTTTGTTTGGCAGGCTATTACCGTCATTTCGTAGAGGGGTTCTCTTCGATTGCTGCACCTATGACTAGATTGACCCAAAAGGGTGCACCTTTCCAATGGACAGACGAGTGTGAGGCGAGCTTTCAGAAGCTCAAGACAGCTTTGACTTCGGCCCCTATATTGATGTTGCCTACAGGTACGGGGTCCTATACCGTATATTGTGATGCCTCACGAGTTGGACTCGGTGCGGTATTGATGCGGGACGGTAGGGTGATTGCCTACGCGTCGAGACAGCTGAAGGTGCATGAGAAGAATTACCCTGTTCATGATTTGGAGCTAGCTACCATTGTTCACGCCTTGAAAATTTGGCATCATTATTTATATGGGGTTCCTTGTGAGATCTACACGGATCACCGGAGCTTGCAACACTTGCTTAAGCAGAAGGACCTGAATATGCACAAGAGAAGATGGTTGGAACTACTGAAGGACTATGATATTACTATTCTCTATCATCCGGGCAAGGCTAATGTGGTTGCTGATGCCTTGAGTCGTCGGGCGGAGAGTTTGGGGAGTTTAGCATATCTACCAGCTTCGGAGAGGCCTATGGCGATGGATGTTCAGGCTTTAGCCAGGCAGTTTGTTAGATTGGATCTTTCGGAGCCCAGCCGGGTTCTAGCTTGTGTGGTTTCTCGGTCTTCTCTATTTGACCGCATCAGGGAGCGTCAGTTCGACGACCCTCATTTGCTTGTCCTTCGGGATAGAGTTCGGCGTGGTGATGCTCGAGATGTTACCATCGGGGATGATGGAGTTATGAGGATGCAGAGGCGTATCTGTGTGCCTAATAAGGATGATCTTCGAGAGCTGATTCTAGCAGAGGCCCATAGCTCGCGGTATTCCATCCATCCGGGAGCCACGAAGATGTATCAAGACTTGAAACAGCATTACTGGTGGAGGCGGATGAAGAGGGATATAGTTGATTATGTTTCTAGATGCCTCAACCGCCAGCAGGTGAAGTATGAGCATCAGCGTCCGGGTGGATTGATGCAGCAGATTGAGATTCCCGAGTGGAAATGGGAGCGCATTACCATGGACTTTGTATCCGGACTTCCACGGACGGTTAGGAAGTTTGATTCCATTTGGGTCATTGTGGATCGGCTGACTAAGTCCTCCTATTTTATAACGGTGAGCACTACATATTCATCGGAGCGACTGGCGGAGATCTATATCAGGGAGATAGTTCGGCTACATGGTATTCCAGTTTCCATCATTTTAGATAGAGGCACTCAGTTCACTTCACGGTTCTGGAGAGCCGTACAGCAGGAGTTAGGTACTCGGGTGGAGCTGAGCACAGCGTTTCATCCCCAGACTGATGGTCAGTCCGAGCGCACTATTCGGATTTTGGAGGATATGCTCCGTGCGTGCGTGATTGAGTTTGGAGGTTCATGGGATCACTTCTTGCCGCCGGCGGAGTTTGCTTATAACAATAGCTACCAGTCTAGTATTCAGATGGCACCGTGTGAGGCCCTATATGGTAGGAGGTGCAGGTCTCCCGTGGGTTGGTTTGAGCCGGGCGAGGCCAGGTTGCTAGGTACCGATATGGTTCGGGATGCTATGGACAAGGTCAAGGTGATTCAGGACAAACTTCGTGCAGCCCAGTCTAGACAGAAGAGTTATGCGGACAAGAAGGTTCGCGATGTGGCTTTTATGGTTGGCGAGCGGGTTCTACTTCGAGTCTCGCCCATGAAGGGCGTTATGAGGTTTGGGAAGAAAGGAAAGCTGAGTCCTAGGTTTATTGGCCCTTTTGAGATATTGAGGCGTGTTGGGGAGGTTGCTTATGAGTTGGCCTTACCTCCCAGTCTAGCCGGAGTTCATCCCGTGTTTCATATCTCCATGCTCCGGAGGTACCTTGGTGACCCGTCGCATGTGTTGGATTTCACTTCTGTTCAGCTAGACAAGGATTTGTCTTATGTTGAGGAGCTAGTAGCCATTCTAGACAGGCAGGTCAGAAAGCTAAGGTCAAAGAACATCGCTTCGGTAAAGGTTCAGTGGCGGGGCCAGCCGGTCGGGGAGGCGACTTGGGAGACCGAGCAGGATATGCGCAGCCAGTACCCTCATCTTTTCACTACTCCAGGTATGTTTTCTATGCTCGTTCGAGGATGAACAAATCTTTTAAGGGTGGGAAGATGTAACGACCCGGCCGGTCATTTTAGAAAATTTCGCCCCAATCCCTAATTTAAATGTTTCCCTAAGTACATTTCTGCTATTGTGGTTTGCCGGGAGAGTCGGCCCTGAAATTTGAAGTATTTTGGGACACTTAGTCCCTAAATGAGAGCTTTAAAGATAGAAAATGGTCCGTAACCGGAACAGTGTTAAGACGATCTCGGAACGGAAATCCGATGGTTCCATTAGCTCCGTTGGGTGATTTCGGGGTTGGGAGCGCGTTCGGAATGTATTTTGGAGGTCCTTAGCTCAATTAGGCTTGAAATGCCGAAGGTTGAAATTTTGGCGAATCCGAACGATAGGTGAGATTTTGATCCGGGGTCGGAATGGAATTCCGACAATTTCTGTAGCTTCGTTATGTGAATTTGGATATGTCCGCAAAGTTTCAGGTCATTCGGACGTCGTTTGGTCGGGTTTTAGATCGAATGTGCAATTCGGAAAGTTTTAAGAAATTTAGGCTTGAATTCGATGTGAATTATGGGTTTTGATGTTGTTAGACGTGTTTTTATGATTTGAACGAGTTCATATCGTGTTTTGGAGTATGTTGGTGGTTTTCGTTGGGGTCCCGGGAGCCTCGGGATGAATTCGGGGGTCCAAACGGACTAATTTGTGCCAAAAGGCACTGCTGTTCTGCTGCAATAATTGCAGAGCAATTTTTGCTCTCCGCGATTGCGGAGATAGCCATGCGATCGCGTAAGGGAGAAATCCTGAGCTCTGCGATCGCGAAGTAAAGCCTGCGATCGCGTAAGTCTGGAGGTTGAACCAGTGCGATCGCGTGAGGTTTCATGCGATCGCGTAGGGTATTGGTCGGAAGCAGTGCGATCGCGTGAGGGAGTATGCGATCGCGTAGGGTAGTTTGGGGAGCCGGACGAGTTTGTTCTTCGCGATCGCGTTAATACGTTTGCGATCGCGTAGGGTTGCTGAGTTGTTCACTGCGATCGCGTCCATGGTCACGCGATCGCGTAGAGGAAAATTAGGCCGCCCATATTTTGTGCATCGCGATCGCAAGCCCAGTGCTGCGATCGCGTAGAGTAAAATGGCCTG
>JASVEL010001875.1:0-132583 GCA_032618575.1 Nicotiana noctiflora | reverse complement strand
AGATAAATCAAAGACCAACATAGTTATGTTGGGATAGATAGAATGCCCCCACCTTTAATGAAAAGTCTCGAGTTCGAGCTTTGGATATAGAAAAAACTTTGTTAGAGAGCGCTTTCCTCTTAAATATGTCTCAAATGGTGCGATTCTAAATATAGTCGAATTTCATTACAGAGACCTAATACCGAACGGAAAACCAAAAAAAAAAAAAAAGAGATAAAACAAAGGACCAGTTGCACATGGTTCACCAAGAGGTAAAGCGATTGATGTAGTGCAGCAATCGCTTTATCTCCCAAGGATGTGTTTAAATTTATGTCTAAAGTTGTAAATGGACAGATTCCTTTGAAAAATTAACTTTATATGTAGCGTCTTAATGGAATGCTTATTTTTGGTCATATGAAGCTGGCATCAAAGTAAGGCGCCTAACTTAATAATTACGTCACTAGTGAACTTTTTCAGTGATCATCTTCTTGGCCGAGAAATTAAAGAATATCCCACCATCCTTCGCACACTGAAATTAAAGTAAACCAGGCTAAAGAATTAGTCAAAGAAGAAAACATTCAATGCAGTTTGCATCACTACACATCTAAATCAGTGAAAGAACCGTGTTGCACGTTGACTTCCATAGGTCAACAAGCTTGTCTTCTGTCTTTTGCTTCTCATTCATCCCCTCAACACCTCCATCTCATTGCATTAATAACGAGTTGCATCACTAACTAGATAACTAATAAAGAGAAGATAAGAGAAGAGAACAGAGGAAAAGAGGCAACAGGGTAATGGGGAGGTTGAACAGTGATCCAAATCGGAGCCTCAAGCACTTCAGTCATCCACATGAATTAGAGCTATGCACTCAACTCCAGAATCCCACACCTTGTTCAGGATGCAAACTCCCACCCTTAGCCCAAATGTACACGTGCAAACCGTGCAACTTCACTCTCCATTTAAGCTGCACTCAATTTCCAGAGCAGATAAACCACCCCTCACATCCTGACCATCCTCTAGCTCTCCTCCCGACATCCAAATACCCTGGTGGACTTTTCAACTGTGATGCCTGCAATCACCGCGGAGATGGCTTCAGCTACCACTGCAGTGACTGTGAATATGATCTCCATGTGATCTGTGCATCAAGGCCCTTCAAAATTACACACCAATTGCATCAATGCCAGCTGGAACTTACCTTCAAGAATCCTTATGCTGATGCCAAAGGCTTCTCTTGTGATGTATGCCACAAGATTGCAGTCAAGCAGTGGCTTTACAGATGCAGCACTTGCGACTTTGATGTTCATTTGGATTGTTCAACTTCTGCCCCGACACCAACAGTTCAAGGGCCAACCATCCTCCAGCACCACCATTCATTCCCTGGGGCAACTAGTTCACATAACCAGTTCCAGCAGGCTCCTATGGCTGCACAGATGAGGCCAAACCAGTTTATGCACAGTGCAAGTACTGGTGCAACTGCCAACCAGTCCCCGCAGACTCCCATATTCACAGGACAAGTGATGCAAAATCAGAACATGCAGGCTAGTCTGGGTACAGGCCAAGTGAGGCCGAACCTGTTATTCCATAGTGCAAGTACAGGTTCAACCCCCCAGCACCAGTCCTTGCAACCTCCTTTAATTCAAGGACAGGTGAGGCCTAACCAATACATGCAGTCTCCAGGGACAAACAACGATTTGATGAATGTTGCAGTTCAAGGATTTGGGGAAGGTGCAGCTCAGCAAGTTGGTCAAACTATCATGCAGGGGATCATAGATGGTGGTAACAACAGTGATGGGAATGAAGGACCTTCATTTCTGGGAAGCATTTTTGGTGATTCATCACAGAACTAAAAGATTTCATATCTTTTCCATTTCAATGTGTTCTATCAGTTAATGTAAAACAGGGACAACTTCTGGTTAACATAGTATCTTGGTAAACTACCACATTATTTTGTGTTTATATGCTTGGAATCTCCATATCTTATGCTATATCACTTGTCATAATCATGAGCCATGATCTAAAAAAAGCAAAAACACAAGAAAGTTTACATCTTGATAAATGCTATGATTGAATACTTGATTATTGAGGTTTCTTGTTCAATATTCACAATCAGGTGTAATAACAAGAACTTGGGGAATGTGCCAATGTGAAAGGTCTACCACCTTTCTCTTTTAAGATGGCCCTAACCTACCAACTCCCAACGCCCTATTTAGGCGTCTGGAGTTTCAGTGGTTGACGATTTAACTTAATAAGGATAGACATCATTAAATTCGTGCTTCTGCGTGAAGAGGTTGTCAGTATGCCAGCAAACACCACTACGTTCCGCATGGCATTAAATGGTTTTACATATTTCGGCGATTAGTTTATGGATATCGGCATTAAAGAGAAGCATGGGCACGGTAGTAAATTCAGCCAACTCAGTTGCCAAAAGTTGGAGAACCAAACTAGGAGGGGAGGGTGCAAAGAATGTTCATTAGTTCATTACTCTATTTCACTAACAATAACAACAGTTCTCTTTGCTTTAGCCCTGTGATCTGACTATATGCAAAAGCTATTCACTCTATTTGACGGGTGACTACACTGTTCACCTAAAATTTGACTATATTGCCTGGTAGCATGTACCGGAATTTCTTGTAAAGAATCAAGACATTAGTTACTCCATCAAATAGAAAAAGGGATTTATATTCTGGCGCAATTTTAAGTGGAACAAAAATGGCACCATACTCGAGGATCGAAAAATACATACTAAGAATGATCATCTTCAAAATAAATGGTCTGATACAAAAGAAGAGAGAAAACAAAAAAGAATTACAGAAGTTGTACATTCTAGCCTAAATGAAACACCAAATTAGAGAAGACGAGAGAGATGAAAATGAATCAGTTACCAATTGAAAGGTTTCAAAATCAAGCAGAAAAATACATACTAAGAATGATCATCTTCAAAATAAATGGTCTGATAAAAAAAAAAAAAAAAAAAAAAAAGAATTACAGAAGTTGTACATTCTAGCCTAAATGAAATACCAAATTAGAGAAGACGAGAGAGATGGAAATGAATCTGTTACCAATTAAAAGTCTTTAAAATCAAGCAGATTCCTTAGCTTCTGCAGCTGCCTCTTCCTCTTGCAATTTCTTCAAAGAAGGAGGTGGTCTAGGAACAATGCTTTTCTTCCATTTCCGATCAAGCTTCCTAGATATCCTTTTGTTAATTCCTTCTTCCAACTCACGCTCCCGTTTAACAGTAAGCATCCGAGCAATCTAACAGATTATGAAAGCCAGCCACCAGTGAAGAAAAACTAAATCAGATTGAGAAGTTAAACGTGAGAAAAAGGTACTGTAACTATCAAATCCAAGGCAATAGAAAATGAACATGACCGAAAATTCAGGAAAGGAAAGTAACATAAAGCAGTGGAATTGCTCATGGATGCGACAAGTGAAAGATTAAGATTGGTAATGCTACCAGATGTATTCAAGAACTTAATGATATCAGTATTCACTTCAGAATTCTGATCATAACCCCCTCCGCTCCTCAAAAAAGAAAAGGCAAAAAAGAATCCAGGCACATCAGATAAAGTATAAAAACGAAAAAACAGGGGAAAAGGATGGAAGACTCAGCAGCCATTATATTGGTTCTGGAACAAAAAAGGTAAGGCCACTCGTAACTGCAAGAGTCCAACGAGAAAAGTACCCAATTTTATATGAAACAGAAGCACATTTATTCTTCAATCAGCAGCAATGTAAATCTTTGTGTATAGGGAGGCGATTTCCCTCTACTCATTATGACTAGAATTCAAAGAAATGACTGCAGCGTTGTGTAATGCCCACCCGCAAGGAAATCGCTGACTTCTCGAAAAATAACTTAGCGATCTCCGGACTTCAGGAGTGTTATGCTGAGATCAATACACTTGCGAACACAAGGATTGAATAATGACGCACATTAAACTTCAAATTAGGAAGAAAATACAAGACAGTTGAGAATTAAAAAAAAAAAAAAAAAACAGCATCGAGACCTCTTAAGCTGGTCAAATTGCTCCGACCAGATAACAGTTAAGCATGAATTTACCATGTAGAAGAAACTCTTCAAACATCGAAGGACTCTCTCTTCAGGATACCAAAATTCTAGCACGGTTTTATCCAAAATTTGTTCCAAGTTACACTCAAACATGTACCAGAAGTAACTAATGCTAATAATGTGACATCAAAATTAACAAAACAAAAATAAACGGTAAATTCAGAAAAGAGAGACAGAAGAGTACTCGTTTGCGCATGCGAAGGAACTCGCTAGACTTAAACTCATTACGAGCGGATCGTTGAAGACGAAGCATGAAGAGCTCTCCTTTAAGGTCAACAATCTCTTCCTGAAGCTCCTCAGTAGTTTTGGTTCTTATTTCCTTCAATTCCTCTTCCCTCTTCGCCATCTTCACCACCATTGACGACGAATACATAGAGTTCGCTTTTCGAGCATGATTAATCGGACAGACTTGAGCAATTCGAATGCCATTAAATGAAGATTTCGATAGGTTTATTTTGGAAGTAAAAGTGACACTTGAAGGAGTGGCAATGGAGAGGCTCATCATCCTTTCTGATGTTCTTCTTTCCTACTGGTGGATAACGTGTTGATGGCTATCTTTTATTTTCATTTTTTAACTCGAGCAGCAAAGGCCCAAGTAGAATGGTTTCGTTTGGATTTGGGCCAACTTTCAGGCCTGGGTTCCAACTTTGATCCGAAGTGCCATTCTTCTGGGACAAGTGCACAAATAGCCATTGTCATAGATACTATTTAGGAATTAGCTAGTACTTATTTTGTCCTAAAATTTTAAACTAAAAATTCTACTTCAAGGCAACTCGACATTTTTGTCCTGAAATATTGAACAGAAAATGGACTGGCTAATTTTGGAATAACTTAAAAAATAGCCAGAATTACAAGTGATTGTTCAAAAATATCCCAATTTCAAAAGTAATCGAAATTTAGCCACTTTTCATGTAAAGTTAAATCTGAGCAAAAACACGATCCAATATAAGTGTACTTGAATTTCAGCATATTATACCGGAGTTCCAGGATAAATATGCTAGAACTCCAGCATAATATGATGGAGTTCCAACATAAATACACTAGAACTCCAACATAATATACTGGAGTTCCATCAAAGTATACTGGTCCAATATAATATGCTGGAAGTTCATACGCTAGTGCTCAAATCTCCGGTATATTATGTTGGAACTTTCTGTGTGTTGGAGTTCCAACATAATATGCTGCAAGTTTATACACAGGCACACCGAACTCCAGTATATTATGCTGGACAGTTCATTGTTGCAGCAAAATAGTGACTATTTTTTATTAACTTGGTAAACGCTAACTATTTTTGAATGACCAATCCGAAAACTGGCTAGACTGTGCTATTTTTATGCTAATTCCTAAATAGTAGCCCTTTAGATGGATAACTGGTGTCATCTCTACTATTTTTCTTCTCCGTCGCATTATTAATCAGGTGCGGATTGTTATTTAACGGCACTGAATTCACCTTTATATTTATCGCATATTTCTAGTAGCCTCTTTAGCCAAGCTTCTCCAAGGCTAAAAATACTTCTTCTTCTTCTTCTTCTTTTTTTTTTTCAAAAAATGCACTTTTTTTCAAAGTTGAAATATTTGGCCAAGCTTTTAGAACGAAAAAAAATAATGTTTTTGAGTAAAAGCAGAAGCAGTTTTAAAAAAGTAGAAAAAAGTAACTTATCTCTTGACGCATTTTTTTGAAACACACTTTTGGAAAAAATACACTTATAGCATTTTTCTGAAACACACTTTCGGGAAAAATATACTTAGAAACACTTTTTTACAGCTTTGGCTAAACACTAATTGTTGCGAAGTATTTTTTAAATTAATTAGCCAAACACAAATTATTTTAAACCAAAAAAATACTTTTTAAAACAACGCTTTTGATAAAAAATATTTCTCAAAATAAGATGTTTTTAGTAGCTTAGCCAAACAGGCTATAAATCATTTTTTAAGTTTTGTATGTCTATGTAAAATCTGAATTAGAAACTATGGCTCCACATATATCCACTGCTTATTTGCTAACAGGGTGTTTGGCTAAGCTTATAAACTGGTCAAACTGGCTTATAAGCACTTTTTGGCTTATCTACGCATTTGATAAAATTAAAAGTGCTTATAACTTGGTGCTTATAAGCCAAAAATAAGCCAAAAGCCACAAGTTGGTCTCCCCCAACTTATCAAATTTTAGCTTATAAGCACTTTAGGTTCCAAAATATTTACTATTCTATCCCTAAAATACTTATTTTTAAACAAGCTCTTTGTATATCTAATTTTTTAGTTGCTTATTATTAATTTCAGCACTTTCATCCAAACATGTAACTGCTTATTTTTTAAAGCAGCTTAAGTAGTTAAAAGTGCTTTTCAGCACATATGCTTGTCAGCTACTCTAAATCAGCTAAACCAAACGAGCTCTAAATCAGCTAAACCAAATGAGCTCTAATTCACTTCTGGTTGATATTAAACAAGACACCTGGTTGATATTAAACAAGACATTACCTGTGAACCTTTATATACTGGAAAACACTAAATAAATTTTGGATACAATAGAAGTGTTCATTCTTGACCGTTTAAACTCTCAATTGGGGTGGTCACACAATTTAATATAATAGTGTAGAGATCCCAAGTTCGAGTTTAACCACCATTAATCAGCAAATATATACATGAGATGATTACCATGTGCTCTCCACAAGCCCAACTGCTTCATATGCCTGCTTTTAATCACAAGGATGAAGCTTATAGTCTTGACGATACCGGAAAGCTCCAGCATTAGGTTTCAATATTGTATAATCTATTCAGTCATTACAAATTATTACTATGTTAGTTTCTTCTTTTCCTCTAAGAGCCCACCAGGAAATTACAACATATATGTTGAGTACTATTTTAGAGACTCTGTGTTTTCCCTAACTAAAAACAGTTTTTGACCATTAGATATCATGTCTGCGTCCAGGATCTTCGCTCCGTCTTCTGAGACTACACAATTTGCTGATGAAACTCTTAACTGAGCCTTAGCTGTGTTAATGAGCTCATCAAGGCTTTGTGGTACCCATAGAACTACTCTTCTTCTCTCGTCTTTGAGATCCCTGGGGTCTGAAGCGAATACTGTGCATCTAACCCGCTGCCCTTCATCTATCATGCCAATAAATATTGGTTAGCTCAGGCTATTTTTGAGGGAGAAGAAGAGTAATTAAACACTTGCACCAAAATTTAACACATAATGTCAGAGAACAGATCATACAAGCTAGAATTCCTTATCAAGGAGAAATTCAAATAGCGGATTAATGTTTTCCGTCCAATGCTCTTTGTTTTTGCACCTAAATAGCCAAAAAAAGGCTATTGTTTGTCAAACTTGGAGCTAGCAGCATCTTGGGTTCAAATATAGGAAAGCTATTTAATAGGAGTATGATTTTCTAAATTGATATACACCCATCATCTGAAGGCTTGTTATTAGTTTCGAGTTGCCAATCAAAACTGATCGATATATTCTTGTACCTCATTGAAATCTTCTTATTGCAAAACGCAACTCGAGGAATCTAATATCCATTTCAAAGAAACTAACTTAATTCTGGTAGCTGGTACTCGAATTCTCTAATTCCGCTGTTCTGTTTTAGTGATCTATACACATTTTATCATACCTTTAGTTTGCTATGTTAGGAACTAATCTGATACTCTTAAGCTTAAAATGGTTTGATCTAGTAGATGTGTTTCTCAATGGTGCTCCATTGTTCATTGGTGTGGAAGTTCTTGAGAAAAGATATATTGTAAAGGACTTCGTTTTGCTACAAAGTCTACATCGACCTAATTCATCCCCCTCCCTGGTCGGATTCATTTATTATAGAGAGAACGTTTCAGAATTAACGTTACCTTGTTTTCCAAAGCTTGTAGAAAATTCTGACAATTGACTACCCTGTGCATCTTCCAGTAGCTTAATAAGATTCTTGTTTCCACCTACTCGAGCTTCATCAAGTGGAGTTCTTCCCCACCTGCAAATACAAACAATTTTGAGTTTTCGAGAGGCAGGTTATACTATAGTATAGTAGTCAAGGTAATAAGCATCATACCTAAAGAAACTGTCTTTGAAAGTCATGATACGGTGAAGAAAAGTAAATTAAAAGGCTGAAAGTAATTCATGCAATTGTTGAGAGGTAATTTACAAAATAGAGCAGCGTTTATCACAGAACGCCTTGTTAAAACCTTTCACTTGTAAGTCTCCTCATCAGATGGCCATAAATGGTAGAGCAGGAACTCTAACAAGGGATTCTAAAAGTATAAGAATGAGACAACTAGGACTCAAGCCTGTGATCTACACTAATCTCTGAACCAATTTATACATAAAAAATTTATTTTTTTAATCTTGTTTGTTCAGCGTAAATTTTCTGACAAGGGATTGAACTCCTTCGTGCAATGTAGCTCCGCACCTGGTGGCCATGAAAAAAGCTATAATTACATGAATATTTATGCATTTTAAAGGACACATTTACTTACAATAGCACAGTGCTCATACTCATTAAACCTGATCACATTTGAGTGCACGCAAGACTAAGAGAAGAGAATAAACCTGCATCTCTTCTCATACTACATAAGTGAATTAAATTCCTAGAAGTACCTGTCCACTGCAAAGACACTAGCCCCAGCTTCTAACAGTAACACTGAAATTGGAAAAAGCCCTTCTGATGCAGCTAGGTGAAGTGGTGTTCGAAAGTCATAATTTTTGGAATTAGGATTGATGCCGCTGTCTAACAGTCTTCTCAAATAATCTAGATCTCTTTTTGCGACTGCCTCACAAAGGCAAGTCCCATCATTATCTATACCTAGTAGTGCCCCTGCTTCCATAAGCAAAGAAGACACATGATCATGGCCATTCTTAACCGCTTCAAGCAAAGCAGTGGAGCCAAACTTATCTGTTTAGAGAAGTTTTTTATGAGAATTTCTTTTGGGGAGAGAATTAAACATCAATAAAACTAAATTGAAGAGTTCTAGAGATGGACCAGGTAAACATGAAACGCAAAAAAGAGGTTACCTCTAGCATTAATCTCCACTCCTCTTTGGATAAGGAAAACGGTGATATCTCCATGCCCCCTGGATGCAGCTAGATGCTGTGTTTTACACCATACATGTAACATTTCATCAGAATTCTCTAAAAATGGTACTCATACTAACTTTTTGACAAAAGAATGAAACCATATCAGCAACTTTAGATAAGCAGAGGAAAAGGTATCAACAAAGGTACCAAACTTTGTGTGGATTTATTATAAGCAACAGTTGAGAAACATTTAGATCCAACCTTATTTTGGGGCTGTTCTACATTATACAATTACCACGTCAACAAAGTCGGAGCTAGGATTTCAAACTTATGGGTCCGGGATTCTAATTGTTTTAAGTTACTCGTTTCTAAATTAATAATTTATTCATGGATTTTTTAAGACAAATAAAAGATTCGAACTAAAGTTACTGGGTTCGGCCGAACCTGCTCCCGACAGTCTAGCTCCACCCCTGCACGTCAAGTCATCAACTATTTCCTTAGTAGTAATGAAAATGTACATCTACATAGCGCTCGACACAGCACATATAAAATACATGTTGTGTTATATTTGTCCATACAGATGGTGTGAGGGGTTAAAAAAGGGTTTATAAAGATCCTGCGCTACTCCATCCATTCCTCAAGGTTCTGGATTGGATGCTCTTGCGCTACTCCATCCATTGCTTAAGGTTTTGGATTGAATGCGCAGATTCTTTCACAATACCATTCAACTATACTGATTACCTTATCAGATATATTATCTGTTTATATTAAGTTACACAATGACAGAGATACTTAACAGTTAACAAAGGGTGATAATTTCCCACTAGACTTTGCAGAATGAACTTGAGTGGATAAACCAGCTTATTGACCAATTCTGAACTAGTTTTCAAGTCAAGTGTATGTTGAAATTTATAGTAATTGGATAAGATCAACTACTGTGAGTAGCAGGAATTCCTCCATAGCTCCATCTATCCCACTCAGAAGCCCCATTCTCTTTAGGATGTCCCAAATGGACAAGGCCTTTCCAATTTTCATTTCTGGTCATAGAAAGGTCATCAAAAATATATGACCCTAGATTCTAATGTTAAGTACCACATTGTTATTGTTGTGATTCCATATACTTGGACCACCAAGCAAAATAAGTACTCCATAATGTATTCTCAAGTTTATTGTCTTTACTTTCTTGTGTATCATTGCCAGGTGGAAATGGAAGTATTCGTGTTAGAAAAAATACTTAAGTCTTTGCTCTGCTTCTCCCTACGCCCAGAATGGTTTTCGCCAATTATTTTGTATGTTGCCTTACTAAATGATAACTCATTAATATGTAAGTCAAGCATCTAGGATAACCATGATTGTGCCTAAAAAATCTCGGGGTTTTGTGAAAAACAAAGGTCTGACATCTCTTATTATAATTACTTAGAAATAGCGAAAATAGTGTACTTATCGTCCATCTTTAGACTAATATATTTTTGCAGAATATAACTCTAATTTACATTTTCCACACATCATTACCATGTCATAGTCTTGTATATATTCAGCTGAATGTGAAATCTTGCTTATTAAGGCTTATTTGAAAGGGTCCAAATGGACCGCAATGCACATTCAGATGCATATAGCCGACCAGAATTAGTTTGCCATTGAGATGCAATTGTTGTTGCTTATTATGGTGGTACGCAATAAATGAGATATTAAGACACGTGTCCTCAACTCTGTGTAACATATTATGAAATTGTTGTTCTCGAAAAGCATAAATGAAATCAACGTAATATACTTATATTAGCTTTCAAAAATCTAAAATCAATGAAAGCTATATAAGACCAGTGAAAGACTGGTAAGAATCGAACCCCTACAGACAAAATTGGGTTAGCCTGTTTTCTACTGGAAGAGTGTGACTGTGTTTCTACTAGAAGAATGTTCATGCAAACAGAAATTGAGAGCAAATTTATAACCTATAGAACAAGTGAACAATCATAAGTTGGCAGATGAATATGATGAAATGAGCCACAAAGGAAAAAAAAAAAAGAGGGGGGGAGGGGTGAATACATCTGACTTTCCTCTATTTCTGCTGCTTAGCAACAAGCTACTTCTTCTCGTATCCAATAGCCTCAATTGGAAACAGAAACTTTACTCGCCTCTTTGAAGAAAGAAGTCAAAAATGATATTTTTGAAAATATCCAAATATAAGAAAGTTGCCTAATTAAAGCAACAATAAAATGAATAATGGAGTATAACCTTTATATACCTTTTCTATAAGTAACCTTGACATTGATATTTGGTAGCTTGTTATGACAGAAACAACCTTAAATTATTATAGGAAAATCCAAGCAAAGATATCATAAGTCCAAGCAAAGATATATCTTTCTCAACACAGTTTACAAAAGCTAGAAATAGATACCAGGGGTGATCTTCCATCATAATCAGTTCGGCTGGGGTCTGCTCCTGCACCAATTATACGACTTAGTCGATACAAATCTCCATCGTGAGCTGCACAGTTCAACCTCATCGTGAGCTCAGATTCATGTTTCGCAATATTCAGTGTTATGTCTGAATCCAATATCTTGCTTCGAAGGCTTGAATCTCTTCCCTGAGAAATTCCACATAAGATGAAAAATAACACTCTCTGTATTTTCGAAACTTTTAGAATCACCCGACATTTTTTTAAGAACTACCACCTTTTTCCAAACCCCTGGGTCCAGTTAGTTGCTTAATGTTTAGAATAGCATTTGAAAGAAATCAACAGAAATTTGGAAGACAATAAGAGATTAAAAATGAAAAGATATTGAACCTCAAGTAGATTATTGATGATCACACGCCCGTCAGAGAAGTATATCCCCAGAATCTCCACCAGAGCTTGTTTATCAATTCGTAGCAGTCTAGATAACTCATAAACTTGAACTGTATAAGGGACTGGGATGTTACAAAGAACAGAAATTTCACCAACAGAGTTGTAAGTGTGAAGATCCAGGAGAGATTCTTCAGTTTCATTTTCTTCTATTTTTCTAACTTCTTCCTGTAGACAATACAAATTATGAACAAACAATCTACAATTTTTTTTGACAAGTAAAAGCTGTAACAAACAGTCTACAGTTGAGATCCTGTTCAGTTCTTTGACAACTCATGAAAGCCTTTGTGGAAACAGCTCGAGTATAACTTACTAATTACATTGTTTTGAAAATTACTTTTCGTTTACATATCAATCAATTATGGAAGAAATTCTCTGTCTCTGTCTCTGTCTCTCTCTCTCTCTCTCTCTCTCTCTCTCTCTCTCTCTCCCTCCCTCCCTCCCTCCCTCCCTCCCTCCCTCCCTCCCTCCCTCCCTCCCTCTCTATATATATATGAGTGTGAACAAAAATGCAAATCGGATGTGATTTCATTATATCCTAGGAGACTACGCCAACCTTCTTTGTCTATCTCCATGTCTACCTTTCTTCCAATTTCTTTGCCCCGGAATTTTCCAACTTGTAAATATTCTATATTTGGAATTGCCAAAAATGAAGTACACAACCTTCCTCGGGTATCAACGAAAAAAAAAGGCTACTTTTTAACACTGAGAGGAACTTTCTCAACATTACTGCAGATGACGATATGACGATATTCAGCGTGTTGGGGAGGAGGGAACAGAAACTTCCATGCCAAAATTCTTCAGCGGTCCATTTCGTTGTTCTCCCTTTTCCTTCTTGTATTCTCCTTTAGTTTTGTCTTTGTTGGACTTTACTTCTGTAGCCATTGTGCCTATCCATGTAAATAAATGTCTCTGCTTCTAAATTAAAAGCTAATTGCTACAGCTATTGCTGCTTCCAATTTATTTCTCTGCCTAGGTTTAACAATCTTCCCTTTAGCATATCGTTTAGTATGACAATGGAATTCAAAAGATGGAAACCATACCACTTTACCATGACAGACAAAATACAGTTGATCTGCCATGCTACCCTGTTCCATAATCACTTCCCCTGGAAGGAAAAATTCTTCATGTACTTTGATTGCCTACAAAAAGAGAAGAATTGGTGAGGCGCCCTTCACTACTACAGACTTTGCATTGTAGCTACTACTGCATATCAGCTTCAGATGTAGGATAATAGAAAACAACAGGACATCCTTATTGACGTCAACATGAATCATAAGAATTGTAGTCGTCATTTGTTAAATAAGCACAAAATTCTTGAATTCGGTAATATTTAAAGAAAGGAAGCAGCTGACAAGCAGTGGCGGAGCTAGAACCCTCATAAAGGGTGTTCAAAAAAAAATTTTGTAGTTAGTGGGAATTGAACTCATGACGTTATGTAAATTTTGAACACCCTTGACAACAAAACTACACTTTTGGATAGTGTTAAGGGTGTTCAAAACTTAATATATAGAGGTAAAAAATAAATTTTACCTTATATATACAGTGTAATTTTTCTGCGAAGGGTGTTCGGGTGAACACCCTTGCGCCCCCCTAAATCCGCCCCTGCTGACAAGTGTCAAATCTTGAAATGCGCACGATAGCTACAAATAGAATCATATAAAGCTCTTAGGATAACATACCTTCCTTAAAGATGTACAATGAGTTCTGAAATAGGCGCCATTTTATTTTTAGTCACCTAGCTAAAGATTATTGTATATTTGTTTCAATGTTAAAGGAAATAACTACTCTAGGATCACGATGAAATGTACTTGATATAAGATATTTCTTTTTGTCACTGATATAAGATGAATTCTTTTGTTGGAAAAAAAAAAGGAAACGACTTGATATAAGGAGAATGCATCAGTAATCCGGTGGAATAGTCGAGGGTGTGCATGAGCTGGCATAGACAACCATTATTTGGGGGGGGGGGGAGGCGATGATGATGAATACATCAGTAGATTGAAGAGTTCTAGGGATATAGGATCAATCTTATCCATTTGGAAAGACAAGATTGCTTCACATTAGAATAAACTGTTTAAAGGGAAATAAGCAGAAAGAAAGTAGCATTTGTCTCTGCATTTATTCCTCAAAGATGCAAGAATAAATGAACCAGTGACACACTTTTGTAAAGAAATAAAGAAAGCAAATATTATAAGCCCATATCCTTGTGGTTAAGTGAACGTACAATCTGTTTGATAAATTCCTGCGAGCAACCTCTGAAAAGTGGGACTCCTCTGATGTAGGGCTCATACAACTTTTGCGAAATCTGCAAGAGGAACCCGTTACTGTGGCATACAACACCAAACATTCATATTTATACTTATTACTGTTCCTTTCCCTGATCTTTCCTTTTTCTTTGGTCACAGGGAGCAAAGAACAGGAGATTGTATAGACTAAAGAGATAAAATTCTTCTTGCAATACCTTAGCTCGAATTGAAGCAGGAATATCCTGAAGAACAGAAGACTCATTATACCGGCTCTCATACTGTAATCTGACATGATCTTTGATCTCTTTGCTTATGCGCTTCCCCAGCCTGTTTCTGTTCATATACTTTATAAGATCTGCCATTTTATCCCTGAACTTTTCAGTTTTGGATCCTTTAACAATTAATGCTGCCATATTACCAAGTAGGTAGGCACCAAGAATCATGTCAAAAGAGACATAAATCATTACAAATATCATTTCCTTGGTATTGACTGCATGAATTTCTCCATAACCTGCAGCATAAGAGAAGAATAAATGCATTATGCCAGATACTGATTTTGAGAAAAGTAACCTTTCCAAATTCGTGCTGCTCTAAGAATAAAGTAGAATCACTTACCTATACGGCAATAACACCACAACCAGATAACTTCCCGGAAAATGTATGCTTCAGCTTTTGATATAAAATGTTTAATGAAAAATGACCTTTTTCAGTTCATCACAAATTCATAATACTTTTCTACTTATAATTATCTGAGATTACTTTCTAATGATTTCTTGTATTTTCAGCTCGGACAAGAGGACTTCCATTATATGTTCCAGTATACATCTTGCAGACATAATTTTTATTGCAGAAGAGTAATTTGGCTTGCCTTTGCTGAGATGTTTCTAGCATTAGGACATGGTAGGAACAGTGTGATGTTAGAAATTATAGAATCCACTCTCTTTCTACTCCAAAGTCTCTCAACTAATAGCACTACTACCACCTTGGAGCTGTATATAACAGAAGCGCCGAGAGATCAGCAGAATATGTTAGGACATCATACAAAGGTGATGAGCCGAGTGCCAGAATATTCAAGGAGTTAAAATTCTTGTAGTATCACTCAAAATGGCAACTTTCATATATTTAATTATGTAGGTTATGGAGGAACAAATAATTCAAAGTTCTTAGCAATTGAAGTACAACTATTTCCTGTTGCATCGGAATTTTCAATATCTCCAACTAAATGTGAATTTGATTCTGAAGAGAATTATTTAAGCATGGCTTCATGTGATTTATAGCCTCTGTATCAAGTAACTAATACCCTTAGCTAACAGAAATTACTACAATCATTTAAACCAAAAATCACTAATCTCAACTGTAATTCCTAATAAACTGAAAGTCACTAAATTTTACTGCATTATTCCCACACTACCTTTGCTAATTTTTATTTCTGCTTTTCCTAGTGGGAAACAATAAGCAAAGAAGTAATAAAAATTCAAAAGACACACTTATGTTTAAGATGAATCTAAAAGATTAGTACGAAGATCCGAAGTAAAGAAGGGAGTAAAACATGAATGTTGTTTTAGACATTTGTATAAATGAATAGATGGAACTAGAATGATAAAATCAATAAGCTAATACAGTTTGAACTTTGCAGTAAAAAGAAATAGCTTACCAACAGTTGCCATGGTGACAATGGCAAAGTACAAAGATGTGATATAGCGAGTCCAAAGATCAATGTCTCGGAAATGTGCATAACTATAGTCACCCATCTTCAGGCTCCCTATCCACGTGTAACCTTCCTCCCATGGAGGCAATGTAGTAGCCAGATAGTAAAAAATACAAGCAGCTGTGTGAGTGCAGTATACTTCGACAACTAATAACTTCACAATCCTTGTAAACAGATAATTTAGACGGATGTCTTTCTCCAGCTTTTCAAAAAACTCTGTCACTCTAAGGGCTCGGCTTAGCCTAATCCATAAGAGGTATCTAACTGGCTCCTTTCTTCCACAAGCCTGATCACAGAAAACAGCTTAGTAGTTCATTTTATAGCCATTTATACCAATTTCTTTGCTATATCAGCATTGGAAACTGACCAAATACAGTGCATAACACTCTACAACTTATGCATACTAATAGCATAAATGTCAAGCTGCAAAGTCGTGCCCATCCACCATGGTTGGCAAAACCTTTTTTGTTTTGTTTCTTAAAGAAGCTTCAAAGTCATAATAATCAACTAGATTCTAGTTGATAATCATCGTACAAAGGCTGGAAATTGACTATCAGAGCCAATGTTGAGAGGATTATAATACTTTGTCAAAAGGAGAAAAAGATGAGAACAAGAAGACTAACACACGGGTTCCTAAATGATTGGAGAGTTACATACATTTAGTCGATACACAGTCCTCAAACTCCAAACTATCACTACGACCAGTCCTGTAAGGAATGTTCTATGCCACCACAATTAAATTCTCATTTTCCTAAATGGTAAATTATAATACAAAGGCAATACAAAGGAAGAAAATTGTTTTAAACAGAAACTAGTCAGTCCTTACTTCATTAGTCCTGGAAACAGAAAGAAACAAGGCTATATATAAGTTAATCCAATTTCAAAAATGCAACAACAATAATGAGTTGGCGTTTTCAAGGTGGAGTATCACAAATAAGGATATCTCTATCGAATTACGATAGCTAGGAAGCACATAGCTATATATATAACCTTGTCTTTTCACTAGAGCAGCACATTGGTATTAAATTGCAAAAACTTGAACAACACAGCGTCACAGCCATAATATAAATCAATCTATCAAGTATGCCTCAATCCTGAATTAGTTGGTATCGGCTGTATTTAATCCTCAAAAATATTCCGCTCTATTCAGGTCCTATTCTGAGATTCCTCATGGTTAAACATACCTTGTATATAGCATCCCATGGGAAGCAACCCAGTAAGTCCACCAGGAAACGAGATTTCAAGTACCTATACATATTACTGAAAACTTTAGGGCAATAATAATCGGTGATTAAAAACAAATGATTCAAAGATGGTTGCATGAGTAGTACTACTAGTTAAATATATAGAAATTGTGTAAGGTAAAAAGGGGACAGACCGAAGGGCAATGAGTTTACGATCGTAGATCATGCAGTAAGAATGAGCGTCTCGATACGCAACAAAAAAGAGAACGACGATGTCGATGAGGAAAGCAATTTGGCCGGCAATGTCCAGTAGGAACAAATTTTCGGGGAGTCCTCTGAAAAACCCAAACTCCAGGGGAGTGAAGAAGGAGGAGTAAATCGCCCATATCAGAATGAATTGAGTCCACAACAGGTACCACCTGCATTCAATAATTCTATTTATATTCCGCTAATTCTTCAATTCTTTGGTTGTAAGAAGCCGGAAGTGGCCGTTATAGTAGCGGTTGTGTAATGTTAAAATAGCACCGGTTGTCGGACTAATTATTTAAAAGTTAAACTACTATTTTGCTACAATAAAGACCGATATAAAATAATATAGTTCATTATATTATGCTGGATCGGTATATTATAATACTAAAATTTCAGTATATAATGCTAAAGTATTTTTTTGAATTTTAAATAGTATTTTCGTTCAGATTCTTCTTTACGTTAAAAGTGATTAAATTTTTAATTACTTTTGAAATTGTAATTATTTTTGAATGACCACTTATATATGGTTATTTTTGAATTTGTCCGGACGTTAATTTGTTACTACTCCCGCCGATTCAAAATAAGTATGCAATTTGCTTTTAGCACGTACGTTAAAAAATACAAATTCTATACAAAAATATCTATTATGATTGAACTACCCCTAATTAAATATTTAATATGAGGAGTAAAAAAACTTTTAGGGATATGTACATAGGGGTTATTTTATAAAAATAAATTAATTTCTTTCTTAATTACATAACTAGATACTTATTTTAAACCAAAATAAAAAAGTAAATTGAACACTTGTTGTACTAGTCGGACGTCCGTAATTGTTATCTTGGCGCCACGGTCAAGGAATAACTCCGATGATATTGAAAATATAAGGCGTCAGATTTAGGATTCAGGTGGTTGAGGAAGTTTAGAAAGAAAACGAATTTTTTTATAAATGTCAAAATACCAATTTGGCCATTTCTTAATACAAACATTTTTTATTTAGTTTAAGTTCTTTGCACTAGTTATGCAAAAATATTCACAATCAAATAAAAGATAAAATAATAACTAGCATATTATCACATGTTGAACTATATCGATGGGTCCTTTAGTCACCGAGATAAGCAGATTCATCCAGAGATAAAATAAGATAATTATATTTATCCCTTGTTTAATTGTAAATAATAGTTAATACCATATAAATTTTATACCAAAATAATAATACTAGCTATCCTATATTGAAGGTGTGATAGCTATGACATAACCCTGTCCATGTGATATCCTTGTTTATTAGTGGTATCAGCTTATTTTAAAAGCACTTCTCTCAAGCGTTTTTAAAAAAATATTTTTTCCGCTTCTCAGTCTTTCAATTAATGGATCAATCAAACATGACAAAAGAACATAGTTAATTTAGAAAAAAATGAGTCAAAAATGAAAAGTGAAGAGTCAAAAAATATAAAAAGATAGAGGATGAGAAATTAGAATTAAAGAAGTAAATACATATACTTTTTTTTTTGGTTTTCCATCCGGTGTCCGGTACTCACATTGGAGTCCGATTATATCCGGATTCGAGCCGCATAGGGCCCCTTGCGGGGGGAAGCGCTCCCTACCAAGGATTTTTCCATACCCAGGACTCGAACCCGAGACCTCTGATTAAGGGAAGTGCAATCTCATCCACTGTACCACATCCTTTGGTAGTGTAAATACATATACTAACTAATGAGAGAAAAAATTATTATTATGGACTCACTCTTCTATGTACAACCCCAATCAAACTAAAATATATTAAACATTGAAATGATTTTTTTAATAACAATTATAAATTTATATATAATATATAATAATAGAGTATAATATTTTTTGGGACCTTTAGAATACCCCTGATCTTAACTCTTTTTTTTAAAAAAAAAAATTCTTTTGACGATTAAATAAAAATACTTTTGGTCAAAAGAAACTTGGGCAAAATAGGCTATATCCCACAATTGATCAAAAGAACCCTTGAAAGTAAAAAAAAAAAACTTTTCTATATATAGTGACTGACCAATTATCGGGATGAATAACAAATCCAGAGCAGTGATCTCTACGTCCCCTGCTTGTACTGTCTCTCCCTTGATCTCCATTTCTAACACTAACATTCTTAGTGTCAAGACTAGAATAGTTCCTCAAAAGCTTGAAACGATTCTTCCAATTAGAGGCTAATTTTTTGGAGTTGGAACTTTCTTGAAGATCTTCAACCTTAAATTCCTCATCTTCTGAATCTTCACCTCTTCTTTTTTCTCTATCCATCTTGTACTTCTTTATCACTGCTTTATTTCCAAATAAAATTATCTGATCAAAATAGACTAGTGTTTGTTTAATATATTGTAATCATGGGACTATCTTAATTAATTCTGCCAAAAATAGAAGCAAGAGTGTTCTTGTCTTATAGAGTCCAAATTAAAATTGCTGGAGCAGGATACGTTTGGACATGATAAGGTGCTTAGACAATAGAATTGAAACTTGAACTGGGAATATATCTCTTTATGTTAACTCAAGAATAAATATATCAATTAAAGAGATAATTTGGAGACTGTGCAAGAATAATAAAAACAGAATTTATGCTGCTACTTTATTGATTGATCTCCATTATTTCAGTGTGAAGTTTTAGACTAGCAAACTCCGCTTGATTTATTCTGTAAAAGTTTTATAGTTTTCTGATGCAATTTCCAATAGTGAGACTTCAATAAGAAGGACATGTATATACTTATTTGGCGCTTATAATATAACAACGGTCACGTCCTAACGTATAGTTTCGACGAATCTTTTGTTGTCCTCGTACGCCAAGGGTTTTAGATTCCTGTTTTAACTTTTTATTATTCGTTATGTCTTTGAATACAGCAAAATGTGCTTATTCCCTACTTTTTCCATTGATGTATTTCAGATTGCATCAAAGAACACTGAGAGGTTGATAGAAATTACAATAATGAAATGATTTTTCAATTTATTATCGTTCTTTATATGAAAACATTTTTTCCTATTCAGTGTCTAATATTTGTATGGAGGGCATAACTATATGATTTGAATCTAGGATATTTTTCATTCATAAGGCTAGAACCGAAAATTCAAAATTGAGAATGGGGGATTCTATCTATTGATGAAATCAGCTAACCATGGAGACTTTACATGGATGAGAAGCTGTACATCTAGTTTAGAGAGAAGAAATGTGGTTCGATATTTCAAAGGAAGAAGAAGCTATATTGATTCATTCTCTTTTAGTATCTGTACATTCTAATATATAAAATCAACTCTAATCTTTAACTACAGTAAAACTAAAGCTAACTTGAGTTACACTAACTCTATTTTAAGAAGTTAGTTATAACTAATCTAACTAATTAATAAAGCTTAACCACCACAATCATTATTAATCTCAACACTCACACTCAAGCTGAGAGGTATGAACACATTTTCAACCCCCAGCTTGCTAAGCAAAAAATAGTGTTGGACCTTCCCCGGACCTTTAGTGAGTATGTCTGCTAATTGCAACTTGGTGTTAATGTGATGAGTCTGCATAAGGCCTTGTTATAGTTTTTCTTGCACAAAATGACAATCAATGTCAATGCATTTTGTCCGCTCATGAAAAATGGGATCTGCAGCTATTTGAATGGTTGCTTTACTATCACAATGCAAGGAATATGCAGCTGAATCTGGATTCCCAACTCTTTGAATAGTCCTACTAACCATGACACTTCTGCCACTATGGAGGCCATACTTTTAAACTCTGCTTCTGCTGAACTTCTGGAGACTGTGTTTTGTTTCTTAAATTTCCGCGATATCAAGGAATCTCCAAATTTGACCAGATACCCTATGATTGATTTCCTGGACTGAGGACAAGAAGCCCAGTCTGAGTCACAAACTGCAACCAAGCTTTCAGACAGTTGTGAAGACATCAACAATCCTAATCATGGTGCATTTTTGACATATCCGATCACCCTCAATGTTGCATCCATATGTGATCACTTAGGTTTATGCATAAATTGATTGAGAACCTGAACAATATAGGATATATCAGGCCTTGTCATAGTCAAGTATAGTAACCTGCCCACTAACCTTTGATAAGGTTCAGGATCAGGTAACATATTTTCCTTCACTCCTGCATTTGTGACATCCTCAGAACCCAAGACAACTTCATCAAATTCTGCTGTAGTCAGCCTTTGATTGCACTCTAATGGAGTGGATGCTGGTTTAGCTCCCCCTAGCCCAGAATCGGCTATTAGGTCAAGTGCATATTTTTTCTGATTCATCAGAATACCAGCCTTGCTGCGAGCAAATTCTATGCCCAAATCTGAGCTCCCCCAAATCTTTCATTTTGAGCTTCTTCTGCAGATTTTTCCTAGCAGACCGAATTAGGCTAGGATCATTTCCTGTAACTAGGAGGTCATCTACATAAACTAGAATGACAACCAAAGCTGACCCTCTCTGTTGTGTGAACAAAGAGTTGTCAATGACTTTGAACAAATCCCAAATCTCTAAGTGCTTCTGTCAACTTCAAGTTCCATTGCCTTAAAGCCTAGTTCAAGCCATATAGTGACTTATTTAGCTTGCACACCTTGTTCTTGGACTCCCCCTTGATGTTGTACTCTTGTGGTAGCTATATGTATACTTAAGTCACCTTGTAAGAATGCATTGTGCACATCTATTTGATAAATGTGCCAATGTTTAGAGGCTGCTACAACAATAACTGATCTAACAGTGACCATCTTGGCCACAAGTGAAAATATTTCCTTGTAATCTAGGTCTTCCTTTTGACTGAGACCTTTGGCTACAAGTCTAGCTTTGAGTCTCTCCATCTTACCTTCAGCGTGGTACTTCACTTTGTATACCCATTTGCATCCTATAGGAACTTTATGTGCAGGCAGATCAACAATATCCCATGTGTTGTTTTCTTCTAATGCTGTGACTTCTTGTTGCATAACAGCTACCCATCTTGCATCTTTTGAAGCTTCATGATAATGCTTGGGCTCAACTATAGAGGATTGAGCTGACAAACATCTAACATGATAAGGAGATAACTTATCATAACGCAGGTAGTCTGACATAGGATATGCACAAGATGTGGACACAAAATCCTACAGCCATTTTGGTGGTCCTGTAGTTCAGGGATGCTTTCTGACTGCAATTGGTAGTGCATAATTCATATCTTGCAAATGTGAAGACTCAGTTTGCAATTGTGGTACAACATCAGGAGTAGCACTGTCAACAACTGGTACAGGAGTAGTACTAGGTGAAGTGTCTGGCTCTTCAGGGATTGCTCCATTCCTTTGTTCAGCATCATTATCATGGTCTACAATATGATAATCTGCTAAATCTTCATAGAATATGTCTAGATTATTTGATACATCAGCTGGCTCAAGTAGTGGAAAGAATGGAACAGATGGTAGTTTTATTTGTCTGAAAGGAAATATATGTTCCTTAAAGACAGCATCCCTGGTAACAATAAACTGTTTGGATTGCAAATCATACAATTTGTAGCCCTTTTTAGTTGGAGTGTACCCCATAAACACTACAGGTAAAGCTCCGGTTGAGAAATCCTGCCTCCTAACATCCACAACATAACATAAACAGTCAAACACTCTCATATGGTTTAAAGAAGATTCAGTATTAAACATCTTTTCATATGGAGATTTACCCCTTAAAACTATAGAGGGTAACCTATTTATGATATGTGCTATTGTAAGAACACACGCACCCCAAAATCTTAGAGGGATGGCAACTTGGAACCTTAAGGCTCTTGCCACTTCTAGAATATATCTATGTATTATCTCCACAACACCATTTGGTTGTGTAGTGTACACACATGTTGTTTGATTAACAATTTCCTGTGACTTTAAGAAGTGTTTCATATCTGAATTAACAAATTTTGATCCATTGTCTGTTCTTATAGCTCTAACAGAACAATTAAACCGCATGTGAATCATGGAAATCAATCCTTTCAGCAACCAATAGGTTTCATCTTTGGCATTCATCATAAATAACCAAGTGGTTCTAGAGAAGTCATCAAAAACAGTAAGAAAAAAATCTTTTATTGTCATATGCAGCACCCTGTAAGGCCCCCATACATCTGCGTGTAAAAGGTCAAATGGACTCTTTGCTCTACTAGTACTGACATGAAATGGCAACTTAGTTTGTCTGGCTAATGGATAAACAAAAAATTCAAAACATACAGTCTCTGAACTTTCTTTTATGAAATGTTGTTTGAGTTTGCCAATTTTCTTAGTAGCTTCCATAGGCATATGTCCAAGTCATTGATGTTGGACCTCCGGGTTTGTTAAGCTCTGCTTATTCTGTGTTGAATTTGCATAGCTGGGGTATTTACAATTGGTATAGATGGTTTTTTCTCATGAAGACAACTCCTAAGAATGTATAGCCCATTAGCTTCACTACCAATCCTCAACACCTTCCAGTCTGGAGGTTCTGAAACACATATAGATCAGGAAAGAATACAACTAAGCATTGCAACTCCTCAGTAAGCTTTGAAACCGAAGATAGGTTATATTTAAAATGTGGAACATGCAGTACATTACTAATCTTGCAATCTTTGAAAATATTAGCTGATCCTATGTGAGCAATTTTAGCTATATTTCCATTTAGTAAGTGAACTGGGCTACTAGTGTCTAATGGAATTGTATTATTCAATAAGTCAATCTTTGAGGTCATATGGTTGTAGGATCCACTATCTACAATTCAGTCTCCTTGATTTAAAAATGTCATTAGACATGTAATATTACCTGACTCAAGATCCACTGCATTAGTTGAGATCTATGTAGGCTTGCTATTTAGAAGTCGCAAAATCTGCTGGTACTATTCTAGAGTGAAAGTTTGTGCAGTAGGAGTTGGGATGCATCCTGCAGGTGCAGTATGTTCAACTGCTATGTTAGCTGCTGCTTGTATGTTGTACTTTGTCTTGAACTTGTTATCATTTGGATACCTCACTATTTTGTAACAAACTTCCTTAGTATGTTCCTTCATCTTGCAAAATCACAGAAGAGGTCGTAATTCTTCCTCATTTGCAGCTAATTTCCAGCCCTATTAGCCATCAACATTGTCATTTCAGCATTATCAGTGTTAGCAAAAACACTTGCCATAGTCCTTTAGCTTTCACATTCCATTAGAATAGAATATGCCCTGTTCACTGATGGCACTGGCACCATCATCAAGAGTTGATTGTGAGTTTGTCGTAAGACTCATTAAGTCCCATCATAAATTGTAGAAGATTTTGATGCTCCATAAACTAAATAAAGTCATGAGAATTTGCAGCATCACGACCAGGAATTGGTGCCAAACTGTCAAACTCTACCCAAAGTACTCTCAATTTTGAAAATAAGTGAAAATTGAGCTAGTGCTTTGCCTAGCAGTAACAATTTCTCTATGGATCTCAAAAATCCTAGAACAATCAACTTTGTCAAAACACTCCTTCAAATCATCCCAAACTTCACTAGCATTCGAGGAATACACCAATCCACTCAACAACTTCGGTGAAACACAGTTCATCAACCAGGATAAAACAATCGCATTACATCGTTTCCAGAGATCAATGAGATTCATACCGTAATTCTCCTTTTTGCATGTCCTGTCAATGAAACCCAGCTTGATTCGACCTAGAATTGCAGTTCGCATTGCCCGACTCCACACAGAGTAGTTTTCTGGTCCTCCCAATTGTAATAAAATCAAAACAACTCCTGAATTATCATTGGAATTTAGGAAGAGTGGATGATTATGACCTAACTTCTCTGGTTCAGTGTTATCGAGATTCGCCATTATTTATCCTTCTAATGAGCTTCGTGAAATCTGAATTGAGGATGAAATTAGACCATACTAATGGCCGTGTGGCTCTGATACCATGAAGAATGTATAAGGTCAAATTTGACCGCCAAATGGGTACGACCAATGGGTATACGTCTACTAACGTAAGGGTAAGACTTGGACACAAAGATAAAAGACGACGTCGTTTGAAGCTCAGTATCTTCACTAAGTAGACGTTACTTGTTGTACCTTTTCTTTTGATTATTTCGAGGAAGGTCTCCTATTATATAAAGGAGACCTTCCCATTGTAAAAGGAAATCAGTGTTATTCTTGAATAATACAACTCTCTCATTTTCTCATATCCTCTCTCTATCTCTTTCTCAAAAGAACACTTTCTCTTGAATCCATATTATCATTTTATAATATTAGATCTACAACAATAACATTATTTTTTACATCTCTAGGTCTATTATATTTTATTACGATTTACCCTTTATTACTTTTGATTGTTTTTAATCTTATGAAGTACATTGATAACTTTTGAACCAAACAATTTGGCATCGTCTGAGGGGATTGCGAGAATCAAAATTATAGTATCCACCTAGAGATCAACCAACTACCATTATTTACACCACACAAAAATAAAAGATGGCCGAAAATAACACAAGATCGAAAGCTATTGTGGGTGTCACCACCAATCTCCTTGGTCCTCTCAACGAGGCTAGTGACAATGGCATCCTGAATGCAACCCCTGGCATCATACCAGGTGCAGAGATCTCACCTTTCCCACCTGAAGATCTGATGATCTTGCACGAAAAGGGAGCTTGCATATCTGCGGCTACGGAAGCACCCTCATCGGTCAAGAAGTTAATGGAAAAATGGCTAACAAGCACTCTATGTGGCTTGTTTGAGAGGTCAGCGCAAAGTGATATCGGGTGTATACCAACGGTAGGTACCACTACTGTCATGGGTGAACTTGAATTCGCACGAGTAGATGAAAGACCTATCGAGGCACAGACTAACGATGGGACGCTAACAACCATCCTAAAGAAGTTGGAATAAATGGAAAATGAAAACAAGGCACTCCGGGATCAGATGAAGGAACATCAAGAGAGGGTCGACAAGATCCCCGGTGCTCCCAAGTTGCTACCAAAATGCGACGTGGGAAGGTTCATTGAAAAACCACACACTAAGGAAGCTGCCCCTCACTCTATCCCAAAAACCTTCAAGATGCCACCCTATTTGAGGGTATATGACGAAACCACATATCCCAGGGATCATTTGATCCACTACATCACCCTATGAAGGGCAACGACCTATTAAAAGAATAGGTACCGTTGGTGGTGCTGAAGAAGTTTGGCGAGACGTTGACAGGAGGGGAATTAACATGATACTCCCAGCTACCAACTAAGGCGATATCAATGTTCGAAGAAATGGCGGATAAGTTCGTCACAGCCCGTGCAGGTGCGAAGAAAGCGGAGGCTAGGGTCAAATAGTCAATGACATCTTTGCCATCAGGCAAACCACAGGAGAGGGGCTCAGCGACTTCCTAACAAAGTTTAACAGGGTAAGGATGAGTCTGTCAAATGTGTGGGAAGGTATGACAGTCGCTGCCTTCCAGAACGGGCTAAGCATGGATGGTTGGAGGGCAACCAAGAAGCTACTGATCTGCCTCGTGAAATATCCCCTACCACGTAGGAGTAAATCCACAATGCCTATTATGCCGATGTACAAGCGGACGATGATGATCTTAATGGGACGACCCAGCGGCTAACAACGATACACTCAGAAACAAGGAGAGATCGACATAACGAAGAATGGCGAGAACAACTCTCACGTAGAGACCGACATCATCCTTACACCAGATCCTCTCATCCTCTACCGAGTCATACGGACGCGCTACAACAACACATCGCCCCACTCCGAAATGAAAAAGGTACGCCCCCTTTATTTTTCGCCCATAATTTTTGTGTATCTCCTTCAGAAATAGTGTACGCGCTGGAGAAGCTGGGCACCAAGGTGCAGTGGCTGCAGAATATGAAATCAGACCCTGCCACAAGGAAATCAAATGTCTTATATGAGTTCCATCAGGAACGGGGACACAAAATCGAAGACTGCATTGGCCTTTGGCAAGAGGTGGTCAGGATGCTAAACCAGGGGTACTTGAGGGAGTTACTCAGTTACAAAGGGAAAATCAACTTTGCACGCGGAAGGGAACAACCCCGCGGGCCACCGAAGCTGCCTTCCCCAACACGCACGATAAATATGATCGTCGGAAGCGGCGATGACTCGGTGATTAACCACATCAAGTTCGCCACCACACACAGGCTAAAGAGGACCATCGCCCATGAATGGTATGACGACTTCGAGAATAGTATCACCTTCGATAAGTCTGATGCCAACGGTTTGTCTTTCCCTCATTATGATGCTTTAGTTATCACTTTACGTATCGCTGATACGGATGTTAAAAGAGTCATGATCGACGACGGAAGTGGCGCCTGTATTATCCACTCAAGGGTCCTCGTACAAATGGGACTCGAGGATAAGGTAATACCGTGTTGCATAACACTAATTAGTTTTAACAATATAGAGGAATGGACATCTAAAAAAATAGCACTGCTCATCTTAGCAGGAGAAGTCACGTTGGAAACAGCTTTCCACGTGATGAAACAGGAAACAATGTACAACTTCAACATAGGACGCCCGTGGATACACTCCATGCGAGCAGTCCCTTCAAGCCTTTACCAAGTGATAAAATTCCCCACCACATGGGGAGTATTTAGCATTCAAGGTGCACCACGCATCGCACAGGAATGCTACAGAATAGCCCAAGATTGCGCCCATACCCACAGCTAAAGGGGGAAAGCAGAGAGGCATAGCAATTAGCTGTGTTGGGGACTAAGGTCAACCGACAACGGACGCCATTAAGGACCCCGACGTCGTGGATGCCTGTAAAGCAACAGTCGAAGATCTCGACCCAATCTAATTGGATGAAACCAACCTTATGAAGAAAGCCTATATCGGGTATGGCCTCGTCAACCCAAGTAAGTATCGTGAATTCTTAACTAACCATTCAGATATGACGGGAATCCCGCGAGACATTTCCACCCACAAGCTGAATGTCGATCCATCATATCTGTCCGTGCAACAGATGGGGAGAAAATTCAATGCTGCAATCAATGAAGTAGTTAGTGAGGAATAGATAAGTTACTGGCCAACGGCTCTATTAGAGTATCAAAGTACCCCCAGTGGGTCGCCAATGTCGTCATGGAAAATAAAAAAAAACGGGAAGTGGAGAATGTGTGTAGATTTCACTGATCTGAATAAAGCATGCCCAAAAGATTCATTCCCACTACCCTACATCGACCAACTGATCGATGCTACTGCAGGACATGAACTGCCGAGCTTCCTAGATGCCTACTCCGGCTACAATCAAATCATGGTCGAGGATGACCAAGAGAAGACAACTTTCATCACCCACCAAGGGACTTACTGCTATAAGGTAATGCCCTTCGGGCTAAAAAATGTAGGGGCTACGTACTAGAGACTGGTTACAAAAATTTTTAAAGAGCATCTCAATAAGACTATGGAAGTCTATATCAATGATATGGTGGTGAAGTCAAAGAGAAAAGATGACCACATCGAACATATGAAAGAAGCCTTCGGGATATTGAGAAGGTACGGGATGAAACTGAACCCCGAGAAATGAGTCTTCGGCATGGCCTTAGGAAAATTTTTAGGTTTTCTCTTATCCCAATGAGGTATCGAGGTCAATCCAGATCAGATCAAGGTGATATATGAAATACCTGAGATATTGAATAGCAAAAAGTAGGTGCAAAAGTTGACGAGGCGAATAACCGCCCTGTCTAGGTTCATCTCACAATCCTCCGACAGATGCCATAAATTTTTCAATATGCTGAGAAAGGACAATGGATTACAGTGGAATGCGGAATGCATCGAGACCTTAAGAAAATTGAAAGCGTACCTATCTTCGCCATCGCTGGTGGCAAAAGCAAATCCAGGCGAGCCCCTGCTAGTATATATATCTGTATCCGAGGTTGTCGTTAGTGCAATCCTATTTCGTGAAAATAAAGGTATGCAATCTCTTATTTACTATATTAGCAAAACCTTAGTGGACGCCGAAATACGGCATCTACACATTAAAAAATTAGCTTTGGCATTGGTCGTAGCTCCACGGTAGCTTTGACCCTATTTCCAATATCATCCTACAAAAGTAGTGACGACCTTCCCCTTAAGAAGCATCATACATAAGCCTGAGTTATCATGCAGACTCGCCAAATGGGCCATAGAGCTCAACGAGCACGATATCTCATATCACCCAAGAAACGCCATTAAGTCACAAGTACTTTCCAACTTTATAGCCAACTTCAGCACAGAGATACTACGAGAGGCAAAATTAAAGGCACATCGTGCCCTCTCTAGCGCCGACCTATAGACTCTTTACATTGATGGCGCCACTAATGCCTTGGGATCGGGACTGAGACTCATTCTCGAGGTCTCCACGGGCGAAATAATTTGCCAGTCCATACGATGCATCAAGATGACTAACAATGAGGCGAGTACGAGGCTGTTATTGTAGGTATGAAACTAGCCATCAAGTATGGAACTCGACGGCTCGTTTTCTATTGCGACTCTTAACTCGTGGCGAACCAAGTAAACGGGACTTACCAAATCAAGGAGAAAAGGTTACAAAAATACCAGTCAGAAATCCACAGGTTAATGACCGATTTCGACGAGTGTCGCTTCGCACAAGTTCGAAAGCACAAAACGTTTAAGCAGATGGTCTAGCAAAATTGGCTGCAGCCACTAAAAACTTCAATAAAGAAAGCGTGGTCACCCTCCTCCATTCAGCCATTGATCACACCGATGTACTCTCTTTATATTTGACTTGGGACTGGCGCAACCAGTTTGTATCATATCTGCAGGATGGAACACTCCTACTAAACAAAAAAGAAGCCAAGAAGCTCCGCGTACAGGCCGCCCGATATTGACTAGTAAACCATGAGTTATACAAAAGGACGTTTGGCAGACCCCTAGCCAAGTGTCTAGGGCCACAACAAATACGACCAGTACTCGAAGAGGTACACGAAGGTCATTGTGGCGCCCAATATAGGTAACTGCGCTCTTGTTCGTTACATAATACAGGCCGGCTATTATTGGCCCACTATGAAAAAAGACGCAGCGGAGTATGTTTGCCGATGCGAACAATGCCAAAAGTATCCCCCCATGATACACCAACTAGGAGAACCACTTCACTTAGTCATTTCCCCATGGACTTTCATCAAATGGGAAATGGACATAGTCGGTCCCCTACCAGCGGGACGAGAAAAGGTATGATTTGTATTAGTTTTAACTGACTATTTTCCAAATGGGTGGAAGCAGGTGTGTACGCCCAAATACGTGAACAGGAAGTCATCGCCTTCATATGGAAGAATATCATCTGCAGCTTCGGCATCCCTAAAGAAATTAGCTGCGACAACGGACGACAGTTCGTCGGCCGTAAGACGACAAAGATCTTCGACAAATGGCATATTAAGCGAATACTCTCCACGCCATACCACCCCTCCACCAATGGCCAAGCAGAGTCGTCCAATAAAACAATACTGAACATACTTAAGAAGAAACTCGAGGACGCTAAAGGGATATGGCCCGAGCTACTACCGGAAGTGTTATGGGCACACCAGACCACACCCAAATCCTCCACATTAGAAAGACCATACTCACTAGTCTACGGAACTGACGCAGTCATACCGGTTGAAGTCGGTGAACCAAGCATGAGGTATTCACATATAAGCGGAACATAGAACAGCATGAATAGACTTTAAGACCTCAATAAGGCCGAGGAATGAAAACAAATGGCCCACATAAGGATGGTGGCCCAAAAACAACAAGTCAAAAGGTACTACAACTAGAAGGCTAATATACGAACACTCAAAGTGGGTGACTACGTCCTCAAAGCCAAAATGTTGGCGTCAAAAGACCCAAGCGAAGGAAAGGTGGGCACCAACTAGGATGGACCCTACAAAATCACAGCATAAGTAAATAAAAGAGCATTTCAATTAGAAACAATGGAAGTAAAGACACTTCAAAAAAATTGGAACGTCGCCCACCTCAAGTATTTCCATTTCTGAAAGGTGCCTCCCGAGTTCCACTATTTTTCCCTTACTCGAGTTTTATTCCAATTGGGTTTTCTCGGGGAGGTTTTGAACGAGGTGGCAGAGGGGGCACCTGGAGATACTTTCAAACCAAGTTTATCACACCAGCCACTCCATACGCCTTCCTGACTGGCATGACAAAGGGACTGGATTAGCATGATCTCCAATGTGTAAATGGCTATGGCCATCTTCAATGTATAAACGACTATGGCCATCTCTAATGAATGAACGGCTACGACCATCTCCAATGTATAAACAGCTATGTCCATATCCAATATATGAACGGCTCTGGCCATCTCTAATGTATGAACGGCTACGACCATCTCCAATGTATGAACGGCTACGGCCATCTCCAACGTACAAACGGCTATGGCCACGACCATCTCCAAAGTACAAATGGCTACGACCATTTCTAATGAGCAAATGGCTACGGCCATCTCCGGTGAGCAAGCAGCTAAGGCCATCAACGATATTATGGCTAAGGCCATCGACGGTAAGTAACCCGACGATAGTCGAAGTTACGTACATGGCTAAGGCCATCAACGATATTATGGCTAAGGCCATCGACGACAAGTAACCTGACGACAATCGAAGTTATGTACATGGCTAAGGCTATCAACGATATTATGGCTAAGGCCATCGACGTCAATAAGTCGACCTAGCTCGACTACGATGGCAATTAACTCGACGATATTCGAAGTTACGTACATGGCTAAGGCCAACAACAATATTATGGATAAGACCATCAATGTCAATAAGTCGACCCAGCTCGACTACGACGAACAGGTAATTCGACAATAGTCGAAATTACGTGCATGGCTAAGGCTACCAACGTCAATAAGTCGACCCAGCTCGACTACGACGAACAGGTAATTCGAAAATAGTCAAAATTATATGCATGGCTAAGGCCATCGAAGTTAGTAAGTCGACCCAGCTCGACTACGACAAGTAACTCGATGACAGTCGAAGTTACGCCCATGGCTAAGGCCATCAATAATATTATGGCTAAGTCCATCATCGTCAACAAGTTGACCCAACTCGACCACGACAAACAAGTGATTCGGCGGTAGTCAAAGCCACATACATGGCTAAAGCCATCATCTCGCTTACGGCCAAAGCCACGGTTGCCTACAGTCGCCAACCTTGGTCGATTACGACAAAAGGCATCCATATAAACATCGAAATGATGCCGTTATCGGCTAAAACCACCACTATTTAGCATCAAAGTCACATCCTATTGGCAGACAACACAGACAACATTCAAAAAACATGTTGAAAATCCTATAAGTGAGCACCCGCTCTGCGGAGATGAAGTGCCGAAAGTAAAAAGTACAAAAGGAAAAGAATGGCAGCAAAAGTATGACTTTCATTATCATTCAAAGAATACATGTACACTCGACCTTACAAAGGGTCCATTTATGTCCCAAAATACAACAAAACAAAAATATATAAAAATCCTAAGAGGCTTCGCCGCTTCGCCCATTATCCCCTATGTGATCGCCATTCTGCTCTTCGTTCCGATCGCTATTTTGCTCATCGCCGCCCCCAGGGTTATAAGTTGCAGAGATCCAGGAGTCAAACTCTAGATGGTTGACTTCTTTAAGGTATAACCCGTGCAGTTTGGGAATCAGAACTATACCTACAAGTTTCGCGGGCAACGCGGGCTATACGCCGTTACTCCTGAATCTCCGCCTCTGTGGCACGACCTGCAGCTAACAACTCTTTGAATAAGACCAATTTGGCCTCGACATACACCCACATATCATGTGCCTCACAATGCACATCCTCATCAGGTCTCGGTGTAGCAGTCCGCTTAAGGACTTCAATTTTAGCTGCCCTAGCATCAAGTTCGGCAATCAAAGCAGTGACCTTGGTTCGCAAATCAGCAGCTTCCACCGTTACCCCACGGCTAACCTCTAATTCTTCTTCCTTCGATTGAAGAAGAGTCTCCAACTTAATATTCCGAGCCAGGGCAGCCATCAGCTGCTCGTTAACTTGCTTCAGCTCGGCCACCCTCCATTTTAGTTGGGCCTCCGACTGTTCGAGGCCCTCACAAAACACCCAGAATTTTGGGTCCTGCTTAAGTAGGTCCGTCAGCGCCCGATGCTTGGCATGACACCATTGATATTTCTTAGCCATATTACTAAAAGTGGCTGCCTTCTTATGCGACCGCCTCCTCCTCTCCACTTCAAAAATGAGAGTATAAAAGGAAAAGTAAAAGAGGAAAAGCAAGTCAGCACGCATCACAGTTAGCTTTACGACACACAAAGAAAACTTAAAGCTACCTGCAAGGCCACGCCAGCAATCCTCCGGGATAGGTCGCCATCACTAACACCCTTTAACATTTCACGCTCAACGGTCGCGCATAACAGGGTCAAATCTACTGCGGCCTGCTCGCTGTGTTGTAACAGGTTATACCCCCAGGATTATAATTCGACGGTTGGACCTACCCGTCGCCATCTCCACATGGGCTGGACCCTTTGCCAACCCATCTGCATCTCCACGGGTGGCATAAGTGTTAGCCCCTGCGCCACCATTGCCCACTCCTTCAACAATGGCCGAAGAACTACTCTCCGGAATATGGGCTGGGCCGGTATCGACAATAGCTCCCCTTTGGGGAGCCGAGCCCCCAGAGCAGATAGCATGGGCTATAAAAATCGGCCTCGATCCTTGACGGGGTTCATTTTCCCCCTCATCTCTGATCGCTATCCCCTTACCCGTTATCAGCCGTCGTCTTTATGTTTTTTGTGGCTCCACACCCTCAGAAGTATCCTCCACGGGCCGAGGAGATGGCACTGAGGGAGTTGTGTCACTTGCGGATGCCGCCATAGGTGCAACCTCCTATTGAGAAACCTCTAAAACACCATCACCGAACGAGCCGAAGGGCGTGTATTTGCCATCAGAGTCAATTTCTGCCATAGGCGAGGCGACAACGGCCTTCTTCTTATTGGGGGCACTCCGGCCTGCTAACACGAGTAAGTCAGGCAATAAAAACTAAAGGAGCTTCTGAACCAAGGCCGACGAATTACCTGACGCCTGACGGGCCGTACTATTGTAGAAACGCAGCCCAGGTACGGCATTCCTCCGCATAAGGTATCAATCTCCCCACCCATGATTTGATATTATCAATAAACTGGGGTGGAGAAGCCCTCGCTACAAAGAAAAGAAAAGAAACAAGTTACAGTGGATGAATGGTCAAAGTTGCAAATAGTCATGAATCCTGCAAATAATTGCACTCACGTCCTGGGTTCCATCTTTTCGGGAATCTTTCGGGGTCCGACACCAGGTGTGCCATTCTGATGTAAAAATACCTATGCCAGAAGAGGCGATTGGCCTTGTCGTCAGCCCTAACTACCAAACCCTTAGTGCCACAACTTTTTAATTGCAACATGGTACCCCTTAGGTAAGTAGGGCTGAATAACTGCAAGAGATGATGAATTGAGACGTCGCACTCAACCTTAGCTGCGTACGTAGTCAGGATCCTACACACCTTTAAGGTGTAGGGAGTAAGCTGAGCCAGACACACATTGAAAAATCAGAAAAGCTCCTTCGCTAGAGGGTAGATTGGGAGACTATAACCGATAAAAAATGGATACTTGTAAAATGCACAGTACCCAGGTCTATGCACATTGCTATAGTCCATCCCAGCCGGAACCATTTTTACATGGTCCGGAATGTGGTGTGTCGCTCGAAGGTCATCTAGGTGAGATTGCAATAAATCGCTATGCTCCCAGGGAAGAGCTGGACTTTTCGTTTGAAAGTCCTTTCAAATATGCATCTCCTTTGGGAGGACGTTGTCCACAGTAAGGGGTACGAGGGCCTTTTCCACTTCCTCCCCCTCACCACCAGAGGAAGTTGGAACCCTAGACGGGTCAGTGCTCTTGTTCTTTTTACCACCTTGTTGACATTTTACCATGTTGATTATATTTGGGAAGTACGACACTAATGATGAGAAATATAACTTTAAGGGAGTGGAGGAGTCTCACGTGAAGTAATGGTTACAAGAAAGAAAGGCAGAGAAATAACCAGAAAGGGTTTTCCCAAGGTTCGAAAGATGAATCAGATTCAAACTCTCCCCTATTTATAGGATTAAGTTGCACAAGAATCTAAGAGTCATGATTCAAAATGGGCGCGGGAAACCAAAACGTTACGCCATCCTCTAAAACACCTCGGGAGTAAGTATAATCATGATGCATACGAGCAATGACATCATTACAAAAAAGGAAGTCACGTGTCATCGGCTCAACAACGATACACTTTTTATCTCCTCCATGTTGCCGCCCCAGGTAGAGGTAAAATTATCCTAGGACGAGGTTTGCATTTCCGTCCATCGAAGACGTCTACTGAATGCGCCTCCAACGAACAGAGGGACTAACTGGATAGGGTCAAATTTGACCACCACGTACCTACGCCAATGGGTTATATGTCAACTACAATAAGGGTACAACTTGGACGCGGGGATAAAAGACGATGTCGTTTGAAGCTCAATATCTTCACTAATTAGACGTTACTTGTTGTACCTTTTCTTTTGATTATTTCGAGAAGGTCTCATATTATATAAAGGAGACATTCCCATTGTAAAAGGGCATCAGTGTTATTCTTAAATAATACAACTCTCTTATTTTCTCCTATTCTCTCTCTATCTCTATCTCAAACGAACACTTTTTCTTGAATCCATATTATCATTTTATAATACTAGATCTACAACAATAACATCATTTTTACATCTCTAGGTCTATTATATTTGATTACGATTTACCCTTTCTTACTTTTGATTGTTTTTAAGCTTATAAAGTACATTGATAACTTTTGAGCCAAACAAAGAAATCGGCTAACCATGGAGACTTGCCATGGATGAGAAGCTGTAGATCTAGATTTAGAGAGATGAAATGTGGTTCAATATTTTAGAGGAAGAAGAAGCTATATTGATTCATTCTCTTTCAGTATCTGTATATGCTAATATATAAAATTAACTCTAATCCTTAACTTGAGTTACAATAACTCTATTCTAAGGTAAGTTAGTTACAACTAATCTAACTAACTAATGAAGCTTAACCACCGCAATCATTACTAATCTCAACCTCTATTACACCGTAAACCGAGGTGATCAAAGAATTATCCTAGATCATATAGTGATCCTCCATAGCTTAATTATGTTTTCTTTCCCTCCTTTTCTTTTAAATCACTTCAGTGATGTACACAATGTCCTCAATATCTTCGCAGGACATATGCCTTTACAAGTAGATAATAAATCGACAAGATTGATATCTTGACTTTTCGTAAGTTCATAGAAAAAACGGTAAATAATTAAAAAGGCAATTTTTATGGTAAAACGAATCTCTTATAAATAAAAACGAAAGGACGTGGACGATATGATTTTAATGCTATAAAAAGTATATGTCAAAATGCTTTTAACTTTGGACTTTGGCATACTCAAACTAGACGAATAAAATCAGCGTTGGAAATATGTCGCCTTATCAATTTAAACGGTCTCCTCACTTTATTTTAAAAGCCTGTTTGGACATAAGAAATTTCTTTCTTTTGAAAACTTTCACTTGTTTCGATAGTAATAATTTTCAAATTGTTATGAATAGAATTCTATTTAGAGTGAATGTCTATCTTGTGGAGAGTTTTACTTTGTGTGGAGAGTTTTACTTTGTGACTAAGTCACATTTCTCCTATAAATAGAGGGTTCTATTTCATTGTAATTCATCTCAAAAATTCAATAAGAATTTCCTCTCTCTTTCTCTGCAATATTATTTTTTCTTCTTTTATTATTTAATAACACGTTATCAGCACGAGACTCTAACCAATTGAGTAGAAACTTTGGGATTGAGCATAATGATTGTCAATTGTTTCATGAACTTCCTTCATGATTAAAATTATGGATTTAAGGTAAGTATTTTACATCTCTCTTTCAAATTCTTGAAATTCTATAATTTGATTTTATATACAGGCAAAGACAACAAAGTTTGATTATAACTCTAATGGAGTTTTTAAGAAATTACACCCACATGAAGCGGTAAAATTTCTATGTCTTGCCATGATCAAAGTCATGTATAATCATGCGCACAAGAAGTGAAAACTCGTCCCATTGAATTTTCTACATTCTCATTCTCTTAAGAGAATGTGATAGCAATATGTAATAAGTCTGAAAGAAGATAAAATTATTACCGTAAAGGTATCAATGGATGTGGACGTGGCAATAGACGAAATTATAGTCGTCATCATTTGTGGTAATGAGAACAATAAGGATTCTCAAAATAATCTCACACTTTGTGAAAATATTTATCATCGATTTGACATGAGATTTTATAAAGTACATACAGATGACTATGGTCCATTCATGACGTGAATGAGAAAACATCTGATTTATGAATATATATTCGTTTTTGGAGGAATATAAATGTGCTAGTGGTAGTGATTACACCACACTCACATCTAAAAGGAGGTTTGAGATGATATAAGAAAATAATATCATTATTATGGCATGAATGATCATTGGTCACGTACCTATTGTACGCCACAATATTTTGGCAATGTGATTATTAAAGGACAACAATAATACAAGAAACATATCTTTCATTTAATTTTGGCCATGACCATAATGGTATAAGTTTCTCTTTAAAAGAGATATTCACCATATAGGTGTTGATTATGTGGTACTACCAATTAATTGAGAGCTCTGGAAGAGCCAATTACCACTATTTTGGAGAAATACAATTGATTACCAACAAGGTATTATGTTGTAGTAAGTCTCAAAGAAACTTATTCAGTTTCCAAAGTATACGCAAAAGCGATTGATTATATTGAGACTATAAATAAAGGAAAGATTTAATATCTTCTATTACTACAACTTGTAGCGGGATAATATGTATGTAAAAAGATACCCGCTTTATCTCCAATTTGTACTACATAAACAAAAGAATACCACGATAAAGTGGATATTTATTAATACAAAAACCCATATCATAATAAACTTGGAGTTTATTCATAATTGCACACATCATGGTGTAAACCTGAACTTTATCAATATTGATAATTTATTCAGTTGGCATAATTGATTTACCCATATCAATTTAAGTATGATGTGCAAAAATAAAGAGAATTCACATGGATAAATATTAAAGAACTAGAAAGTTCTTTACGAATTCTTTTATGTGCATGTTCTCTTTAATTAATATACCAACTAAAAGTGGGATTGAATCCCATGAATGCTGGAAATATCAAAGGTGAATATGGGCACATTCACCCGCCATGTATACCACATAAGATGCATCTATGAGATGGTTACATGTGCAATTATTATTAACCCGCAACCTGGCCGGTATGTGCGAGGTAACTTGCTCATTAATTTAATTTCGAGCATAATTTTCCGATTTCCTATTCAAGATAGTTTATCTTGATAAGTTGGTTTACATCATAGTTGGTTTAGCAAAATAATTTATTGAGTGCCTCCACTTAATAGCTAAATTATTGCTTATGAGAACAAAGTTTATATATATCAGTTTGATATACATTATATACGAAAGTATATTATTTTCTCCCCTCACAAGTGGTTCAGGGTCAGGAACCAAATAATTCCATCTTATTATTATTGATGTGCGGTGTATATTTTGATTAACACCATAACACACAAAGATGGGTTCTCAAAGTTGAGGAAACAAGTTAGTTTTTCTAACATGGGGGGGAGACAAGATACAACAGTTGAGAAAACGTTACATGGAATGAATTATCATTTATACATCGAGATCCTCGAATAAAATAATATGAACTTGAAGTTCATAAAAGGATAATTTATGTGCAATTTATTGCAAAGCATGCCAGACGCATTTGCTTACCCAAATAAAGTAACTATATTCTCATTACAAATGCTCATATAAGTCCTAGAACGACAAAGTCTATGGTAAGCTTAAAGCATATAGACAATTGGTTTCAAATAAACTTCTTGATAAAGAAGATGAGCAGATGATCAAAATGATCATAATAAAGGAGGCAAGTGATCCAGAAGATCACATGACATAACACTTCGTAATATCTCATGAGAGATTCAAGTACCTCAATATATGAATGAAGAGATCTCTATGTTATGTCATTATGAAAATACATTGAAACTTATATAAAATCCTTGTCGACGTCAACCTTCAAGAAGCTAGTGCACAAGATTGGGATGCGAAGGCTTAAGGATGTGAATTGATGCTCTCATCATGGGGAGTTAATGCGCGTTACACTCTTTTTCCCTTACAAGGTTTTGTCCAACTGGGTTTTCCTTGCGAGGTTTTTAACGAGGCAACCAATAGGCGCATTTCTAAACATGTGTACTCTTTTTCCTTTTCTAGAATTTTTTTCCCATTGGGTTTTCTTTTAGTTAAGGTTTTAACGAGGCACATTATCATTGAATAGACATTCAAGCGGGAGTGTTATGAATAGAATTCTATTTAGAGTGAATGTCTATCTTGTGGAGAGTTTTACTTTATGACTAAGTCATATTTCTCCTATAAATAGAGGGTTCTATTTCATTGTAATTCATCCCTAAAATTCAATAAGAATTTCCTCTCTCTTTCTCTGCAATATTGTTCTTTCTTCTTTTATTATTTCATAACACAAATATAATTCTTTTTTTTTTTCACTTCTTGGGGAATTTTACATCTCTTATGTCCAAAAGCCCACTAACCCATTTGGACATAAGAAATTTTGTCCCTTTTCCGCATTTTTTTTCGAAATCAGTATTTGGTCATAAAATTTTTATTTTTCACTTGAAAATACATTTTAAAATTTTTTAAAATTTTAAAAAAATTCTAAAAAGCTGTTTTTCAAAATTTTCACTCACAAAACTTTAAAAAACACAAAATTTCATATCCAAACACAATTCAAAATTTCAAAAATCATTTTCACTTGAATTTTTTTTCCACCTTTTTTGGAATTTCACAATTCTTTATGTGCAAACGCCCAATCTACCCACTTTTTGTAGTGAACATGATTCCTCTCCAGGGGCGGATCTAGGGTATAGTTACCGGGTTCCCGAGAACTCAGTAACTTTTGCGTAGACTCTGTATTTTTGTTAAAACAATTATGAAATATCTATAAATATCTATTTGGGAACCCAATTATTATTGTATATTAATTTAAAATTACGACAGGAACCCATAAACTTAAAATCCTGGATCCGCCTCTGTTCCTCTCGTGGGTGGGACAGGTAAGAGAGAGAACAATTTTTTTGATGAGTTAAGTCATGAAAAATTTCTTAAATTTTCTTAAGGGGATAATTTGTTTGGGTTATAATCATATTTTTAACAAAAAATTGTAAACATATCTTTTTGAAGAAACATTACTTGGTCACTTTTACAAGTTTTATTGGAGGGATACTCACAAACTTCTCAATAAATAACAATCAACCAACATGTTTTGTTATATTAACCTCTCCAGAATAATTTTCCGAAACTTTAACTAATTAACAAACAAGCCATATATCCGATATGCAAGCAAATTACAACGTAAATATCATCTCATTTCGGCAGTATGAGCGACAATGTATACTCTTTGCACCACGAAAAAAAAAATGATGAATCTCTGAATACGATGATTAAAGCATTTAATTGTTTGTCTCAATTTTGATATTGATTTCAAAAAGAATTTAAAACTAAAATTTACACTTTCAAACCCTAAATAGTAAGTATTTAAAATAATCATGGTCAAAGAAAAACAACTACCATAATATTCAAAGAGTGCATTATGGATTATGAAATGAGAAAGAGGAAGTATGTCGAAAAAAGAAAACGAAAATACCAGTTAGCACCAAGCCTAACAATTATTTTATGCGCACACATAAAAGAGGATTAATTCTGATATGAGTAAAGAGTGGTAACTAATAGATTAGTAGGTTGCAACTAATAGACGGCCTAATTATAATTAGCCATCAAGAATAGTAGAAATGGCATCAGGTAGCCACTTTAAAAAACTATTATTTAGGATTAGTCAATGCATCATCAACTTCAGTTTTCCAGTTTAATTTTTCGGGACAAACATATCCTGAATTATCATGAAGTTAAAAATTTATAATAAAATAAACGGAAAAGGATCAAAACTATCTCTATCGTTTGCTAAATGGTTTATAAATACACTCCGTCCATCTATTAGTTCAAAAAAACATACGAAGTTAATTATATTTACAAAATACTCCCGCAACTAACGACAGAACTGATTGAAGGTATTTACAAACTATTTAGCAAACGATAGGGATATGTCTTTCATTTAATGATGTGGCAATTTTAATTGGGCCATGTGGCAATTTTTGACTGGAACAAAAAATGGATATTATTTCAACTCATTTACCTTATCCGACCCATTTACAAAAATGGGTAGTATCTATCACACCTATTCCCACTCATCTAATCTCTCCCTTTCTTCTTCTCTAGTTGGGACACTGCACATATACAATAACAGATTAATTAAAGAACAGATAAAACCTAAAATCAAATAATCCAAAATTCAAATTAGATTCTGAAATTTCTCCAATCAAACTCAACGTAAGTATTGAAACTCTTAAATGAAAAATCAACATATACATTTGGGTTGTTCAGTAAGAAGACAAGGATTAAAACAAAATAAAAATGTGAAAAAAAATTGAGCCCAAATGCTAAAATTGTCCAAATATATCAATCAAATTTAGGAGAAATATTGAATCTTCGAAAGGGACAAGTAATGGAAATCTTTGGATTGTTTATAAGAAGACAAAAGAGCCACAAAATAACAGAGAAAAAATAACTATATATAACTAATACAAGCACACAAGAAAATTGAAACCAAGGTGCTAATTAAAAAGCTTGAAATTATCACATTCTAGGATAAAGATTGAATCTATTAAAGGTAAAAAAAATTAAAAATCGCCACGACACTAAATGAAAGACCCATCTCTATCTTTTGCTAAATGGTTTATAAATACCCTCCGTCCATCTATCCGTTCAAAACTACACAGTCCATCAGTTCTGTCATTAGTCGTGAGGGTATTTTTGTTAATAGAATTAACTTCTTGTATTTCTTTTTGAATGGATAGGTAGACTAAGAGTATTTATAAACCATTTAGCAAAAGATAGGGATAGTTTTGACCTTTTTTCGTAAAATAATGTAAAATAAATACTGATCAATATCTAAATGGCATCACTAAGAATGACTATTTGTGGACTTGCCACAATATATTAACGTAGATTAAGGTTGAGCCACTTAACTGTTAACTTTAGAAATGGTCAAAGTAACATGGTATAGCCAGTTTTTACACTGGTCAATAAAAAATAATAGTGTTTACCAAGTCAATAAAAAATAACTACTATTTTGCTGTAACAGAGACTGGTCATGTATAATATACGGGCATTTGGTGCATTTGGGTATGAAATCCAGCATATTATGCTGGACCGGTATACTTGGTTGACTCATGTATAATATACGGGAGACTGAAGCACCGGTACTCAAAACTCCAGTATATTATACTGGACATTTATAGTTGCTGTAACTCCGGTATATTATGCGGGAGTTCCAGCATAATTATACTTGAACTCCCGCATATTATACGGGAGTTCCAACATAATTATCCTGGAACTCCAGTATAATATGTGTGAGTTCAAGCATACTTATGCTGGAACTCCTGTATAATATGCGGGCGTATTTTCCGAATTTTGAACAGTTTTTTCGCTCAGATATATCTTTACATGAAAAGTGGCTAAATTTCGATTACTTTTAAAATTGAACTATTTTTGAATGACTAGCTATAAATCTGGTTATTTTTAAATTGGAAATTTTACCACCTATAGAATAGGTTAGTACCCTATTTATAACATATAAATACCTTTTTAAGATTTTACATAATATAATAACCTTTTTTATTTTGTAACAAAAAATTTAAATTTAATATTTTCCTATATTTAAGCCTTATTAGATGGTACAAAATATTTTTCTCTCACAAATTTATAGTATTACTTATGTTTTTTGTGAAGTGACGCCGCTTAATACAGCTTAATACACCTAAATACAGATTTACCTTCCCATGATTTGCGCTGAAACGTTACTTTTTCCCCGCTTAATACAGCTTAAAACACCTAAATACAGATCATGATTTACAGGAATCCCTGTTTGTGCGGCGTCATTTCATGTTGTATTATTGAATACAATTCGTTTAATACACTATATACATCATAAAATAACGTAAAACATATCTATATCATGTAATATAGGAAAATATTTCTATTTATTGCTAATTAGGTCTTAATAAATGCCTTTTATGAAAAATTCTCTTTTAAATTTCTCCCTTAGAAATATCGAGCTTGTCATATATACCCTTTTTTTCTAAGAAGGACTAACCTAAATAGCCACTTCTTCAACCACCTAAATTAAAAATAACAGGCGAAATTCTGTGGATAATCGTGCCTTCATCTAGTTATCCATTAAAAATTTGTTAGTTCTTGATAAGGGAAAGAGTTCTTATCCCATAAGTGGATTTTAATTTTTTTTTAAAAATGAATCCTAAGTATTACCACATTTTGTTCTCTAGACGTGCGTAGAAAAAGCAATATATAATGAGCACCGATTAGAAAAAATAAATATAAATTTAGCCGGCTATTTATGTAGAAATCTCTTCTAAAATGAATACTTAGAATAACTCCCGGTCGGGCCGGATCCTATAGTAGAGGGGAGAAATTTAAAAATAGCCAGATTTATAATTGGTCATTAAAAAATAGTTCAGTTTCTGTCACGACCCGGATTTCCCACCATCGGGGTCATGATAGCGCCTACTAAATGGAAGCTAGGCAAGCCAAATATTAATACATCTCCATTAATTACCAATTTCTTATTATTAAAAACATATAAATTACAGTGGAATAATCAAAATTAGCGGAAGACTTAGTCAAATATGATGAAGAAAACCCAAACATGATACACTACCCAAGACTGGTGTCATAATACTCACGAACTTCTAAGAATAATACACATAATTGTCTGAAAGAAAATACAAGCCGTTTATCTCGATTACATGAGATAACAGAATGAAAAGCATAGATAGAAGAGACAACGGGTCCTGCGGACGCCTGCAAGGCTACCTCGTAGTCTCAGTAGTCGAAAAATCCACAAGTCTCTACTGTCGCTGCTGCTGTCCGTAACCTGTATCTGCGCAAAAAGAGCACAGAGTGTAGTATCAGCACAACCGACCCCATGTGCTGGTAAGTGCCTGGCCTATCCCAGCGAACTAGTAACAAGGCTAAGGCCATTCACCCACCTAAACCTGTATAGTTGCAATATAGATATATATATACAATACATTTACACGGAAATACTATGCTCTGAAATAACAGTCAATAACTCACGATATCCGGAATAATCTAATCAACAGAATAAATCTTACTTTCATGTCTCAATTCCTCTCTCATTTCATGTCTCATGGTAGGCGTACCACCCGCTCCCAACTATCACAGTAATTATATCTTGTGGTAGGCGTACCACCCGCTTCCAATTATCATAGTAATTATATCTTGTGGTAGGCGTACCACCCGCTCCCAAATATATCAATAATTATATCTTGTGGTAGGCGTACCACCCGCTCTCAAATATATCAATAGGCTACCGGCAACTATGGCCAATGCCAAGATTTAAGTCACTTTGTGGTCGGCGTACCACACGATCCCAATTCATAAAATATATATATTACCGGCATTTAGCCAATAATCTCTATATCAACAATATTTATAATTACCGGTTTTAAACCAATAATTTATAATAATTTCAACAATTTACCTTCATTACTGGTATAACACCAATAACTCTTATTCAACAATTTATTCATAACTAAATTCATATTCCTACAAACTAGGATAGAACAAACACTTACCTCGAAAGTTCACGAACGATTCAATCCGTAGCAATGCCTTTTCCTTTCGAATTTGACTCCAATCCAACCGTATCTATACACAATTAATTTCATATCATCAATTCTACTTAACAAACTAGTTCATATTGCTAAATATGATTTTTACAACATTCTGCCCGGAATAGTAAAAATCGACCCCGAGCCCACATAATCGAAACTCAAGTTTCGAACCAAAATAAGTTCACCCAATCCTCCATGAGTTCAAATATACAATTTGTTCTTAAGCTCGACTCCAAAACGAGGTCTAGATCGCAAATTCTTTGAAAACCCTTACTATACTAAATTCTCAATTTTTCTACCCATTTACACCTAATTAGACTTAGGAATTCAAATAATATTGATGGAAAATGAAGAAAACGAGTTAAGAATCACTTACCCAAGAAGTTTGATGAAGAATCGCTCAAAAATCGTCCAAAAAGTTGTGGAGAAGAGAGTTGAACAGAAATGGGATTTTTATCCCGTTTCTGTTCTGTTTTCTGACTTAAAATCGCTGGGCATAAATTTGTTCATCGCGTTCGCGACACCCCGGTCGCGTTCGCGATGAAGAAGAAGTTTTACGCATCACGTTCGCGTGGGGCTTGACGCGAACGCGAAGAAGGAAGTTTTTGGGACTTACAGGTTGGTCTACGCGAACGCGAGATAGTCCACGCGAACGCGTAGAGAAAAAGGGTTGGTTCAATTTTTACACTACGCGAACGCGTGAAGTAGTACGCGATCGCGATGAAGGGAAACAGCTGGGCATCGCGAACGCGACCGGAGGGACGCGAACGCGTTGAAGGAAATAAGTTGACCATCGCGAACGCGACCGCCTGGACGCGAACGCGATGAAGAATTGTCTGCTGCAGATTTCTGCTGTTTTTCTTAAGTTCAAAAACACCCCGAACCACCTCCGAAACACTCCCGAGCCCCCGGGGCTCCAAACCAAATATGCACACTAACTTAAAAACATCATACGAACTTGCCCGCGCGATCAAATCGCTAAAATAACATCAAAATCCATGAATTGAGCCTTAAAACTTAAGAATCCTTTCAAATTTTCATAACTTTCAAAATTTCCAATTTAAGGCCGAAACACGTCAAACGACGTCCGTTTTCAACCAAACTTTCCAAGAAGCGCTTAACCAATATATATGACATGTACCGGGCGTCGGAACCAAAATACGAGCCCGATAACAGTACTTTTTAATAAAAATTCAGTTTCATTTTCCTTAAACATTTTCAGAAAACAATTTAACAGAAAAATTCTTTTACCGGGGTTCTAGACCTCGGATTTCAATTCGGGCATACGCCCAAGTTCCATATTTTTCTACGGATTTTCTGAGACTGGTCAAATCACGGATCCGGGTCCGTTTACCAAAAATGTTGACCAAAGTCAACCATATCAATATTAATGTCAAAATTCTTCAACTTTTTCACATATTTCACATATTTCAACATAAATATTTTTCCAGCTTTGTGCCCGGAACTGTGCACGCAAATCGAGGCAACTATAATTGGGGTTTTCAAGACCTCAAAAGCTCGGAATGATTAATAAAACAAGTGATAACCCTTTGGGTCGTCACAATCTCCACCTCTAAAACAACCGTTCGTCCTCGAACGGACAGAAGGAAGTACCTGAGTCAGGGAACAAATGTGGGTAATGGCTTTGCATATCAGACTCGGACTCCCGGGTCGATGCCTCGGGAGGCTGACCTCTCCACTGAACTCGCGTGGAAGGAAAACTCTTCGACCTCAACTGTCGAACCTGCCGGTCTAGAATTGCTACCGGCTCCTCCTCGTAAGATAGATCATTGTCCAATTGGACAGTACTGAAGTCTAACACATGTGTGGGATCGCCGTGGTATCTCAGAAGCATAGATACATGAAAAACTGGATGCACGGCTGATAAGCTAGGCGGCAAAGCTAATCTGTAAGCCACCCCTCCCACTCTGTCTAGAATCTCAAATGGGCCAATATACCTAGGGCTGAGCTTGCCCTTCTTCCCAAACCTCGTCACGCCCTTCATAGGCGACACTCGGAGCAATACTCGTTCGCCAACCATGAAATCTACACCTCGAACCTTACGATCCGCATAAGTCTTCTGCCTGGACTTAGGCCGAACGCAATCTCTCCTGAATAGTTTTGACCTTATCCGAGGCCTCCTCTACAAAATACGTACCTAAAAACCGAGCCTCTCCCGGTTCGAACCATCCAGCGGTGATCGACATCGCCTACCATACAACGCCTCGTACGGAGCCATCCGGATGCTAGATTGGTAGCTGTTATTGTAGGCGAACTCGGCTAATGGTAGAAACCGATCCCACGAGCCTCCGAAATCAATAACACGGGCTCGAATCATGTCCTCTGAGAATGCGAATAGTCCTCTCGGATGGCCGTCCGTACGAGGATGAAATGCTGTACTCAGCCGAACACTGGGTGCCTAACTCCTGTTGGACCGCTCTCCGGAACCGCGAGGTAAAGCTGCGTACCCGATCGAGAGATAATAGATGCGGCACTCCAGTGGAGACGAACAATCTCCACTAATGTAAACCTCCGCTAACCTCTCGGAGTGAGTAGGAGACAACCACAGGAATGAAATGTGCTTGACTTGGTCAGCCTATCAACAATGACCCAAATAGCATCAAATTTCCTTCTAGTCAAAGGAAGTCCGGTAACGAAATCCATAGTGATCCGCTCCCATTTCCACTCGGGAATTTCAATCCTCTGGAATACACCACCAGGTCTCTGGTGCTCATATTTCACCTGCTGACAATTTAGACACCGAGCGACATACGCAACGATATCTTTCTTCATTCTGCGCCACCAATAGTGCTGACGTAAGTCCTGGTACATCTTCGCGGCGCCCGGGTGAATAGAATACCGCGAACTGTGGGCCTCTGCTAAGATTAACTCTCGAATCCCTTCGACATTGGGCACACAAACTCGACCCTGCAATTTCAATACCCCATCATCATCTAGATTTACCTGTGTGGCACCTCCCCGCTGTACTGTATCTCTCAACGCACGCAAATGAGGATCATCAAATTGCCTCTCACGGATACGCTCAAATAAGGAAGAACGAGCGACCGCGCAGGCTAACACCCTGCTAGGCTCAAAAATGTCTAATCTCACGAACCGGCTGGCCAATGCCTGGACATCTATGGCTAATGGTCTCTGACTGACCGGAATATATGCAAGACTACCCATGCTGGCAGACTTTCTACTCAATGCATCGGCCACCATATTGGCCTTACCTGGGTGATATAAGATAGTAACATCATAGTCTTTTAGCAATTCTAGCCACCTTCTCTGTCTCATATTCAACTCTTTCTGCTTAAACAAATACTGAAGACTCTTATGATCGGTGTATACTTCACATGCTACACCATACAAATAATGCCTCCGGATCTTCAATGCGTGAATAATCGCCGCCAATTCTAGATCATGCACTGGATAGTTCTTCTCATGAATCTTCAACTGCCTCGAAGCATAGGCAATAACCTTGCCATCCTGCATTAACACTGCACCAAGCCCAATACGGGAAGCATCACAATAAACAGTATAAGGTCCCGTACCTGTGGGTAAAACCAATACCGGTGTTGTGGTCAAGGTTGTCTTGAGCTTTTGAAAGCTCGCCTCACATTCATCGGACCATTCAAATTGAATACCCTTCTGGGTCAATCTGGTCAGTGGGGTTGCAATAGACGAAAATCCTTCTAACGAATCGGCGATAATAACCCGCTAACCCCAAGAAACTCCGAATATCTGTGGCTGATGTCGGTCTAGGCCGGCTCTTGACTGCCTCAATTTTCTTCGGATCAACCTGAATACCTGCTGCCGTCACAATATGACCCAGGAATGCAACTGAACTTAGCCAAAATTCACACTTTGAAAATTTTGCATATAGCTGGCTATCTCTCAGAGTCTGTAAGGCCACTCTGAGATGTTGCGCATGCTCCTCCCGACTGCGGGAATATATTAATATGTCATCAATGAAGACTATTACAAACAAGTCTAGATATGGTTGTTACACCCGATTCATTAATTCCATAAAAGCTGCTGGAGCATTTGTCAACCCAAAAGACATGACCAGAAATTCATAATGTCCATACCGAGTGCGGAACGCTGTCTTAGGGACATCGGATGCCCTAATCTTCAGCTGATGATAGCCAGATCTCAAATCTATCTTTGAAAATACCTTGGCACCCTGAAGCTGGTCAAATAAATCATCAATTCGCGGAAGTGGATATTTATTTTTGATAGTCACCTTGTTTAACTGTCGATAGTCAATGCACATTCTCATCGAACCATCTTTCTTCTTTACAAATAATACGGGTGCACCCCACGGCGAAACACTGGGTCTAATGAAACCCTTTTCAAGTAAATCCTGCAATTGTTCCTTCAATTCTTTTAACTCTGGCGGAGCCATACGGTATGGGGGAATGGAAATGGGCTGAGTGCCTGGAGCCAAGTCAATGCAAAAATCAATGTCCCTATCGGGCGGCATACCTGGCAAGTCTGAAGGAAATACTTCAGGAAATTCGCGAACCACAGGCACAGAGTCAATAGAAGAAACCTCAGCACTAGAATCACGGACATAGGCCAAATAAGCCAAGCATCCCTTTCCAACCATACGTTGAGCTTTAACATAATAAATAACATTACGACTAGTATGACCTGAAATCCCTTTCCACTCTATACGAGGCGAATTCGGCAGGGCTAAAGTCACAGTCTTGGCATGGCAATCTAAAATAGCATGATACGGAGATAGCCAGGTCCATGCCTAGTATAATATCGAAGTCCACCATATTTAGGAGTAATAAATCAGCACGGGTCTCGAGACCCTCGATTACTATAATACATGACCGATGAACTCGATCAACCACAATAGAGTCGCCTACTGGTGTAGACACATGAACAGGAACACTCAGTGGATCGCTGGGCTGAATCAAGTATGGTGCAAAATAGGAAGACACATACGAATATGTAGACCCTGGGTCAAATAATGCCGATGCCTTTCTATCACAAACCAAAATAATACCTGTAATGACGACATCTAAGGACTCAGCCTCTGGTCTGGCAGGAAGTGCATAACATCGGGGGCTAGGCCCCACCAACCTGAGTAGTATCTCTGGGACGATCAGCTGCTGGCTGGTCTCTACCTCTATCGGTCCGAGCTCCACCTCTATGACCTCTACTTCCACCCCTGTGTCCTCTACCTCCGCCTCTAGCCGGCTGGGCAGGCTGTGAGGGAACTGGGGCCCGAATCATGGCACGAGAACCCTGCTGGTGAGATGTGTCGGAAGCTCGAGGGCAATACCTTGCAATGTGCCTAAGATCACCGCACGTAAAATAAGCCCTCAGGCTGCCGAAAATGGCGAAGTGGTGGTGCGACGATAGGCTGTCGATCGAGTAGCGTGGGCGAGAATTACGATCGCCTAAAACATCATGAGAAACACGAAGAGTCGGTCGATAAGGCCTAGGAGGATGGCCTCTATCATAAAAATCTCTATCTCCGGACGAGGTACCACCGAATCTACCCGAATTACGAGATCTCTTATCCGATCCATGTCTCGCTCCCCGTGACGAGCCGTCTCGATCCGGCGGGCTGCGTTAGCCGCCTCGCGAAAAGTGATTTCGGTTCTCGCTCCCATAGCCGTCCGTAGCCAGAATTGGTCGATTCAAGCCATCGATAAACCTCCTCGCTCTCTCCCGCTGCTGTGGGAAGTATGATAATAGCATGACGAGCCGGGTCCACGAACCTAGTCTCGTACTGTGTGACAGACACATAGAACCCTGATGAAGACGCTCAAATTGTCCGCGCATAACCTCCCGCTGAGTTGCTGGAAGGAACTTCTCCGAGAATAATTCTGCAAACTGCTCCCAAGTCAAAGATGACGATCCCGCGGGCCTGGTTAGACAATAATCTCTCCACCAAGTCTTGGCGGAACCGGATAACCGAAAAGTAGCAAAATCCACACCATTAGTCTCCACGATACCCATAGTACGGAGAACTTCGTGGCAGCTGTATAGGAAATCCTGTGGATCCTCTGCAGGAGTACCACTGAATGTGGTAGTGAACAACTTGGTAAACCTGTCCAATCTCCACAACGCGTCAGCAGACATGGCTGCACCATCATTAGACGGAGTCGCAATAATAGGCCGAGCTGCCTCAACTGGCTGAATCATAGGATCCTGAGCCTGAGGAATTACTGGCTCCGGAGTGCGCGTAGCAGGAGTCTGATTACCTCCTCCAGCCTGAGAAGTGGGTGGTGCTACCGATAATAAACCTGCTCTGGTGATATGATCCATAAAACCTGCTATCCGGACCAAAGCATCCTGAAGATCCGGTGAAAATAAAGCTCCTCCTGGGACCTGAGCTGGGCCTACTGGAGCTGCTGGGGCTGGAACTTCCTCCTCGATATGAGCCTGAGGTTCTGCCACTCGTGTTGCTGCTCGGGGCTGAGCTCTGCCCCTACCTTGGCCTCTGGGACGACCTCGACCTCGGCCTCTGCCCCTTGCGGGAGCTGCCGCTGCTGGGACCTCGGGCTGCTGGTCAGTAGATGAGGATGCACGTGTCCTTACCATCTGCGGAAGAACATAGTAGAAGTTCAATTAACATTTAAAAGATCAAGTCGCACGACCGGAAAGAATAAAGGGAATATTTTCCTAACTCCGTAGCCTCTGGAGGATAAATACAGACATCTCCGTACCGATCCTTCAGATTCTACTAAGGTTGTTCGTGAGTTGTGAGACCTGTGCAACCTAGAGCTCTGATACCAACTTGTCACCCGGATTTCCCACCATCGGGGTCATGATAGCGCCTACTAAATGGAAGCTAGGCAAGCCAAATATTAATACATCTTCATTAATTACCAATTTCTTATTATTAAAAACATATAAATTACAGCGGAATAATCAAAATTAGCGGAAGACTTAGTCAGATATGATAAAGAAAACTCCAAATCTGATACACTACCCAAGGCTGGTGTCACAATGCTCACGAACTTCTAAGAATAATACACATAATTGTTTGAAAGAAAATACAAGCTGTTTATCTCGATTACATGAGATAACAGAATGAAAAGCATAGATAGAAGAGACAACGGGTCCCGCGGACGCCTGCAAGGCTACCTCGTAGTCTCAGTAGTCGAAAAATCCACAAGTCGCTACTGTCGCTGCTGCTGTCCGTAACCTGTATCTGCGCAAAAAGGGCGTAGAGTGTAGTATCAACACAACCGACCCCATGTGCTGGTAAGTGCCTGGCCTATCCCAGCGAACTAGTGACAAGGCTAAGGCCAGTCACCCACCTAAACTTGTACAGTTGCAATATAGATATATATATATATATATGTAATACATTTATAAGGAAATACTACGCTCTGAAATAACAGTCAATAACTCACGATATCCAGAATAATCTAATCAACAGAATAAATATTACTTTCATGTCAAATTCCTCTTTCATTTCCTGTCTCGTGGTAGGCGTACCACCCGCTCCCAACTATCACAGTAATTATATCTTGTGGTAGGCGTACCACCCGCTCCCAAATATATCAATAATTATATCTTGTGGTAGGCGTACCACCCGCTCCCAAATATATCAATAATTATATCTTGTGGTAGGCGTACCACCCGCTCCCAAATATATCAATAGGCTACCGACAACTATGGCCAATGCCAAGATTTAAGTCACTTTGTGGTCGGCGTACCACACGATCCCAATTGATAAATATATATAAGTGGCCGGCGCGCCACACGATTCCAATTCATAAAATATATATATTACCGGCATTTAGCCAATAATCTCTATATCAACAATATTTATAATTACCGGTTTTAAACCAATAATTTATAATAATTTCAACAATTTACCTTTATTACCGGTATAACACCAATAACTCTTATTCAACAATTTATTCATAACTAAATTCATATTCCTACAAACTAGGATAGAACAAACAACTTACCTCGAAAGTTCACGAACGATTCAATCCGTAGCAATGCCTTTTCCTTTCGAATTTGACTCCAATCCAACCGTATCTATACACGATTGATTTCATATCATCAATTCTACTTAACAAACTAGTTCATATTGCTAAATATGATTTTTACAACATTCTGCCCGGAATAGTAAAAATCGACCCCGAGCCCACATAATCGAAACTCAAGTTTCGAACCAAAATAAGTTCACCCAATCCTCCATGAGTTCAAATATACAATTTGTTCTTAAGCTCGACTCCAAAACGAGGTCTAGATCGCAAATTCTAACCCTTACTATACTAAATTCTCAATTTTTCTACCCATTTACACCTAATTAGACTTAGGAATTCAAATAATATTGATGAAAAATGAAGAAAACGAGTTAAGAATCACTTACCCAAGAAGTTTGATGAAGAATCGCTCAAAAATCGTCCAAAAAGCTGTGGAGAAGAGAGTTGAACGGAAATGGGATTTTTATCCCGTTTCTGTTCTGTTTTCTGACTTAAAATCGCTGGGCTTAAATTTGTTCATCACGTTCGCGACACCCCGGTCGCGTTCGCGATGAAGTAGAAGTTTTACGCATCGCGTTCGCGTGGGGCTTGACGCGAACGCGAAGAAGGAAATTTTTGGGCTTAAAGGTTGGCCTACGCGAACGCGTAGAGAAAAGGGTTGGTTCAATTTTTACACTACGCGAACGCGTGAAGTAGTACGCGATCGCGATGAAGGGAAACAGCTGGGCATCGCGAACGCGACCGGAGGGACGCGAACGCGTTGAAGGAAATAAGTTGACCATCGCGAACGCGACCGCCTGGACGCGAACGCGATGAAGAATTGTCTGCTGCAGATTTCTGCAGTTTTTCTTAAGTTCAAAAACACCCCGAACCACCTCAGAAACACTCCCGAGCCCTCGGGGCTCCAAACCAAATATGCACACTAACTTAAAAATATCATACGAACTTGCCCGCGCGATCAAATCGCTAAAATAACATCAAAATCCATGAATTGAGCCTTAAAACTCAAGAATCCTTTCAAATTTTCATAACTTTCAAAATTTCCAATTTAAGGCCGAAACACGTCAAACGACGTCCGTTTTCAACCAAACTTTCCAAGAAGCGCTTAACCAATATATATGACCTATACCGGGCGTCGGAACCAAAATACGAGCCCGATAACAGTACTTTTTAATAAAAATTCAGTTTCATTTTCCTTAAACATTTTCAGAAAACAATTTAACAGAAAAATTCTTTTACCGGGGTTCTAGACCTCGGATTTCAATTCCGGGCATACGCCCAAGTTCCATATTTTTCTACGGATTTTCTGAGACCGTCAAATCACGGATCCGGGTCCGTTTACCAAAAATGTTGACCAAAGTCAACCATATCAATATTAATGTCAAAATTCTTCAACTTTTTCACATATTTTACATATTTCAACATAAATATTTTCCAGCTTTGTGCCCGGACTATGCACGCAAATCGAGGCAAATATAATTGGGGTTTTCAAGACCTCAAAAGCTCGGAATGATTAATAATACAAAGAGACCATTCAAAAATAGTTTAATTTCAAAAGTAATCGAAATTTAGCTACTTTCATGTAAAGATAAATCTGAATGAAAATACTATTCAAGATCCGAAAAAATACTCCAGCATAATATACCGGTCCAACATAATATATTGAAATCTCGCATATTATACGGGAGTTCCAGGATAACTATGCTGGAACTCCCGTATAATATGCGGGAGTTCAAGTATAATTATGCTAGAACTCCCGCATAATATACTAAAGTTCCAGTAAGTATAAATGTCCAGTATAGTATACTGGAGTTTTGAGCACCGGTGCTTCAATCTCCTGTTTATTATATAGGAGTCAGCAAAGTATACCGGTCCAGCGTAATATGCTGGAGTTCGTACACAAATGTGCCAAACTCCTGTATGTTATACGGGACCGATCTCTGTTACATCATAATAGTAGCTATTTTTCATTAAATTAGTAAACACTAATTATTTTTAATTAACCAATATAAAAACTAATTATACCGTGCTATTTTGACTCTACTTGATGTACGCAGGACCATCTAAAGCCCAACGGCCCAGGCTGTCTATCTTTACGGTTTAAGTGCTCCAATAGGCACTTTTAGGGAGCCGTTGTTGAAAACATACTCACACTATATAAAATATCTAATATTTAATCACATTGCTGCTGATGCTGCTGCTTCTTCTTCAATTACGGCTTCTTTGGATGATTGTTATCTGTATATTGTATTGTATTTTATCATTATACTTAATATAATATTTATTTTAATTGTTATTTAAATTTTATTATATTGTATCGTTAAATTTATTGTTTGAAAATAACAACAAATGCTATTTTATAGAACATTCGATGTGGTGTGCTTGCATCGTTGACTTATTATTTTTCTCATTCTGACGTTCTTTATCATTAAATAATCATATTTATCCTTTGCCCTAACTCTTTATATAATAATTCTACCTCGTATCTTACTTTTCTTTGTAATATTGCATGTTTATTCTTCATATTGTTGGTGCATAACGTCATGAAATGATAACAAATAATACAATCTATCCAAATATTATATACATAAAAGCAATATCATACAATACAATACTATACGATACATAATAATCATCCAAACAAGTTGTTAGTATCCCCTTTAATTATCATGATGGCTTGCTGGGGCACGAGTGCCCTTACTAGTTTTGGGGCTCTGATTGGCAAAAGTGGTTTCTGCCTTCTAGCCAGCAATTGTTGTATTAGCCTTCGGTCTTTCCTTACCCGTCTTTATTGAAAAAGAAGAGATCTAAAGGTTGGACTTCTATCGTTGCTGTGGTGATGCAGTTGAATGTTTATTCGATCTAACACCCGACTAGGTTCGATCCTGCAAATGATTCCCTCCCAGAAATAGGATAGTCGTTAGGTCACGGATGAAATGCGAGGGTGAATCTGCTTGGACACTGAATCATCGATAAAGTAATTGGGCAAATTAAACCAATACTATAAGGCAAAATTCCTCTCTACTCAAGTCCCCAAACCCCCTGCAAACCAATACCATACAATTAATGAAATCCACGAATAAATAATGTTTTCTTATTTAGCAAACAAATATGGACTAGTAGAGAATAGAGTGTCATTTTTTTAATGCAAGAGCAACTTGTTTGCTAGCTCTATGGAGATAGGTGGTATTTGGTTTACATTCATGCATCAGCAAACACCTCGATTTTATATATACAATCATTTTAGCTGATTCATCTTTCCATCCTTTTCAGCTTTCTATCTAATTTGTGTAGTATAATATAGTATCCAATATCCACATCCTGAAGCTGTCTCGAAAGTAAATCATTTAAATTTATGAGTTCAAACCTATTATATTTGTAAAGGTATTATTTTTATAATTTTAACAAATTTTTATATATAAATTTTTACTCCGCATCAAAAATTACGTATTCAGTTGAACTCGTAGACTCTACGCTACATCCGCCTATATATCCAAGACTCCAACCCCACTCCCTTTTTTTCTTTTTCATCCACTTCTAGCCCTGTTTGGCTAAGCATTTTGACATAAATATTGTAATTTTTAAAAAAGTAGTATTTAAAAATTAAAATTATGCGTGGACATATATTTTACTAAAAAAAATATTGTTGTTTGTGAGTGGGGAAGAAAAAGTTTCTAATTTTTTTTTTGAAGTGGTCAAAATCACCTTTTGATTTTTGAAAAACTTTCAAAAACATGCAAATTTCATGAAAACATTTTTGAAAAAATAAAATAAAATCAAAAGGCAAATTTTTAATGGAAAAACGGGTCCTAAGTTTCTTTTTTGGCGAAAAATATTTGTATAGCCAATTTTTTTTTTTCAAAGTTAAGGATTTTGGCGAGGCTTTTGGTAGCTTATCTCTAAAAACGCTTTTTTTTTAAAAAAGTACTTTCAAAAAAATATACTTGGAATCACTTTTTAAAAATAAGGCCAAATACTAATTGATGCTCATAAGTAGTTTTCAAATTAATTAACTAAATACAAATTTTTTCTCACAAAAAATATTTCTTTATAAAACATTTTTAAAAAAACTTTAAAATAGGTTGCTATTAATTAGAAACTTGTCTAAACATACTATTATTCATGTCTCCGTTGAAAGTACGTACTATATAACATTAATTTGTTATTATTCAATCATCAACAAAATACGAAGGAGAATATTTTCTTTTTACATACCTATTTCAATTCATAGTTCTTTAAAAATATTTAAAAGGAATTTCTGAATACATTATTCATTAATTAGCTTCAAACATTTATTGCTATGTGCATTTTCACTGGAAAAAAGTCCACAAATTACGTAAACTCTAAATACATATAAATTCTAACTTTTATACTCAACAAACTACAACATTAGGACTAGGGGTGTATATAGGTTGGGTTGGTTCGGATTTTATAATTACCAAACCAAACCAATATCGTCGGATTTTTAAATCTATAAACCAAACCAAACCAACGAAGTCGGGTTTTCCAATCTCATGTTTTCTCGGGTTTTTCGGGTTTTCGGGGTTTTTTTTCCAATAAGTCTTCATACCACAAATGTATAATGTGTGCTCCATATATTTCTCTAGTCCTACAAGGACAATACTATATAATGTATTTTTCAAGAAAATAATACAATAATATGAGATGAGTCATAGCATTATACAAAAATATTCAATAATAAAAATACCAAAATCCATAAAGAAAATATTACTACGTAATAAGCCATAATAACTATTAACATAATCTAAAAGTACTATACAAGTTATGCTAAAATAAGTACAACTATAAGTATATTAATTACACAACTAAGCACTAAAGAAAAAGATAAACTAAGTTATGCATTTTCAATATAAACCATGCAAAATTAAAAAATAGATATCCAACACTATTGTCATTTCTAGTGTTGAATTGAATTTTCTTTGTTACAATTAGTATTGATGTGTAGATTATTTGAATTACTATCTTTATGAACTATAAAATTTATTGGACCATTCAAGAATGTTAATTCCAAATTTGAAATAATATGTTTAAAGATAAAACTGCGAAAACGTTTAAGAAATATTTATGAATTGTATTATAAATAAATATTTATATGTATAAATATTTGTAAAAATTGAATAAATGTAATATCGGGTTGACTTCGTTACGGTTTGACCTTTTTTAGTTAAAACCAAACCAAACCAATTATGGTCGGGTTATTTTTTCCAACACCAAACCAAATCAAACCAACCCATGATCGGTTTTTTTTTTCGGTTTGACTCGGATTAGCGGTTTGGTGAGGTTTATCGTTTTTCTTTGTACACCCCTAATTAGGACTACATTATATATATAGTGGTGCATCGAATTCCATTATATTATGTTGGCCGGTCTCTATTGCAGCAAAATAATTGCTATTTTTTATTGACTTAATAAATGCTGACTATTTTTTAAAATTCGAAAACTGACTATACCGTACTATTTTTACATCAATACTGTATAGCTAAAGACTTTGATAACGGAGTATCAGTACAGTTAGAGCCAAATTAAAGGAGGTTCTCATTTAAAATAGTGAGGTACCATTAAAGCCGACTTTAACTAAATTTTAAAGCCAGCTTAAATTTCCTGTGGTGATGATCGTTGAATTTATCAAATGGTAGTTTTGTTAGTAACAGTCTAATAGATTTTTGTGGTTCGGTCTTTCGTTAGATCCGTGCATAACGAAAGATTGATGTACTCGGCTGCCTTTTTTTACTTTTATCAGCAATACATTGTATGTGCATCTTCCATCCCTAAAACCCCTCGAAATGTAATGCCATATTATTATAATAATAAATCAGTTGTTGGTGTATTTAGTGATTGAAAAACAAGAGAATTCAAGTTTAAACTAAAGATGATTGTTGAAAGTACCTATTCATCAGCAGAAAATTGTGTGTTAAAATACATTTAGGTTATTATATACAGGGGTGAAGCCACCCTATAGTTAGGATGGTCAATTGACCACTCTTTATCGGAAAATTAAATTGGGTATATCGGTAAAATATTATTACATTTTAATTAGAAGTACATAATATATATTGAACACCCTTTGTCGATTTTTTTTATACTTATTTCAAGTTTAAACACCCTTGAGGAAAATCCTGGCTTCGCCACTGATTATATATACTTGTCTTACATCTCCAAAACGTAGACAACTGATCAAATTATGCCTAACTGTATTCTTCCTAAAAATGTTTATAACTTCGTTCTCCTGAAAATTCAAACTCTTTTTGCCGGTCGGTCGAATTTGAATTTTCTTGCTGACTTTGTTCAGCAATGAGGTTTAATTAGGGAGTTAATTAATTAGAAAGTGAAAGACAATGAAATGGACGTACTATAATTTAAGGGGCAACTTGTTTGCTAGCCGTAAATCATAATTAATTAAGGGGATATGTGTTACGTTCATGCATCAGTAAAGACCTGATGCTGATCGATTAAGACGGATATCCAACCATTTTAGCTGACTCATCTTTCCATCTTCTTCGCTCATCTGATAGATTTATATATTGTCCCCATCATGAGAAACTGTCTCGAAAGCTCTCATTTCTTCCTTCTTTTTATTTTCGTTGGATTTAAGTTATATAAAATGCTTTTTATACATCGATGTAGGAATTTATTATTGCAGGTTAATTTGAAAATCATTTCTAGCAGGTTACTAATTAATTAATTATATAAGAATATGATGCCAAGACTTAAAGGTAAGTTCAACAAAATATAATCGCTAGACCAACCGTGTTGTACGAGGTGGCATGTTGGCCAGTCAAGACTTCTCATGGTTAGAAGTTAAGAGTTGCGGAGATGAGGATAATGCGGAGATGGATGTGTGATTATATTAGGAGGAATATGATTAGAAATGAAAATATTCAAGATAAGGTAGGAGTGGTGTGTGGTGGATAAGAAGCGAGAAGTTACACTAAGATGGTTCGATCACGTGAAGAGAAAAAACTCATAGATGCCCCTATGAGGAGGTATGAGAGGTTGGCTATGACGGGTTCAAGGAGAGGGCGTGGTAAGCCGAAAAAATATTGGGGAGAGGTGATAAGAGAGAACATGGTACATCTTCAACTTACCGAGGATATGACCCTTGATAGGAGGGTGTGGAGGTTGATAATAGGTGAATTAGACTATAATTAGACCCTAAATAACCACATTTTTGTATAGCTTTGTTGTAAAAAGTGATCATCAAATGCTCTGATTAGTGCTTTTCATGCTTTGCAGGCTATATCCAACGAAAGAAGTCGATGGAGCAAGCTTGGGATCAATTACAGAGAAAAGGAGGCAAATCAAACAATGCCCAAGAAATGCACCAAGTGAAGAGTCAAAAGCAGTGTTGAACTTGGCCTACCGCGGTCAGACCATAACCGCGGTAGGACCGTGGCAGAGCAGAACTGCAGATTTAGAGAACCTATTTGGCCGCGGTCCCGGCGTAACCATGGGAGAACGCAAAAAAGCCAGAGAGGAAAGTTTCAAGTCGGGAAAACTTGATGTAAAACCCTTATAAAAAGTAGGAAGTCGGCCACATTAGGTCATATTTGTTTAGAGAGTACTTTGGGCAAGAAACACAAGTGTGAGAGATCACCCAAAACATCATAGTTCTTTATTTCTTCTTTTTCTCGCAATTTTACATGATAAATATTTTCATAGTTTATCTTCGAGTTATTATGAGTAGCTAAATACTTTAGTCTAAGGTTTTGATGGAACCTATTGAAGGATGAACTTCTTGATTATATTCATATAGTTTGCCGGTTAATCTCTATTTGTTCAATTACATGTTTATTGTAGTTACTCGAGTTATTATGAGTAGCTAAATACTTTAGTCTAAGGTTTTGATGGAACCTATTGAAGGATGAACTTCTTGATTATATTCATATAGTTTGCCGGTTAATCTCTATTTGTTCAATTACATGTTTATTGTAGTTAATTGACAATATCCTCAATTAGTTATGCCTATTTAGTGTGCATAACTCGGGAGAGAGTGCATATTTAGGTAATTATTGAACAACACCACTCCTAAAGTATAAGAGGGATCTATAGTTACGGATTTAAGGGCATGATTATGGATAACGAAGTCTTGGGTGTGATCTAAAGTGAGCTGTAATAAATAAAGTCAACTAGCGTAACTCGGGAGAGTGCATCTAGTAAATTATCACAATTACACGGGAGAGATTTACGGTAAAAAGAGTGCTCATAACTGATAGAGATATTTTGGTGAATCCATATGAAATATAACCGAAAGGAATTTCATCAATAGGCGAAATCACTACCTTAGAACCTTCTCATTATTATTTACAACCCAACATATTTAGTTTACAGCTCTTTATTTACTTCCTATCTTAGTTAGTAGAAATATCATCAACTATTATTTACAAATTTTGGGGAACTCGATTATAAAGAATTTAGTGATTCCAACAAAGGTAATTGAGAGGTTAATTCTCTGTGGGATTCGATTCCGGACTTGTAAACCGGATTATATTTGCAACGATCGCATTGTCATTTTTAAAAGGCATAATTGGATGTGATCAAATTTTGGCGCTGTTACCGGGGAATTAACGATGTTATCAATTACAATTGAAAGAAGTACAATTTTTTTTAGTGTAGTCAGTTTTCACTATATCCAATTTTTACATTGAAATTTTAACGTTTGTTGACTTGGTTGTGTCACACCTCTTTTTTACGCACCCGCGGAAGCACGAGATATAAAAGAGAGTTTTTCCAATTAAAGGACAACCAAAACGGGGTTCATTTATTGAGAGATTCGGAGTCGCCACTTGGGAGATTTATGGTGTTAATTTGGGGAGGTTTGGCCTACCGGAACCGCCGTGAGGCGATTTCCGGTAGGCGGAGGGCGGCGGAGTATGGTGGCGTTACAGGGGTCTGGGTTTGGTAGGTTAGAAAGAGATCGGTGAGGGTTTGGCTTAGGGGGGGGCTGGGTAGGATATTAGGCTTATATATGAAAGGTGTGATTTAATCTCGACCGTCCGATCAAGCAAAATCGATGGCCTGGATCTCTCACTTAAGAGAGACGGCACCGTTTGGACGACGGATCGCCTCAGATCGAAACGGACCGGGTTAATGAGGGTAGCCTAGGATCGTCCGATCAAAGGAAAGTGGACGGCTCAGATTAAACACCTGAGACGGTGCCGTGTCCACGATGCTAGAGATGAACTTGACCGTTAGATCTGTTTGATCAACGGTCCCGATGGAAAGCCTGGGACGACGTCGTTCGGACGCTTCTGAGGCCAGGTCTCTAGACTGGGCCAATGGTCGATTTGGGCCTGATTTCCTTTGCATTTTCAGCCACCTCTCAACTATATTAAATAACCCCCGATTAACTACAAAGCCAACTCAAACAAATCAAATTAAAGGAAATGGGATTACACCTTATTAATTAACACTTAACAACTAACACAACTTACACATTCAAACGAAATCACATGATGACCAAGAAACAAAAATGCACATCTTCCGTGATTTTCTTACGATTAATTCCTATGACCACTTTATTCTTATGAACGCTCAATTAATCCCCGAATATGCAATGCGTATTTATATATACCTAACCTATATGTTTTGTATTTTCTAGCTAAACAAACACACCCATACCAATGCTAATGCTCGAAGTCGACAAAATCAGATGTAACACAAAACTATTTTATTTTGAATCTTTTGGGAGTAATTTTCATGTAGGGCAAAAATCACGTGCTCACAGGTTGTACAGGTGCATGCCTAGAAACTCATCGAGATCTTGTGAAGTATTAGAAGCATTATCAAATCTTGAGAAATTTTTCAGGGCTTTGAATCGGGCCAACCGATGCTTCAGAAGGTCTCCTACATATCCCTGGCTAAAAGGGAATCAGGTCAATGTAGTTTGGGAAGTTTTGGTAGCTGGGACTACCATGACTGCTGTGATGTTGCTGTTACTGTTGTTTCCGCTGCTGCCACTGCTTAACTGATCTCCTTATTACACCGTTCTAAAATCAAAACTAAGAAGCTATACTAAGTTACAGTATTGTGAATTCTTATCTATCTTTTCAACTTGATCTTGTCGTGTTCCCTGCCATCGTGCTGGCTCTGATGTTTCCCCACATGCTTCTTCTCTTATGACAATTGTTATTTCGGCCAATCTTGATTGTCGAACTCCGACCATTGGTCTTTTCCTTGTGATCTTCGAACTATTCTCCTTCAAAGTCTGATCTATCTTTCTGATCCTTGTTTCCTTCCTTCCGATTATGAACTTGGGTTCATGCTGGGGACTTCCGTTACACTTGGTCGCTTTTCGATTCTTCACTATCCTTATCAAATCTTAGAAATTGAGACGCTGCTTTGCTTTTCTGGCGGGCTTCTGACTTTATCGACAAACTCTAATCATAAATCGCCATTCCATTCTTCAGGCGGGCTCTCTGACTTCAACTCATCACTTCAAAACTAAATCGCCAATCCATTCTTCAGGCGGGCTCCCTGACTTCAACTACAACTTTAAAAATAAATCGCCACTCCATTCTTCGGGCGGGCTCCCTGACTTCAACTACAATTTCAAAACTAAATCGTCACTCCATTCTTCAGGGCGGGCTCCCTGACTTCAAGTACAATTTCAAAACTAAATCGCCACTCCATTTTTCGGGCGGGCTCCCCGACTTCAACTACAATTTCAAAACTAAATTGCCACTCCATTCTTCAGGCGGGCTCCCTGACTTCAACTACAAAAATAAATCGCCACTCCATTCTCCAGGCGGGCTCCCTGACTTCAACTACAACTTTAAAATAAATCGCCACTCCATTCTTCAGGCGGGCTCCCTGACTTCAACTACAACTCACTAATTTCATCCTATCCCGATCACCTTCATTTGCCTTTTGTACCATTTTCTTCTTCCTGCATTGCCTCTTGGGCCACCTTCTCTTTTGAATTATTTTGTCTTGGAATTGCTTTCCCCTTGAGACGTGTTACTTTTCCTTTGGCTGCTGGAGATATCTTCGGAACTGTCTATTTACCTGCTAGTGATGATGCTGCTGGGGAATCTCTGAGTTAGTGTTTCATTTTCCAACGACTGCTGGGGATGATACCAGGCTCAAAGATCACCCCTCGTGTTGTCCGGCCTCTCTCGACACTATTCTGCTCGGAACGGGCATTTTCCGAAGTCTCGTATTGTCTTCGCTCCTTATCCACTGGGTGTTTTGCTTTCAAGAAAATTTTTGCAATCGGAGAAAATTTTCTGCCCCAGTTTGATGACCTTCTACGTGGCATGCTTTTCCGCCGACGAACCCTCTTTTCCTGCTTTAAATCAAAGAAAAATTGTTAGTTTCAAAACGCAGTGAGTGGTCGTGCCACTCTTGTTGGGGGCCATTTCCCTTTTCTCTTTCAGCTGCTTGGCCTCCCTCGAACTTTTGGGGGCGCCGTTGACACTTGCTCGGGATGATGCTCTTTCCACAGATGGTCTCTTATTTCTCCTTTTATTTCAACCTTCGGTTTGGTCCGACCCCTTTTCAGCCGGTGATTTGTTGTGAGAAATCATCCTCCGGACGTGCTATATGTGTCCATCATACTCCATAATCCCTGTGAACCTTCCAATCGACCTGTCGTTCCAATCTTAATATCGGAACGCCTCTTGCCTTATTGCCTCGTTCCACGCCTATTCATTTTTATTGTACCGCTTTGGGAGACTTGGTAGTAAGCTTTGAAAAATCAGCTTTCGAAAACGAAAGAAAAGAAAAAGAATGCTGACCGCAAATGACAAAAGAAAGGGAAAACTTTTCTGAACTCAAAAATAGGAAAAACTTATCTGAATGTGTGACTGATCCTATGGTTATGCCGCGCCTTTGAGATTAATCTGCCCAGTCTATTCGTGTCAATTACTTTCTGATGACCGTGTTTTGCTAGCAGTAAACGAATGTCCAAACCTTGTCTCATGCAGACACCTTGTAACCATCTCGCCTTGTCACCTCATAGTGCCCTTCAAAGGGTTTTCACTAATGAGATTCTCTCATTTCTCTCTATCTCTCGTCGCCTTAGGGTGCCCGTAAAGGTTTTCACCGTAAGACTCTCTCATTTTATTTCTCTCAACTTTCTTCGCCTTAAGGTGCCCGCGAGGGTTTTCACCGTTAAGACTCTCTCATTTTCGCTTTCTTTCCCTGCGGTGGGCTAGGGTATTATCCATAGAATTTCCTTAAAAGGGGCCATCCCTTTTCAGCTTGTAAGTCCTAGACTCAGTCGAGGGTTGAAGCGTCATTCGTAGTTTTACTCGCATGACTTGGCATTTCTCAAATACTGATCGAGAGGTCTTTTTGGTTCTTAATGTGGTTTCTGCGCGTGAGGCTAAAGAAAAGGGATTTAACCTCAACGGTTAGCTCATTACAACTTTCGGAATCCACACTATCTTTCAAATGAAACAATGACTTCTGCCCCAGTTTTGTTGCTTGGGGATCCTTTGATTTTTATTTTATTATGACCGAGCCGCGTGGCGCCTACGTATCCTTCTTGAGGAATCGGGTCGAACGTAGTTCACTTTTTCTTGTGTCTTTTCTTTGTTTCTTTTTTTTTCTATTTTGTTACGCATCTTCCTTGGTGATTCCGAAAGAGGGTATATGAAAGAATTATTAAGGCTCAAAGGGGAAAACAAAGGTTAAAGTGTTTGGGTAGTAGAAAGATCGCCTCTGTCATTTCATTCTCCGAAAAATGCCAAAATACACACGAACGAAACCAATCGTTGACAAATACATTAAAGAATTACACATAATATCTCTTGACTGCATCTGAATTGATAGCCATATCAGTGCACCTTCCCTCAATATCAGTTAGACATAGCGCGCCGTTGGATAATACCCTAGTCACAACAAACGGTCCCTGCCAATTTGGAGCGAACTTGCCTTTCGCTTCGGCCTGATGTGGTAGAACTCTCTTCAACACATGTTGTCCCACTTCAAATTTCATGGGACGTACCTTCTTGTTATATGCCCTTGCCATTCTCTTTTGATACAATTGGCCATGACATACTGCTGTCAATCTCTTTTCATCGATCAAGCTCAATTGCTCTAATCGTCAATCTCAGCTTCAGCGACAATTCGGAGGGATGGAATTTCAACTTCTGCGGGTATTACTGCTTCGGTCCCGTATACCAACAAGTAAGGAGTTGCACCTACCGAAGTCCGGACGGTAGTGCGATAACCCAACAGTGCGAATGGTAACTTTTCATGCCACTGCCTAGACCCTTCTACCATCTTCCTCAATATCTTCTTTATATTCTTGTTTGCTGCCTCAACCGCACCATTTGCTTTGGACGATATGGTGTGGAATTTTGGTGTGTAATCTTGAACTGTTGACATACCTCCTTCATCAATCCGTTGTTAAGATTGGCACCGTTATCCGTGATGATTATCTTTGGAATTCCAAACCTGCAGATGATGTGGGAATGTACGAAGTCCACCACCGCCTTCTTGGTCACTGATTTGAAGGTTTTGGCCTCCACCCACTTGGTAAAATAGTCGATCGTTACCAGAATGAACCTATGACCATTGGAAGCTGCAGGTTCTATAGGTCCAATAACATCCATACCCCATGCGACAAATGGCCGTGGTGCTGACATTGTATGCAATTCAGTTGGTGGAGAATGAATTAAATCTCCGTGTATCTGACACTGATGGCATCTTTGCACGAAACTTATACAATCACGCTCCATAGTGAGCCAGTAATATCCTGCTCGAAGAATCTTCTTTGCCAATACATATCCGCTCGTGTGTGGCCCACAAACTCCGGAGTGTATATCTGTCATCACCGTTGTGGCTTGACTCGCATCTATACATCTCAACAATCCCAAATCTGGGGTTCTTTTGTACAGCACCCCTCCACTAAGAAAAAATCTATTCGCCAACCGCCGAATAGCCCTCTTTTGATCTCCGGTTGCCTGCTCTGGGTATATTCCTAACCTGAGGTACTCTTTGACATCATGAAACCATGGCTCACCATCCATCTCTTCTTCTATCACATTACAATAAGCATGTTGATTATGGACCTGGATATGTAACGGATCGACACGAACCTTGTCCGGGTGATGTAGCACTGACGCTAAAGTAGCTAGAGCGTCGGCAACCTCATTATGCATCCTTGGGATGTGCCTGAATTCTACTGATCGAAAGCGCTTGGTCAGATCGTGCAAACACTGACGATATGGGATAAGTTTTAAATCCCTGGTTTCCCATTCTCCCTGAATCTGATGTACCAAGAGGTCCGAGTCCCCCAAGACCAAGACGTCCCGTACATCCATGTCCACCGCTAATCGCAACCCCAAGATGCATGCCTCGTACTCAGCCATATTATTGGTACAATGAAAACGCAGTTGAGCAGTAACAGGATAATGATGTCCTGTTTCAGATATGAGCACAGCCCCTACTCCGACTCCTTTTGCGTTCGCCGCTCCGTCGAAGAAAAGCTTCCAACCCGGCTCCTCGGTTAGTTCCAACCCATCAATTTGCAATACTTCTTCGTCCGGAAAATACGTCCTCAAAGGTTCGTATCCGTCATCGACAGGATTCTCAGCTAAGTGATCGGCTAGGGCTTGAGCTTTCATAGCCGTCCTTATCACATATATGATGTCGAACTCTGTAAGTAATATTTGCCATTTTGCTAATCTCCCCGTAGGCATAGGTTTCTGGAAAATATACTTCAACGGATCCAAACGTGAAATGAGGTAAGTGGTGTAAGAAGACAAATAATGTTTCAACTTTTGGGCTACCCAAGTCAAGGCACAACATGTCTTTTCCAAATGAGTGTACTTAACCTCGTGGACCGTGAATTTCTTACTGAGGTAGTAAATGGCCCGTTCCTTTATGCCAGTAAGATCGTGCTGCCCCAGCACGCAGCCGAACGAATTCTCCAAGACTGTTAGATAGAGAATCAGGGGTCTACCCGGTTCAGGCGGAACTAGTACGGGCGGGTTTGACAGATACCCTTTGATTTGGTCAAACGCTTCCGGACATTCTGTCGTCCATTTTATCGCAGCGTCTTTCTTCAACAGACGGAATATGGGTTCACAGGTTGCTGTAAGCTGAGCAATAAACCTACTGATGTAATTTAACCTTCCCAACAGACTCATCACCTCTGTTTTATTCTTTGGCGGGGGTAGCTCTTGAATGGACTTGATTTTGGATGGGTCCAACTCAATGCCCCGTCGGCTGACGATGAATCCTAGCAACTTTCCTGATGGAACTCCGAATGCGCATTTGGCCGGATTGAGCTTGATATCATATCTTCGAAGTCTTTGAAAGAACTTCCTGAGGTCGGCAACGTGGTCTTCTTGACGTCTAGATTTTATGATCACATCATCCACGTACACTTCAATTTCCTTGTGTATCATGTCATGGAATACCGTAGTCATCGCCCTCATGTATGTTGCCCCTGCATTTTTCAAACCGAACGGCATCACCCGGTAGCAATAAGTCCCCCAAGGTGTGATAAAAGCCGTCTTTTCTGCGTCCTCTTCATCCATCAAGATCTGATGATATCCCGCATAACAGTCCACAAAGGATCTGATTTCACGTCCGGCGCAATTATCAATCAGGATATGGATATTGGGAAGCGGGAAATTATCCTTAGGACTTGCCTTGTTGAGATTGCGGTAGTCCACGCATACTCTGATCTTTCCGTCCTTCTTTGGCACCGGTACTACGTTGATCTTTACACTCATCTCCGTCTTGAATTTTCGCAGTTTTTGCTTGACGGGAGGGTATGCCGGATCAGTGGGTAATTTATGAACCACTAGATCAGTGCTGAGTCCTGGCATGTCGTCGTACGACCATGCGAAAATGTCTTTAAACTCCATGAGTGTTTTGATCAACTCTTCTCTCAGGTTGGGTTCAATATGGACACTTATTCTGGTTTCTTTGACGTCATCTGTGTCCCCCAGATTAACAGCCTCGATATCATTTAAATTTGGTTTGGGTTTTTCCTCAAAGTGACTTAATTCTTCACCGATTTCTTCTACGGCTTCATCATCGCCGTATTCCGATTCACTCTCGTCACTTCTTATTTCATGCGTTATTATTTCCAAACCCGATTGACTTTCTAGACTGGGTTGATTAATCTTTAAGCACGCCATATCATTAAGATCAGTTGAAAGAAGGCTGTTCAGAAAAGTAAAAAGATGGAAAATAAACAAAATTAGACACGAAGGGGACAAAATTTCATTAATGGGAACGGTACAAGGAAAAACAAACTTGCAAACTCAAATCAAAAATAAACTAAAACAAACGGATTTTACTCCGGGGACAACCCCGACATAAAATTTCGAAAGAGAATAATCCAAAACAAACTACCAAGACTCCTTCCGGACAGGGAGAGGAGTAGCCTGTCACGCCCCAAATCGAGGGACATGACCGGCGCCTGACTAGGTAGCCCAAGTCAAGCGGACCTGGGTGCCTTTCATTCCCACGTGTTACCCCTGTGTTGATTATTTCTCATTAACCAAATACCTTACCAATTATAACCGATTTCACAATATACAAACATAACCATGCGAGTGATTCATTAACAAGTTTACGGTTTTTACAACGCCCAACATAATATATACATGAGCCTCGAATCCCACAGTTTACATGTCTACGAAACCTCTAGTATACAAAGGACGATACAATACTTGCCGGTAACAAGGCTCCGGCTATACCTTACACAAAATCAAAATAAAGTCTAAACAAGAGTGGCATGAGCCACGTAGGGCCGCGAAAGGAAAGGGGCTCACCAAAACGGGCAGTGGAAGATGAAGGATGCTACTGCCGATGAGCTGAAGTACCTGCTACTGATTCACCTACAATCATAATACGAATGTAGCGTCCCCGGCAAAAGGGACGTCAGTACACCTGAATTGTACTGGTATGTATGGACAAACTTTGTCCCAAGTAAACTCAAGCCATTAAATTACATCAAAACTAATCAAGCCAGCCAACCATGTTTTCCACCTTTTACTCATCTCAGATAAGCCTCGACACAAACACGTTCAAGGTAAACAAATAGAACAACAACCAATCAACCACATAAATTGCAAGTAGTCAAACATAGGGGCAATCAGTGCCCCCCAGGTTGCAAACTCTCCTGCCTGTCTCCTTTCACAATTTCACATCATTGATTTTTGTATCAATTTTCAATAGCGATTTCGATCGCTTTCCATCATTATTGCCCCTGACCACCCTTATTACCTCGGCCACCCTTATCACCCCAACCCACACCTTATTTCCTCACGTTGCGGCGCGCAACACGACCCCGCCTTACAGTTTAAAACACAACAATTTCAAACAGCAGATAAGGCACTACACACAATTTCAACAAGTTCAAATAAGCAACTTGCACATTGTGTCATGTTCTCAATTACTTATCAAGCCAATATCACAACCAAGTTACAATATTTCCATAATCAAAAATATTCACACAAGTATGTTAAACAATTTTCCACAATTCAAGTGTTTCGTCTCTTTCCACAATAAACCAATTTTCAAGTGTTTCGTTTCTTTTCCACAAGGTGTCATATAGGCCATCATAACCATTATTCACAATTCTTCACCAATTCCAGTTCCCTTGTTATCTTTCAATTCATATTTCATACCACGCCACATGTAGTTTAACATCAATTAGATACCCAACAACAAAATCAACAAATTACACACAATCTCTCAAATTAACACATGCCAAACGAATTGCACACATAAGGGCGATTTCACAAGAATCAAAGTTAGCCATACATACCTCGATTGAGCTTTCCTTAAGTTACTACAACACTCCAAAAAATCTAGCAATTCCAATCTACTATGAAACATAACAAATTTAAACACATATTAGAAAGATATTCATGAAACTAGCTCATTTGAACAATTTATCAAACACTAGTTGAGCATCTTGATTTCGAATCCCCTTTTTAAGACTTCCTTCATTCCCTAACCCAATCTTTAGTTATTTAAGTTAAACAATCTTCCCATAAACCTAAGTTGTACATGTATGTATACACAATACTAATAAATCCAAGAATCATACCTCAATAACTCATCTTATACACCAAACTCGAAATTAAAACCCTAGGGTATAGAATCTTACCTCTTAGATGAAGAACTTGCTATTGGGTTCTTGATTCTTGAAGATTGATGCAAGATTTGGATGATTTGGATATTGGGTTCCTCCTTCTCTCTCTAAAATACTCTCACATCTCTCTAAAATCAGTAAGAAATGACCCCAAAAATGAACCCCAAAGCCTATATATTGAAATGGGGTCGGGTTATAAAAATTAGAAGAATAACCATGCGATGTCAATTCTGCTATCGCAGAATGCACCGCAGAATGGACATGCGGGCCGCAAAATGCACCGCAAAATTGGCAGCCAAAAATGAGCTACACTGGTTCAATCTGCGGTCAAAATGCGGACCGCAGAACGAACATGCGGACCGCAGAATGAACATGCGGATCGCAGATTTGACCTGACACACGATCGCATTTTCCAGCCTTTGGTAATTTGATCATAACTTTGTGTAGGAATGTCCAAATGACGAACGGTTTGAAGCGTTGGAAACTAGACTCAAAGGGCTTTCATTTGATATGCTATTCACAACATAAAAACTTATACATAATTATATATGATCCTTTGAAGTGGAGCTATGTGCGAATCCATTTGGAATTTTGGCCTATTTCGAAAATTTTCCCATTTGGCTTACACTTGGGCTTCCATTTGGACCTCATATCACTTACCATAAGACTCATACTCATATTTATCAAGTCTAATTGATGTCTATCATGTTCATAGCACATAAAATATAATAATTAGCCTACGTGGCACCACAGAATCCTATATTACTTAGCGAAATTTTCTGGGGCCTTACATTCTCCCCCCCTTAGGATCATTCGTCCTCGAATGAGGTGTATAGTCTTTCCCAAACACTTTAACATCATACATCTCTTTTCTAACCTACTTTCGGTCTCAAAATTTTCACTAACTCCTAAATTTTTCAGAAATTTCGGCAGAGTTTCCTTTGTAACTAGGCCTATCCACCTGCCAGAGAATCACCAAAATCTTCTTAACCACACATCCACAACTGTACATAGCACCACAATGTATATATATCCACAATCCTAGTCCCAGTATTACAAGCACTACATTAACATATGGATACTAGAACATGGACTGCACAGTTTTATATCAAAATACCTATATGGTACATTCCAAGTCAAAACTAACTGGTATTCAATCAAACTAAAGTACTTTCCTTCCACGACACATTTATCCTTCCACACGACATTATCGACTTACAAGAATTGTCATAACACCTTCTCGAAAATAATATCAACTCCCAAACATACATAATAAGGATGACATATAAACATCTTGCATGAGATAACTATCCATTGACTTTACCTTTTGATAACTTCCATTGTACAATTTACACTCCACTGGATATTGCAATTCATGATAACAACAATAACCCACAATTCCATAACTTGGCATCATACCATCAAGGATGTCAGTTCATAGTAAACAAACAATCATGTGTTCATAATAGTCCTTACCAGCCATTAATGTAATCGCAAAGGTGTTCATCAACAAGAATATAATTTCATTTCAATCAACGGTCCATATGAAGTCAAGCCATCATGAGTCTTGCTAGTAGTTCATCATATAGGATATTAACATGATCATATAGTTCAATAAAGTCAATTCATACCCACATTTTTTTTCACTATCTTCTTAGACATAAGCATATGGAAACACAAAGTACATGAGGAACAGTTATGGGGAATATCATACACCTATTGCAACCTAATGTGTAATACAGTCATGTTACATTTATTATCAACTCACATAACATTTAGGGGTACACTTACACTAAACCCTTGATGACCCTTAATAGTTACCCTAAGATGTGATACCATAAACTCACCATAACTTTATCTATCCAATATATATGTGATCACACTATAAAGCTTTATATTTGACTTGTCTGAACTTACAATACCCAATGGATCTAATACAACGAGGAACAACAGAGTTCAAGATTAGGCTGGAGTTCTTCAAGAATCCATTAATGCACCGGGTAGAGTACTATATGAGGTTGTATACTAAGAGACAGAAAATGTTTCTACTAACAATACTAACATGGTTAATCATTATGACTACCTCAATTAATACACAAATGACGAATAAGAGTAAGTAGTACATGGGAAATAGGAACCATAAAGGAGGAATACTCAAGCACGTGAACCACTCATTTCCTAAAGTGTAAGAAAAATCCGTCGACCCCGAATAGGAATACTCTAGTACCTTGAATGTGATATGGGATTCAAAATACACGAAGTTGAATTACACTCTTAACATTACTTGACACACAAAATCTATGCCACAAGCCTATAAGGATGAAAAGAATTGAACGCTTATGAGATTACCATATTCTAGACAACTTAACACTTCTTGGTAATTGATCATATACGAGAAAACTAAAAACTACGACCATTGTTTTTCATTCAAATCAACATGTTCATGATATGTACAAAAATCCGAAGTCATCTAATCTCAACCTTTCACGAGTGAAACTCAATAGCTAGGAAATTTTGATATTGGGACAAAAGCATGAATTGGTTAGATGGTTCTAATAGTTAACACGACGCTCCAGGGAGAAGGCAAATAACACTCATATCTAGCCAAGAAGGTGATATACCAAGAGTAGTAAAACTCTCCACACATGATAACGACATAGTCCAAGATTCTAGAAGTTGAGGGTGTGAAGAAAACCAAACTCAATAAGACAGTGCACAATAACCCCTGAAGGTTTGCAGATGTTCATGATGAGATCTCTATAGGTTTTGACTTGAAAAAGGAAGTGTCATAGTGATACATAGAAGGACATGTTATTTTATGGTTGTCGTACATGTGTAAGGAACTAGCACAATGAATTCACTAAAGAAGGAATAAATTTAACATATTGTGGAGACATAATCAGAAAATAATCATTGGTTATAAGCTTGGACACACTTCTACTATATTAACTCCCCGCTGCAATACATGACCATGCCACGAGCAACCACAATACTAGGACAGAGTGAGCTACTTACTGCGGGATGTTCCTAGTGGGCACAAAAACCATGGCGACACAAGATATCTATGATGGGGATGTGAGGATCTCAATTTTTTTTTCCAGAGAGACTTTATGCACACGGTGACCATTTTGATTGATATGAACTCATATGATAGGCACTGAGATGTGCATATATGTTACTAGATAGTGAAAGGGTCTCATGATGATACTCGTAAGAGAGTAGATTGAATGATCAAGCCATATAAGACACACGCAACTAAGTAAAAGAGTGACTCGAGAAGGATCACAAATCTTGGATTCTTTGCATGGAACTTGACACCACATGTACAAACTTTACGATGGTGCATGTATAGGCACAAGTGAGCAGATGTTGTCAATTTAAATGAGGCGTTTCTAAAAGAAATTCATCGGGAATAGTCCTTTGTTAAGAATTTAGAAAAAGCAAGTAGGAAGTATCAATAGTGCTATAACTCAATTCTGGAACATAATTATACAGCTCAATTCCATAGGAGGTTGTAAACAATAGAACTCTGATAGGGAGTCTTTGTAAATAATACGTCTCATTTAAAGAGTACGTGCATGTTGATGAACTGTTTTGTAATTTAGATTCTTTTTAAGAACATATCTATGCAAGGACAAGGAAATCATAAGGGTTTAACAAAAAGTTTAAACAATCGCCACATTACCAAATAAAATGGATCACATAGTTTTTTTTTTCTTTACATAATTTCCATACCTCTAGGTTGCATTTCGTAGCCCTTCCATAGGGTTCACATATAAAATTATTCACCTATACGCTTCATACAATAATAAGGAAATCACAATTACGAATCAAACACTTTAAATGATCACCACATTATCAAATAAAAGAATCATGTCATTTTCTCGTATATTTGTCCGTCGGCTCTTGGGGCCATAATTATCACATCAGTCTTGGCACTAGGCCACATTCCATAACACAGTCTCTTCTTCCCCACATTTCACATCATTTCCGCATATTTCACATCAACATCATAATCCGTTTCATATTTTCTCATGTCACAAATATTGCCAGGTACAATTTCATTTCGAGTTCTTGACACATTGTCTATACTCTATTTCTCAAAAACATTTGACTTATTTCAACATCTCTATGCAAATAGGACTTCACACAGTTTTATTTAATATATGTTGCTTCAATTTCAATTTAAGGCCTTCACATTTCAATACGTGATTCATACCCCTTGCACCCATTTTAAGTTGTCAATAATATCACATTGATCATATTGGAATGCATCTTTCACAAAATCGGGTCACAACACCAATTCATGTAAAGTATCAAACACAGCTGGAGTCCAACATCTAGTCTTACCACATTTCCACAGTCACTTACTTCATTTCCAAACATCTTTATACATTACCAACGACTAGATGCAATCAAACAAATACCTTTGGTACACATAACAACATTTTGGAAGAATCAACCATAACAAGTTTTCTCACAAAATTTTGCATCAAAATATCAATTCAAACTTGACTTGAAGTCAAGACATTTTAGCACATAGTTCACATTCTTTACATATCCTCATCTACCAAGAATAATATATTAAACAAATGAAGAAGTACCTCCCACATATATTTTCACAGCAATAATTCGCTTAACATAACAAAACGGGTACTACATAAATTATATTTTAAACCTACAACATTTACGCGGACACCATGGAAGCTTAATTTCTAAGAGACGGGGTTTTAGCCGTACATATTGATGATATACTACATGATCTGGTGGTGCAGTGACATTAGTGGGAACAAGGGTACTCTCCTAAACAACAAGTTCTACCAATCACTCCATGGCTCATCACATTCTTCTAACAAGTCCTTGGGTGATCCACTTGGACTCAATGGTGAGATAAATCTCACCTTACATGCTTCAAATTCACATATTATGGTATCAAAATTACCAATATTGAGGTTAATACTTAGAGAGGAAATTAGCTCCATATCTTGAGCCATATCGCACGATCCGGAATATCAAAGAAATGGGTAAATTCCTAAATGCCCGTGCAGCCCCCAACTTATATGATGTGGTCGACAACACACCGATAAGAAGGGCGCTACTAGACACGGCTCCGAGACATACTAGGACACTTAAAAACCTTAGGCTCTGATACCAAGTTTGTCACGCCCCAAATCGAGGGACATGACCGGCGCCTGACTAGGTAGCCCCAGTCAAGCGGACCTGGGTGCCTTTCATTCCCACGTGTTACCCCTGTGTTGATTATTTCTCATTAACCAAATACCTTACCAATTATAACCGATTTCACAATATACAAACATAACCATGCGAGTGATTCATTAACAAGTTTACAGTTATTACAACGCCCAACATAATATATATATGAGCCTCGAATCCCAGAGTTTACATGTCTACGGAACCTCTAGGATACAAAGGATGATACAATACTTGCCGGTAACAAGGCTCCGGCTATACCTTACACAAAATCAAAATAAAGTCTAAACAAGAGTGGCATGAGCCACGTAGGGCCCCGAAAGGAAAGGGGCTCACCAAAACGGGCAGTGGAATATGAAGGATGCTACTGCCGATGAGCTGAAGTACCTGCTACTGATTCACCTACAATCATAATACGAATGTAGCGTCCCCGGCAAAAGGGACGTCAGTACACTTGAATTGTATTGGTATGTATGGACAAACTTTGTCCCAAGTAAACTCAAGCCATTAAATTACATCAAAACTAATCAAGCCAGCCAACCATGTTTTCCACCTTTTACTCATTTCAGATAAGCCTCAACATAAGCACGTTCAAGGTCAACAAATAGAACAACAACCAATCAACCACATAAATTGCAAGTAGTCAAACATAGGGGCAATCGGTGCCCCCCAGGTTGCAAACTCTCCTGCTGTCTCCTTTCACAATTTCACATCATTGATTTTTGTATCAATTTTCAATAGCGATTTCGATCGCTTTCCATCCTTATTGCCCCCGACCACCCTTATTACCTCGGCCACCCTTATCACCCCAACCCACACCTTATTTCCTCACGTTGCGGCGCGCAACACGACCCCGCCTTACAGGTTAAAACACAACAATTTCAAACAGCAGATAAGGTACTACACACAATTTCAACAAGTTCAAATAAGCAACTTGCACATTGTGTCATGTTCTCAATTACTTATCAAGCCAATATCACAACCAAGTTACAATATTTCCATAATCAAAAATATTCACACAAGTATGTTAAACAATTTTCCACAATTCAAGTGTTTCGTCTCTTTCCACAATAAACCAATTTTCAAGTGTTTCGTTTCTTTTCCACAAGGTGTCATATAGGCCATCGTAACCATTATTCACAATTCTTCACCAATTCCAATTCCCTTGTTATCTTTCAATTCATATTTCATACCACACCACATGTAGTTTAACATCAATTAGATACCCAACAACAAAATCAACAAATTACACACAATCTCTCAAATTAACACATGCCAAACGAATTGCACACATAAGGGCGATTTCACAAGAATCAAAGTTAGCCATACATACCTCGATTGAGCTTTCCTTAAGTTACTACAACACTCCAAAAACTCTAGCAATTCCAATCTACTATGAAACATAACAAATTTAAACACATATTAGAAATATATTCATGAAACTAGCTCATTTGAACAATTTATCAAACACTAGTTGAGCATCTTGATTTCGAATCCCCTTTTTAAGACTTCCTTCATTCCCTAACCCAATCTTTAGTTATTTAAGTTAAACAATCTTCCCATAAACCTAAGTTGTACATGTATGTATACACAATACTAATAAATCCAAGAATCATACCTCAATAACTCATCTTATACACCAAACTCGAAATTAAAACCCTAGGGTATAGAATCTTACCTCTTAGATGAAGAACTTGCTATTGGGTTCTTGATTCTTGAAGATTGATGCAAGATTTGGATGATTTGGATATTGGGTTCCTCCTTCTCTCTCTAAAATACTCTCACATCTCTCTAAAATCAGTTAGAAATGACCCCAAAATGAACCCCAAAGCCTATATATTGAAATGGGGTCGGGTTATAAAAATTAGAAGAATAACCCTGCGATGTCAATTCTGCTATCGCAGAATGCACCGCAGAATGGACATGCGGGCCGCAAAATGCACCGCAAAATTGGCAGCCAAAAATGAGCTACACTGGTTCAATCTGCGGTCAAAATGCGGACCGCAGAACGAACATGCGGACCGCAGAATGAACATGCGGATCGCAGATTTGTCCTGACACACGATCGCATTTTTCAGCCTTTGGTAATTTGATCATAACTTTGTGTAGGAATGTCCAAATGACGAACGGTTTGAAGCGTTGGAAACTAGACTCAAAGGGCTTTCATTTGATATGCTATTCACAACATAAAAACTTATACATAATTATATATGATCCTTTGAAGTGGAGCTATGTGCGAATCCATTTGGAATTTTGGCCTATTTCGAAAATTTTCCCATTTGGCTTACACTTGGGCTTCCATTTGGACCTCATATCACTTACCATAAGACTCATACTCATATTTATCAAGTCTAATTGATGTTTATCATGTTCATAGCACATAAAATATAATAATTAGCCTACGTGGCACCACAGAATCCTATATTACTTAGCGAAATTTTCTGGGGCCTTACATAGCCTTCCAATTATTCAATTTTGCTTTCGATCCCACAAACCGTATCTCGGCATGGATGGATCCTTCACCATCCTCGAGCATGCATACATCTGCGAATAGGTCTTCGAACTTTCTTAAGAACTCTTCGTCCGGCCTAACCATAGGACCGGGAATCTTTGTCGTCGAATGTCCTCTTACTCCAGACCTGACAAAAGATTGGGAAAGGCGTGGGACAGGCTTCGGGAGCACCCATGTCTTCTACTTATTCCTCTTGGCTCGCTGGATGTCCTCTGATGTTGTCTTGAATCCCAAATCGAAGGTTCCCATGTTTTCGACCACAGATACCGGTTGTATGATTCCTTGCAGAGATGCAGTATGAAACTGTGTCTCAACATTTCATGAGCCACCATGACGTCTGCAGTAATTATTCTGTCATTGGGAATGCACTCCCCTTCCGGAACTCGGTTGGCGGATACCACATCGCAGATCTGGTATACCCATGGCCCAACATCTTCTTCTGTCTCAACAAAGGGGACGATGGTGCCTGGTTGTAGATCATTCTCTCTATGGACGACGATCTCCTGTTGGTCCCACTCAAACTTTTACGAGTTGGTGTAGGCTGGATGGAACTGCTCTTGCGGCATGGATCCATGGTCGCCCTATCAGAAGGTTATATGACACTACCATGTCCAGCACCTGGAATTCCATGGTGAACTCCACCGGCCCAATTGTCAAGATTAACACTATGTCCCCGACCGACGCCTTGCCTCCTCCATCAAACCCTCGAACACATATGCTGTTCTTGCGTATCCTGCCGATGTCCACTTTCAACTTGTTTAGTGTAGAGAGAGGACAAATGTTAGCACTGGATCCATTATCGACTAGGACTTTGGTAACCACCGACTCCTCACACTTTACCGTAAGATATAAAGCCTTATTGTGCTCGGTGCCTTCCCTCAGGCAATTCATCATCGGTGAAAGTGATCCGATTCACTTTGAAGATCCTGTTGGTGATCTTTTCCAAATGACTCACCGAGATCTTATCAGGTACGTGGGCCTCATTCAGAACTTTCATCAAAGTTTGCCGATGTTCTTCAGAATGTATCAGCAAGGACAGCAATGAGATTTGCGCAAGAGTCTTCTTCAGCTGTTCTAGGACAGAATAATCATGCATCTTCATCTTTTTCAGGAATTCTTCTGCCTCTTCGTCAGTTACCGGCTTTTTCAGTGTTGCCGGAGTGATCTTCCTCAATTCCGCAGGGGCAAAACATCTCCCCGAGCGGGTCAAACCTTGCGCTTCGCAAACTTCCTCTTTCACTTCCTTTCCTTTGTAGGTTGTCGTGGTCCAATCATAATTCCATGGAATAGCTCTTCTATCAGTTATTGGCAACTGTATTGCTGGCTTGATGATGAAAGGATCCATTCGAACACCTGCCACCGTCAAGACGGGTTTGGTTGCTACCCCTGGTACAACTATTTTTGCTTCCCCCGGCCTCACTGGTACTCCATTCACACTTCCCTTTTCTGCTTCCGACCCTCCTGGTATGTCCTTCTGGCAAGTGGATGACTCATCAAGGCTCGGCCCCTTTCTCATTCCTACCCCGCTAGACTTGATCATCATTACAGTCTGAGAGGCTTTCTCATTTCCTTCTTCTACCCGTACCAACTCGATCATGTTGGTCTCATGATGAGTTGGAAGTGGATTTTGGTTGATGTTGGGCTCTGGTTGGAGTCTGGACCTCAATCCTGCGAGTGTCGATGAGCTCCTGGATGGCTGTTTTCAACCTCCAACACTTTTCCGTGTCGTGTCTCGGACATCCTGAGCAGTATGCACAATTTACTGAATGGTCCAGATTCTTTGGAAGAGGGTTTGGTAGCTTAGCTTCAACCGGATTTAGCAACCCTAATTGCTTCAAACGGTGGAACAGACTGGTGTAGGACTCCCCCAAGGGAGTGAAAGTCTTTGGCCTTGGCGCCCTGTCGCCCTTGAATGCTTGGTTTGGGCGAAAGCCCACACCCGTGGGATTTCTATAGGCTCTCGGGGGTGGGTAATTGTTCTGTGGATTTGGTGCACGCCATGGTGCCTGGACGGGAGGTGCGGAATATGACTGAGCGTGATGGACAGTAAAATGGGGATCAGGTGCTGGATAGTAATGTTGCGGGTGGTGATATGGATTGTGGAAATAATTTTGGTGGTGAGGTTGTAGCGGGTTATACTGGGGTGTGGGGCCTCTGTTTCTGAACCATGTTCCGGACTCGACCGCCGTGACTTCTTCTTTCCTCTTTTTCCCAAGCACTCCTCCGGTACCACTTTGGATAGCTTGAGTGGTGGCTTTCAACGCTGAATAGCTCATGATCTTGTTGGCTTTCAAGCCTTCCTCGATCATAGCCCCCATCTTTATCACCTCGGTGAATGACTTACCCACGGACGTCACCAGATGTCCGAAATAGGTTGGCTCTAGTGTCTGCAAGAAGTAATCCACCATCTCGTTCTCTCTCATAGGCGGATCTACCCTTGCTGCCTGTTCCCTCCAGCGGAAACCAAATTCCCTGAAACTTTCGGCGGGTTTCTTTTCTATCTTTAGCAATGATAAGCGGTCTGGGACTATTTCAAGATTGTACTGGAACTGGCCAATGAATGCTTGAGCCAAGTCGTCCCAAGTAAACCATCTGCTGGGATCCTGCCTAGTGTACCACTCCAGGGCAGATCCTCCCAAACTCTGACCGAAGTAAGCTATCAGAATCTCGTCTCGTCCTCCGGCTCCTCGCATTTTACTACAAAACCCTCGAAGATGGGCTACTGGATCACCATGTCCCTCGTATAGGTCAAACTTGGGCATTTTAAACCCGGCCGGCAACTGTACATCTGGGAATGGACATAGATCTTTGTAAGCGACACTGACCTGGTTACCCAAACCGTGCATGTTCCTGAAGGACTGCTCCAGGCTTTTAACCTTTCTGATAACTTCCTCATGTTCTGAACTTTGGAAGTACTTTTCCGGTTCTGCCGGATTATCCCAGTGAGGGGTATGTGATTGCGGTTCAGGAGCCCTAAAAGTAGGCTCCGGAGGATAGTAAGAGTTGTCATGGATCTGAACATGCGGCTCGCCGGACGGCCTTTGTAGAGTAGTAGGTGGAGGTGCCACAAAAACAGGGGTGACTGGAGGAGGATTTGGTTTGGCTGGTGGAGTGTGGGTGGCATAAGGGTTTTCCCCCTGAAAGTATGGATAGATCGGGGCGTTTGTCGAAGGATCGATGGGCGGATGTTCCGGAGCTGAGGCGAGAGTAGGGAGGTTTGGCGAGGACTGTCCCCTAGCCCAGGCTAGGTGCATCTCTGTTATCTGATGTCTCAACCGTTCTACCTCCTCTTTCATGATCTGCATCTCCGATTTCTCTTCCTCGAGACTTTTACCAGAACTGGACATACTTGCTGTAATTGGCCCTTTAGATCTAGTACGGTAATGGTGGCTGGCCAGTATATTCTGTCAAACCAACTGCTAAACTTTTCTGGAAATGCAACAAACTTGTTAGTTTACCGAGTTTAACAGATATGTTATAGCACGTCGGATGCAATGCACCTAACCAAATAACCCTTTCTACATGTACTCATCACATGCGTCATTCCAGCTTCTCCCTTTTTATCTTTTTCTTTTTCTTCTTTTTTTTTCTTTTCAACTATCCTTGAAAGCCTTATTGTTATTAACCTTTGTACTTTTTTACTTTTTTTTTCTTTCTTTTTAGTGGTGGTCGAATCTTATGTGGATTGCCTACGTATCACGTCCCCGCGTGAATTAGACCGAGCGTAGTTCTGGTAACAAGATTGTGGCAAAATTCTGGAATCCTCATAATAATAATAAAAAAAAACATGTCTTACAATAATCAACAACGAAAGAAAAATGCTTGACTCAACAAAACATAAAATACTGAAAATGTCCACAAAAGTAAAAAAAAATACATCTTTTAATCAATACCCTAATGCTCTTAAACCCCTGGGGGCCCGCGAGGCGTCGTCCAGCCTTGCCGCGGGTCTTGGTGTGAGGTCCCTGTGCAGTCTCCTTAACTCTCTCATGATCTGATGAACATAGTCCATAATCGAAGCAAAGAGGGCGGCGCGGGGCATTTGTTCACAAGCCAAACACTTCATGGTGACATAATGCCCGATCTCTCCAATTCTGTCTTTGATCATGTCCCTTTCCCTGAGTAGTTGTTCTATCTGCTGGTTCTTCGCCCCCAATCTTCGAGCATTGTTGGTGACCTGATCTAAGAGCCTATCCACTTGTTCTTGCAGTCGGGCCATCAAATTGTGGCAACGGTCGAGGTCTGCCCTGGCATCCCGGGCTTGTTTGAAGACCCGTTCCCTGAGGATAACATTTGCTTCTCTTAGATTGGTGATGACCTCAGTATAATCTTTTTCCACTTGCTGTATATGAAGTGCCTGTTGATGTGCCTCCCTCTTCCAGCTAGTACGGATCCTCATTGTTTGGGCCTTTGACTCTTCTAATTCTTTTTGGACATCCGTGACTTGATTTTTTAAACTCCTTATCAATTTTTCGTCTGACCGACTCCTCAATTGTCTGTCAGCATCCCTTTTCATTTGCTGGATTTGAGCTCTCAAAAAGTCATTTTCTTGCGCCAACTTCTTTTTATCTCCTTCATCGGCGGCAGCTTGCATATTCTTCTCGAATTGGAGGTCCCGGACCTGCTGTTCTATCCTACCAATCTTCGTCCTGTACCCTTCCTCCCTTGCTAGCCAATTCCATTGCTCCTGTGAATCTTCCGTGAACTGTTGGACATGGGCTCTTTTAGAACATTTCCGACGAATCTGAAATCTTTTCCCGAACCACACATTGTACTTTGGATCCACCTCACCATTAGCTAGTTCCCGAACCATGGTTTTAGGCTCAAGGAATCTACATTCATGCCACAGCTTTCTAATCTTCTCTTCGAGGAATACGACTCCTGGGCTCAGCTCAATGGCGTGCTTTCTCAGATCTTGATCGGTAGGAATAACCTGAAACCTTCCTAGTTGACGTAATACACGATGAGGAACATATGGTTGGACACTGCAGATCCCCATCAGCAGAATATAACACTCCTCGGCTGCCATATATATGACTTTAGTATCGGGTAACCACCCGAACGCCCATTCAACCTGATCGGCTTCTATTGAGCTTAGTCGTGCAAGCCATGCCTCGATGCCTTCGGGGAATACAACACCTATCATCCGTTCTTCAAAACCCCTGATACAGTTTTTCCCAATCAACCCATGGTTCATGTATTGTGTCCGGTGATGGAGGTGTTCTTGCATCCACAATTGGAGTAACGGATTGCATCCTTGAAAGAAATTACCCCCTTCTTGGCATACAGTCAAAGCTCGATAGATTTCGAACAAAACCAAAGGGACTACCGTGCTGATAGCCTTTTTGATTGCAACGTCGGCTATTCCTACCAGACTTATCTCTATTTTCTTATCTTCGCGTGGACAAATCACAATCCCCAAGAATGTCGTTATGAATGCTAGAATTCGTCTGGCCTCCCACTTGGTTCTATTCCCTGCGTGCGTTAGTCCAAGGTTTGACTCTTCAAAACCCCGAGGAGTGTCGTACCGTTGGTATAAGAATTGGAGATCGCAACATCCTTCTAGCAAATCATTATTTTTCACCTTCCGACTAATGCTTAGCAAATCCAGAAACCCATGTGGAGATACCGGTCTTGGTGAGAGCAGGTATTGCCCTCTTAATTTCCCATTTAGTCCTGCATAGCCCGCAATCTCCTCTAGCGTGGGTGTCAGTTCAAAGTCGACAAAATGGAACACATTGCGGGTCGGATCCCAAAAAGATATCAGTGCCTCGATGATGTCTTTCCTTGGCTTGATATTCACCAGATTAACCAAACCTCCCAAAATTCTCTCCACTATCTTTTTGCTACTGTCTTCCAAATCGTTCCACCACATGTGGAGCTGCTGAGGGACCTCGCTAAGGATTGAAAATGACTTATTCTGATTCGTGCTCATCCTGCACATTTATTAAGGTGATTTAAATAAGAAAAACAACTTTGTTTTGCTAAATAATAAAAAAAACAGTTTTCAATCACGGCCTTTCAACGTCTCGGAGACGAAGATTTTTTAAGGCTGTGGGGGTAAATTGATCGAAATCAAAAATTGACCCAAAGGTGGCCGTTTATATGAAATCAGCCTTCCGGCGTCCCTTTCGGGAACATTCGGCTATTTTTAAAAACATCGTCACCGACTTATTTAGTACAAAAAGTTAGTTTTGATATTTTGGCTATTTTTCAAAGGGTGAAGTTGGACCTGATAAAGGTTGCCTACGTATCTCACATCCAATGAGAATCAAACCCACGTAGTTCGGTTTTAATGAAACAAACTACATTATTTATTTATTCATTTTACTAAAAAAAAGACAAGTAAACTAAATTTTTTTTAATTTAATTTTCCTTATCTAAAGCCGGTCAGCATGCAAGTCTATAACAGATAAATGCATAGGACAAACAGGATGCAGCAGGGCGGTCTTTTCATTTCAGGTCACCTGTCCTAGACGGACCCAACCCCTGTGTTGAGTCCCCTAAGCCAAATGCAACGTGATGCAAATAAACGTTCCTACTAGGGATCCGGCATGAAGCTTTGTTATTCTAGGTTCAAAAACCTGGGTTTATTGTTCTAGACCCGGCTTACCCGAGCAGACAGCTCGAGCTGAGGAGGAGGCAGCAACCCGGGAATACAGAAGCTTCACCGGTTTTGCAACTTATCCAAACCTCGTTCTAAAGTGGGACTTAGACACTATATAGAAAAGAAGTCACACGAAGTGCACCCTTCTTCATGATTTAGAAGACTCAGAGAGGAGATTGGTTTCGGCACAATTTATATGTACAGTTCACAAAATATCAAAGCAGTAAAAACAATATTTAGCACATTAATACAAACATGTAATAAAAATCAGATAATAAATAAGCCAAATACAACAATTATTCCGAGCTCGAATTCTAAAAAAAAAAATCAAGTCCCCAGTGGAGTCGCCAGAGCTGTCACACCTCTTTTTTACGCACCCGCGGGAGCACGAGATATAAAAGAGAGTTTTTCCAATTAAAGGACAACCAAAACGGGGTTCATTTATTGAGAGATTCGGAGTCGCCACTTGGGAGATTTATGGTGTTAATTTGGGGAGGTTTGGCCTACCGGAACCGCCGTGAGGCGATTTTCGGTAGGCGGAGGGCGGCGGAGTATGGTGGCGTTACAGGGGTCTCTAGGTTAGAGAGAGATCGGTGAGGGTTTGGCTTGGGGGGGCTGGGTAGGATATTAGGCTTATATATGAAAGGGGTGATTTAATCTCGACCGTCCGATCAAGCAAAATCGATGGCCTGGATCTCTCACTTAAGAGAGACGGCACCGTTTAGACGACGGATCGCCCCAGATCGAAATGGACCGGGTTAATGAGGGTAGCCTAGGATCGTCCGATCAAAGGAAAGTGGATGGCTCAGATTAAACACCTGAGACGGTGTCGTGTCCACGATGCTAGAGATGAACTTGACCGTTAGATCTGTTTGATCAACGGTCCCGATGGAAAGCCTGGGACGACGTCGTTCGGACGCTTCTGAGGCCAGGTCTCTAGACTGGGCCAATGGTCGATTTGGGCCTGATTTCCTTTGCATTTTCAGCCACTTCTCAACTTTATTAAATAACCCCCAATTAACTACAAAGCCAACTCAAACAAATCAAATTAAAGGAAATGGGATTACACCTTATTAGTTAACACTTAACAACTAACACAACTTACACATTCAAACAAAATCACATGATGACCAAGAAACAAAAATGCACATCTTCCGTGATTTTCTTACGATTAATTCCTATGACCACTTTATTCTTATGAACGCTCAATTAATCCCCGAATATGCAATGCGTATTTATATATACCTATATGTTTTGTATTTTCTAGCTAAACAAACACACCCATACCAATGCTAATGCTCGAAGTCGACAAAATCAGATGTAACACAAAACTATTTTATTTTGAATCTTTTGGGAGTAATTTTCATGTAGGGCAAAAATCACGTGCTCACAGGTTGTACAGGTGCATGCCTAGAAACTCATCGAGATCTGGTGAAGTATTAGAAGCATTATCAAATCTTGAGAAATTTTTCAGGGCTTTGAATCGGGCCAACCGACAAAACAAACAACAACCAACAATTAGACCATTCGAAATAATCATGGGAGATAACTAGGAAAACTAAGCAGCACCAATAGCGCCAGCGCCATAGGCTGCTCTTTATGACTAGGCACAACTCACAACTGAGAATCTATCCACAACAATAGTAGTCCTGTAGATACCAGCTGAGTCATTCCAAATCACGAATAACATGTTGCCCTTGTTGCAGAATAAGGGACTATTTTCGGGGTCACAAGTTGAAGATCCTCAGCAGCACTTAAAGAATTTCCTGTCTATCTGCAAAATCCAAAGGCAACCCAATGTAACTCCAGAATCAATCAAACTGTTACTGTTTCCATTCTCAGTGACATGAGCTGCCGAAACTTGGCTAAATTCACTCCCCATAAATTCTATAGCAACGTGGGATGAACTAGTCAAGCAATTTCACAACAAGTTCCACCCACCCAACAACAATGCTCAATAATTTAATGAGATTTTGAGTTTTAAATAGAGACTGATGGAGACTTTTCATGAAATATGGGAGCGTTTTAAAGGGATGCTGGTCATATGTCCACATCATGGTGCTCCAGATCTAATGTTGGGGCAGTGGTTCTACATGGGATTGTGAGATAGTGTAAAGAACATTGTTGGTGCTTCAGCTGGTGGGGCATTCTTGAGCAAAACATGGAGAGAGGGCCAGAGTTTGCTTGACAAGATGACATAGAATTTAGGATGGATAACCAGAGGTGCACCTATCACTCTTGTGATGCACTCAGTGCCTTTAGATCCATCCAATTCTATGACTGAAAATATGGCTACCTTGTTGACATAAATGAGCATACTCACCAAAAGGGTGGAAGAGTGAGGGCAGAAATAGCAGGTGCATATAGTTGATACTACTAATGGGGGCTTGTGCACATCTTGCATTAGTCAGCCAGTTGGTAATCAGTGAAATGCAGAACACGATCATCATCACTATCCTAAAGACATGAACTATGTGTCTAATTATGGCGGCCAGAGACAGGGTGGTCAGAATTAGGGTCAACAAAATCAGCAGTACAAGCCAGCACAACCATTGTTCAACACCGGGAACATGGGAGGTATGAGACCCCCCAACAATATGGCACCTTACCCATGACCCCAGGGATACAATAATCAGAGTCAGTAGCAGGTGTACCACCCACCTCAACAGCAGCATGGTAAAAGGCAGGAAGATGAGTTTGCTAGACTTGAAGCAATGATGTAGCCGATTATTGGGTCTAATGCAAAAATTAATGAGAGAGTCAATGCACATGATGAGGCAATCAAAAATATTGAGGTACATATGGGCCAAATTTCGATGTCTCTGAACAATCGTCCTCGTGGGACACTACCTACAAACAGAGATAAATCCAAAAAATCAGGGACCGAAGCAGATAATGGCGGTGAGTCTACGTAATGGCAGAGATCTGGATGAAAACCAAGAAAGGGCTCGAGAAGATAAATAGACTGAGACACGCATACCAGTGCCCATCAAACTGGATGAATCAACGAAACTGACAAAGGTGACAATCTAGCCTTCTCAAGAAGAAAATAGCATGCGGAATGAGACCGAGAAGGAAGGTGAAACTGTCCAGGAGCCAGTAGTTGATGTAGCAGCTGGAAAAGATCCATTCTAATTGATTGGGAAGAAGAGACCCCTACACCTTTCCCAGAGACTAGCTAAGTACAAAAATGAGGAGCAATATAAGAAGTTCTTTGACATGCTGAAGCAAATCAAGGTAAATATACCATTGATCAAAGTTTTGAAGGAGATGCATGGGTATGCGAAAATGATGACGGACTTGATGTCCCAGAAGTTTGACTTTCAAGACTTGGCCATAGTTACTCTTACTCAGACTTGTAGTGCAGTGGTGACTATACCAATTGTGGAAAAGCTGTTTGATTCAGGGAGCTTTACAATTCCGTGCACTATTGGTAATTTTGCTTTTTCTAAGGCACTGTATGATCTATCCGCCATCATCAATGTTATGACCCTAGCAATTTATAAGAGGTTGGGCATTGGAAGAGATAGACCCACCTCTATGGTGTTGCAGCTTGCTGACAGGACTGTGAAATGACCCTCTAGAATCCTAGACGATGTACTGATTTAGGTAGGGAAATTTGTGTTCCCAGTAGATTTTGTGATCCAAGACTGTAAGGTGGATGAAGAGATTCCCACAATTTTAGGAAGACCGTTCCTGGCCACAGATAAAGATCTAATTGATTGTGAGACTAGGGAGCTCAAGATGAGAGTAAACGATAAAGAAATAACATTCAATGTGCAAAAATCTATGAGGCGACCAAGTGAATTCTCCAATTGATCTCTTATTGATGCCGTGGATGTAATTGTAGAGACTGGTGGTGAAAGACTGACTATTAAGGACCCCCTTGTTGCATGTCAAATGAATTTGGATGAGGTAAATGGAGAAGAGATGGAGGAATAGGTGTTGGCGTTAGAAGGTAGATGGTTCTGGGATAAACCCCTAGAGTTTGAGCCCTTGCACTTGGAAAATTGAGAATCTCCTCCAGCCAAGCCATCCATCGAAGAACCACCAAAGCTGGAATTAAAGCCATTGCCCGCCCATCTCAGGTAGTTTGTTAGATGTGCAGGCTCAACAACTATTGTAGGTACTTAAGGAGTGCAAGACTGCCATTGGGTGGACCATGGCAGACATAAAGGGGATCAGTCCCGCCTACTGTATGCACAAAATTCTACTGGAAGTGGGACACAAACCTTCCAGGGAACACCAAAGAAGGTTGAACCCCAATATGAATGTAGTGGTGAAGAAAGAAGTAATCAAGTAGTTAGATGCGAAAATCATTTTCCCAATCTCTGACAGCAGCTGGGTTAGCCCCGTTTAATGTGTTCCTAAAAAGGGTGGCATGATGGTAGTCAAGAATGATAAAAATAAATTGATCTCTACAAAAATCGTCATGGGTTGGAGAATTTGTATGGACCATCGGAAGTTAAATCTAGCCACCCGGAAAGACCACTTCCCACTTGCTTTCATTGAACAGATTTTAGACAGATTGGCAGGGAGGTCACATTTCTATTTTCTGGATGGCTACTCCGGGTACAAACAAATCTCCATTGCATCGGAGGACAAAGAGAAGACCTCTTTCACTCGCCCGTATGACATTTATGCCTTTCGGAGGACGCCCTTTGGCCTATGCAATGCACCCGCCATATTCCAACGGTGCATGATGGCCATATTCACTGACATGATAGAGGATATAATAAAGGTGTTCATGGATGACTTCTCAGTGGTGGGGAACTCATTTGATGAGTGCCTAATAAATATAACTCGTGTGCCAAAGCGGTGTATCGAGACTAATGTGGTTCTGAATTGGGAGAAGTGTCATTTTATAGTACAAGAGGGCATAATCTTGGGACACCAGGTGTCAAGCAAAGGAATTGAGGTGGATCGTGCTAAGGTAGATGTGATAGCAAAGCTACCCCATCCAACCTCAGTCAAAGCAATCAGAAGCTTCCTCGGGCATGCCGGTTTCTATCGGCTATTCATAAAGGACTTCTCCAAGATCGCCAACCCTCTCTGTAAGTTGTTAGAAAAAGATCACCCTTTCTTGTTTTTTGATAATTGCAGGGTAGAATTTGAGGAGCTGAAAAAGAGGCTAGTCATAGCTAGCACCTATCATAGTTGCCCCCGAGTGGGAGCAACCGCTTGAACTCATGTGTGACGTTAGTGACTACGCAGTGGGGGCAGTGCTGGGATAGCGAAAAGATAAGCTGATGCATCTAATATGCTATGCTAGTAGAGCACTGAGTGGAGCCAAGCTAAATTACACTATGATTGAGAAAGAGATGTTGGCCGTGGTGTTTTTTTTTTTTTTGGACAAGTTCCGATCATATCTGATTGGTTCCAAGGTAATCATATATACTGACCACGCAACTCTCAGGTACCTAATTGAGAAAAAGGAGTCTAATTCGTTCCTAATTCGTTGGGTGCTGCTATTGCAATAATTCGATCTCGAAATTCGTAATTGTAATGGCACATAAAATCAAGTCACTGATCATCTATCACGACTTGAAGGAGCTGAAAAAGCAATCGAGGTCGAAGAGATTGTGGAAATCTTTCCAAATGAGCAGTTGCTCGCTATTAATCTTGAGGAAGCGCCATGGTATGCAGACTTTGCTAATTACCTGGCCAGTGGTATAGTTCCTCACGACCTTTCATCTGTCCAAAGAAAATAGTTTATCGTGATAGTCGCATGTATTATTGGGACGAGCCCTATTTGTTTAGAATATGTGTTGACAATATGATCCGGATGTGTGTCCCTAAGATAGAACAATCTTCTATTTTGTAGGCTTGTCATGCATCAACGTATGGAAGATATTTTGGAGGGGTCAGGATAGCTGCTAAAGTGTTTGAGGCCGGATTCTTTTGGCCAATAGTGTTCAGAGACGCGTACCTATGTGTGAAGGGCTTCAATGAATGTTAGCGGACCGGGAACATTTTCCGTCGCCACACGATGCCCATGAACTCGATTCAAGAGGTGGAAGTGTTTGATGTCTGGGCGATTGAGCTCTGAATGTATAATTAAAAAACTAAAATTCTGAACACCGTATGCTATTTGATAATTGGATTGGTGTCCATTTAGTCTGACCTCTTAAATGTATTCATTTGGGGAACTCATCATGCTTTGAGGTCTATTTTAAGGTCTGGATTTGAAACTGTTTAAATGTGGATGATTTAAGATGTTTTATGGATTCTTAAAGGCATATTAGATAAGGTTTTAAATCTGCCATAGTATGGATCTTGTATGCAAGATGGATTGAAGGTTCAAGGCTACAACTTTTGAGTTTGATTCGTGTGCATGTCTACTCTCCGTAACACAGAGCTAGACCTGTTTTCTTTATTCTCTTTATACTTGCATTTGCGTTCTTGAAAAACTAGGACTCGAACAATAAGTTTATGGTTTGACAAGTTTCAAAACTAGCTAAGTTATGTGTGGTTTCAATTTTTCTGATTTGTCAAAAGTTTCAGTTCTTGAGTTGCTCCTGGGTATGTTGAAATCCTCCTTGTATTTCTCTTGAAAGTGTTAATGAGAAAAATGAAAAACCTGCTGTAGGCATTCTTGACTTCATGCATTCATATTCAATTGCTTGTCTGATATGCATTCGTTTAGCTGTTATAGCGTGCGATTTAAATAACAAATCTAGTCTATAATGAATTTGATTTTCTTTGTTGTTTTATTATGTAACTCCTAATATTAAGAGTCGACTAAGTTAGAGTATGGCATGTAAATCAATTGAGTTACATGTAGTTCTAGGAATGAGATTATGGGTTACGATTGGGTCATTGTTTCAAAACAGTTGTTGCAATCAACAGTTATAGATTAAGATATTTGTAAATTTAATTCCCGTTAACTTTATACATACTGAATTTTTGCTCATCTCTTCTTGCTGTGAACGTTGAATCCAAAAAATAATTGAATAAGTTAAATACTATTTGGCTCAAAAGTTGTTGAACACTCTTGAGCAAATCAATCAATATAAATGAAGGGTCAATCGGAATCAATGGTAATATATGTTGAAGATCGATCGTTGGATTTGTATATATGTTATCCTTATGAAAATATGATGAAGTATAATCAAGTATAAAGAATAAAATGAGCAGTAGAATGATAACAGTAGAGAGAAAAATGGTAGAGAGAGAGAGAGTTGTATTATTAATAATCAATAATATTTTTTTTACAAATGAGGGGGACCCTCCTTTATATAGAGGAGCGGTCCCCTCGCCAACATATTACATCGCCCTGAGGATACTACTATTACAGCGGAAGTACAAGGAAAGGGTAGTCGGGGACGTCCACCTGGACTGGCTTGTCGACGCGTCGCTATGGACGGGGGCATATCCTTCTCGACATGTGGCCATACGGGATGGCGTCTCCAAATGTCATCGACCTCGTAAGGAGGCGGCCCCGGACTGCATTACATCTGAGTCGGCCGTGCGTATGTATATACTTGCCTTATTTTATATCCGATTTGCCCCCATACAGATAGTCCCTCCACCTATTAGAGATGTGTTCGAAGCACATTTGCAATGGGCGGATAAGGTCGGTCCATATCGGGTTTGTATACACGCGTACACATGGCATGTTCTTCTGAAACGTCGCCTGCTGACGACGTGTGTCATAAGTACTATTTTTTCAATGTAGGTCATAAAGATGATTTGACGTTTCGGTTTCCCGCTTCTTTTCCGGTGCAAAAACTCTTCGAATTTCGCGCAAAGACTCATTATCAATAGAGGGCAGTTTCAAGGCTTTCCACTTTTTAGATCATCAGGAATCTTTTGCTCATAGCCTTTTTGTTTCCATATAACTTGCGACATATTCCACTGTTCCTTGTGCTATTGTTACTGTCTTCTTACTATATACAACAATACTGCAAGAAATGGCTAAGAGTAACCGTCGCCGGGAACCGGAAGAGGGTAATGCTGCTTCTGGAGCCTCTCGACAGTCAAAGGGTAGCAAGAAGGTTCATAAGCCTCTTGTCCCTTTGACTGTGGAAAACCTCCTCCCTCGCGAACTGCATGTTCGAAGGGATTTCTTAATGTCGGCGGAGACCCCCAAATGGGAGAGATCCATATATACTGTGACTCTTCTTCATGACCTCCGGGTGGCTTGCCGGATACCGGAGGCGATGGTGATGCATATGGCTGGGAGGGACCTGGTCTACGTCCACAGGACGGGGTTCGGCGCCTTCTAGTACCCGTTCATAATGGGATGTGGACTCCCAATCTATCTGCTGGCGGAGGAATTATGTCAATTTTACAATATTTGCCCGGCCCAGCTCACACCGTACACATGGAAGATCTGCTGGATACTAACAACGTATGCGGAGAGACAGCCTCGGCTTTTTGAGGGGAAAAATGTTGCAGCTAAAGAATCGCGGGACGAAGGGCTTAGTCGTCGAGGCGGACGATAAGCCCCACCGCCAGTTTTGGGTGAAATATTTCTTTATCCGTACCTCGGACCTGGTGGCGGACACGGCCGAGTTTCCGGAGGCGTGGAATGATAATTGTAAGTATCAACTTATGTATTTAGCGCCTTTACGTTTGATCGGCTTTCCGCCGTTTTCAGATGTTGACGCTTTCTATTTTCTGTGTATGCAGTGAGGGCACGCACGCCTCAGTCTGTGCGTGATAAAAGGGCATGGGTGAGACGACTGATCCCCTACGCTAAAGAGTGTAGGACATGGGACGCCTTCACCCTTAAATACGGCCTTCCAGGTATGGTTTTAATTCATCGACTTCGCCACTTATTTAGGTGTCGTTATGTCTGACACTCTGTTTACTTGTTTTTAAGCTCGGAACGTATCGCGGAGACGGAGATATCGTGTCGCCAGTTCCCCACAATCGAAAACCGAACTTGTGTTCATTGTAAGGGAAGGTTCCCTCGAGACTGCTCAGCCTGAAGTGGGCCGAGCGAAAGTAGTAGCGCCCGGTGACGAAGTTGCCGAGGCCGACCGTTCGAAACATTACCATGTCGTCCGGGAGTCTGTTTTAGCCAACATTCCCGGACCTTCTCATTCTGCGCCCGAGCCGGTCGTTGACCTGGCACCCGAGGCAAACGTTGCGCCTTCGTCCCCTGCTGTTGAGGAGGGCGCTCCTTCGGATGATGAACAGTTGGAGCGGAAGAGACGTATGTTGCTCCTTGGAAAGGGAGTGGCAGTAGAACAAAGGGAGGTGGTAACTCGCCGCCCTAATTCGAGACTGGTCTTTATGGCTGACGCCATCCGGTCGGAGAGGGCTACACTTCTGAGGGTGGCCGTGGTGGACGCTACTCCTCCATGTGTCGAGAACAAAAGTGCTCCGGCTATCGCCGGTGAGGTCGTAGATGGGGGAGGGGGGGAACTGGCGGTGAGCCGACCTCCGAGCCTGTGGGCGCGCAGCGGCTGGAGGGTGTTGAGGTAGCCTCTGAACCTGCGGACGTGCCACAGCGGGAGCATGCCCGAGTGAGCATGAGTGAGACGGGCCGCAGCCGTCGGATAATGATCCCTACGGGATATAACCTGCTGCTGAAGAGTGAGCAGGCCGCGACGGACATGTCCCTTTTGTGTGGGGCTGCTGAGGCAGAGTCTTTGAAGACGGTGAGCGACAGAGACTTATCTCGTCGAGTTGCCGGTGCCGCTCTACAGGTATGACTCGGACATTGTGTCATTTTGCTTTCCTTTCTTTCAAGGTTTTGACTTGTTTTCTTTCTTTCTTTTCAGACCCTTAATTTGGAGGTCGAGCGGAGCCGGAGGGATCAGAAGAAGATTGATATGCTTTGGAAGGCGTCGAAGAAGTATAAAGAGGCCCTAGCCAAGCACAAGATGCTTGCGGACTGCTATACCCAAGACCTTGACTTCCGAGTCTTCCGCGAGAGCCTGCAGGCGATGGAGGAACAGCTGCACAAGCGGACGGCCCAACTCGAAAAGGCGGACACGGACCTGATGGCCGCCGTAACCCAGAACGCTGAACTGGAGGATCTTCTCCAGCAGCGGGAGGGGGACTGGATATCGATCGAGTAGCGATGATGGAGGCGGCCGAGATACGTGCCAAGGTTGATGCCCTGTTGGATGAGCTTCAGGCAGTTTCGGCTAGTGCGGTGATCCCTTAGCAAGTGGAGGTCGTTGCCCCAGTTGGCAACTCGTCTCGTGAAGCCCAGGACATGCTTGTGTATGCCGAGGTGAGGCGGACCATGTTCGAGGAACTGCTGGCTGCTGGTAGAGCCACCGATGCGGAAGTTGATGATCAACGCCGCCTGGTTAGCGTAGCTCGTGAAGCCTGTGGGTACGACCCTCATTCTCCAGTTTAGACGGGCGGCTCCTTCGCAAAGGCGGACCAGCTGGGCACCGGGTCCTGGATCGAGAGGATGTTCCAGGACGAGGGTGAGGATGGCAAAGCTGGAGCGTAAGGAGGCAACAGGGGTCTTGGTAGTTAGATAAGACTTGTATATATTTGTAATTTGTATTCCCTTGTAGCTTCGTAATCGTATTCAATAAAGAAACTTTTATCAACTTCTCCAAAGTAATTTATTATCCTTCCTTTGTTTTTATTTTTGTACTGTTCGGGGCGTAGCCCTCTATTTGAGCGAGGTCGAACTTATACAAGTTCTTATGGAGAAGGCACTTAGCCTGAGTCCCGCATTGGACGAGGTCGAACCTATACCTTGATGTCGAAGTCACTTAGCCTGAGTCTTTGTTCGGGCGAGGTCGAACTTATACCTTGATGTCGAAGGCACTTAGCCTAAGTCTTAGTTGGAGTGAGGTCGAACTTATATAGACTTTTATGGCGAGGGCACTTTGCCCGAGTCATAGTTCGAGCGAAGTCAAACTTATATAAATTTTTATGGCGAAGGCACTTAGCCTGAGTCCTGGATCGGATGAGGTCGAACCTATACTTTAACGTCGAAGGCACTTAGCCTTTGGTTTTAATTGGAGGAGGCCGTAGCTTCTCCTCTCATTGTTAAGGTCTTAGCCTTTTGTTTAAACTGGAGAAGGCCGTAGCCTCTCCTTTTGTTGTTAAGGCCTTAGCCTTCTATTTTAACTGGAGGAGGTTGTAGCCTCTCCTCTCGTTGTTAAGGTCTTAACCTTTTGTTTAAAATGGAGAAGGCCGTAGCCTCTCCTTTTATTGTTAAGGCCTTAGCCTTCTGTTTTAACTAGAGGAGGTCGTAGCCTCTCCTCTCGAGGTCTTAGCCTTTTTAAACTGGAGAAGGTCGTATCCTCTCCTTTTGTTGTTAAGGCCTTAGCCTTTTGTTTAAACTGGAGAAGGCCGTAGCCTCTAATTTTGTTGTTAAGGCCTTAGCCTTTTGTTTAAACTGGAGAAGGTTGTAGCCTCTCCTTTTGTTGATAAGGCCTTAGCCTTTTGTTTAAACTGGAGAAGGTCGTAGCCTCTCCTTTTGTTGTTAAGGCCTTAGCCTCTTGTTTTAACTGGAGGAGGTCGTAGCCTCTCCTTTCGTTGTTAAGGTCGTAGCCTCTTGTTTTAACTGGAGGAGGCTGTAGCCTCTCCTTTTGTTGTTAAGACCTTAGCCTCTTGTTTTAAACTGTAGAAGGCCGTAGCCTCTCCTTTTGTTGTTAAGGCCTTAGCCTTCTGTTTTAACTGGAGTAGGTCGTAGCCTCTCCTTTTGTTGGAGGTGGTCGTAACCATTCATTTATTGGAGATGGTCGTAGCCTTTCATTCATTGGAGATGGTCGTAGCCTTTCATTCATTGGAGATGGTCGTAGTCTTTCATTCATTGGAGATGGTCGTAGCCTTTTATTCATTGGAGATGGCCGTAGCCTTTTACATATTGGAGATGGCCGTAGCCTTTTACACATTATGGCCGTAGCCCTGTATACATTATGGCTGTAGCCCTAGTCCCTGTGATGCACCATATGTGTCGGTTGGTGGTACGCTTGGTGTATCAAAATAACCTTGTAAACAATTTCGGGCATCTCCTTCGTCGCCTCATTAAAAACCTCTCCGAGAAAACCCAATTGGGACAAAACTCGGATGAGGGAAAAAGAGTACGGCTTGGGGGATGCCTTTTAGAAGTGGAAACGTTTGAGGTGTGAGATGTTCCAGTTGTTTTGGAGTATCTTTCCGTCCATGGTTTCTAAATTGAAGGAGACTTTGTCTGCTGCCGCGATGATTTTGTAGGGCCCGTCCCAATTGGTGCCTAGCTTCCCTTCGTTGGGATCTTTGGATGCCAGTGTTTTGGCTTTTAGCACATAGTCGCCTGTCTTGAGCGGACGAATTTTCGTCATTTTGTTATTGTATCTCTCGACCTGTTATTTTTGGGCCACTAACTTGATGTGGGCCATTTCTTTTCTTTCTTCGGCTCGCGTTGTTCTCATCTTCGCTTGTGTGTGAGTACCTGAGACTTGATTCGCCGACTTCGACTGGTATGATGGCGTCGGTCCCGTAGACTAATGAGTAAGGAGTCTCTCCGGTGGAGGATTTGGGGTGGTCCTATGTGCCCACAATACTTTTGGTAGCAATTCGGGCCACAATCCCTTGGCGTCTTCGAGTTTTTTCTTCAGGATGTTTAATATGGTCATGTTGGATGACTCTACTTGACCGTTGGCGACGCTGGATGATACGTCGTTGAGAGTATTCTTTTGATGCGCCATTTGTCGGAAAAGTCGGTTGTCTTTTGTCCTATGAATTGTCGTCAGTTGTCACACGTTATCTCTTTGGGGATGCCGAAGCAACATATGATGTTTTTCCAGATGAAGGCTGTGACTTCTTGCTCGCGGATCTGAGCGTACGCACCTACTTCTACCCACTTAGAAAAGTAGTCAGTTAAAACTAATAAAAAGCGTACCTTTCCTCGTTCGACAGGTAGCGGTCTCGACTATGTCCATTCCCATTTGATGAAGGGCCATGGGGATGTGACCGAGTGGAGAGGCTCTCCTGGATGATGTATCATGGGGGCGAATTTTTGGCATTTTTCGCATCGCCTGACGTATTCTGCCGCGTCCTTTTTCATGGTAGGCCAATAGTATCCGGCCCATATTAGGCACCGTATGAGTGCTCGATTTCCCGTATGGGCCCCGCAATGACCCTCATGGACCTCTTCCAGCACCAGCATCGTCTGGTTAGGTCCTAGGCACTTAGCCAGGGGTCCTCCAAAAGTTCTTTTGTAGAGATCATTGTTCATCAGGTAGTATCTTGTTGCCTGTGTGCGAAGCTTTCTGGCTTCTTTTTTGTGGTGTGGTAGGTGCCCTTCCTGCAAGTATGACACATGTCACACCTCCTTTTTACACAGGCCCGCGAGGGTGCGAGGGACTTTTTTCAATTAAAGGACAATCGAAACGGAATTTATTCAATTAATTCAGAGTCGCAACGCTTGGGCCTTCATGGCCGTCCTCGTCACATAGACGATATCAAACTCCGTGAGTAATATTTGCCACTTTGCTAGCCTTCCTGTGGGCATAGGCTTTTGGAAGATATATTTCAATGTGTCCAAGCATGAAATGAGATAGGTAGTATATGAAGATAAATAATGTTTCAACTTTTGGGCTACCCAAGTAAGGGCGCAACATGTCTTCTCTAGCTGAGTATACTTAACCTCATATACTGTAAATTCTTGCTGAGATAGTAAATGGCTTGCTTTTTTCTCCCTGTACTGTCATGTTGCCCCAGTACGTATCCAAATGAATTTTCCAGCACCGTTAGATAAAGAATAAATGGTCTTCCAGGTTCGGGTGGAACTAACACTGGTAGATTTGATAGATACCCCTTGATTTGGTCAAAGGCTTCCTGACATTCCGTCGTCCATTCTACCGCAGCATCTTTCTTCAACAGCCGAAATATGGGCTCACAAGTTGCCGTGAGTTGAGCAATGAATCTGCTGATGTAATTCAATCTTCCCAATAGACTCATTACCTCTGTTTTATTCTTCGGTGGTGGCAAGTCCTGGATGGATTTGATCTTGGATGGGTCCAATTCAATGCCTCGTCGACTAACGATGAATCCCAACAACTTTCCTGATGGAACCCCAAAAGCACACTTGGCCGGGTTGAGTTTGATATCATACCTTCGAAGTCTTTGGAAGAACTTCCTTAGGTCCGGTTATATGGTCCTCTTGCCGCCTAGACTTTATGATCACATCGTCCACGTACACTTCAATCTCTTTGTGTATCATGTCATGGAACACAGTGGTCATTGCTCTCATGTACGTTGCCCCATCGTTCTTCAAGCCGAATGGCATTACTCCGTAGCAATAAGTTCCCCATGGCGTAATGAAAGCTGTCTTTTCTGCATCTTCTTCATCCATCAAGATCATAGCAATCCACGAAGGATCCGATCTCGCGCCCCGTGCAATTATCAATCAAGATATGGATGTTGGGCAATGGAAAATTATCCTTAGGGCTTGCTTTGTTGAGATTGAGGTAATCAACACACACCCTGATCTTTCCATCCTTCTTCGATACTGGTACCACATTGGCCAACCAATCGGGATATCGAGTGACGCGAATAACTTTGGCCTGTAACTGCTTAGTTACTTCTTCCTTAATCTTGACACTAATATTTGTTTTAAACTTCCTCAGTTTTTGCTTGATAGGAGGGTATGCCGGGTCAGTGGGCAATTTGTGAACCACTAAATCGGTGCTCAATCCTGGCATGTCATCATATGGCCACGCAAAAACATCTTTGAATTCAATGAGGGTTTTGATTAGTTCTTCCCTAGTACTTGGCTCAATATGGATGCTGATTTTTGTTTCCCTAACATCATCTGTACTCCCTAGATTGACCGCTTCAGTTTCATTTAGATTGGGCTTCGGTTTCTCTTCGAATTGGCACAATTCCCTGCTTATTTCCTCAAAGTCCTCATCCTCTTCGCATTCAGATTCATTATTTAACTCAAACTCTGGTTCAATTAAGTTGGACTTGGATTGATTATTTAGACTAGGTCGAGGATCCGTTGTGCATTTCATGTCATAAGGACCAGTAAAAGAACAACTGTTCAGAAAAGAAGAAATAAAAATTAAAACCAGAAAAAGAAAGAAAACTTTCGTTCTTATTAAGAAAAATGCGAAATAAAACAGTTTCACACTTGTAGAAAAATACAAACAAAACAAAAGGATTACAATTCTGGGCTAACCCAGGAAACAAGAAAGGAAATCCAAAGCCGACTACCAAGACTCCCTTCGAGTGGGAAGAGGAGTGGCCACCCAGTTGTTGATTTTGGCTTTACGCCCCACAAATTGTATGTTCGCTTTGCTGGAACCCTCTCCAGCTTCTAACATATGGACATCAACAAACATTTTTTCGAATGTCCGTTCTAAATCCCCGTCTATACCGATCAATGGTCCTTGGATTTTTGGAACCGCTGATTTCTTGGCCCTTGCTTTGATGAAAGATTTGGACAGACGTGGAACTGGCATGGGGAGAACCCAAACTCTCTTTTTCATTCTCCTGGCTCATTGTATATCCTCCGCAGTGGGTTTGAACCCCAATCCAAATGTCCCTGAATTTTTGGGCAAAGATACAGGCTCGACAATACCCTGAAGCTCTACCCTCAGGCCCTTTCCTGGCACAAACCCATTTCCCAGCATTTCTGAGATTGTCATGACGGTTGTGGGAGCTATGCCGTGGAGTGGAAGGTTCTATCCTTCAGAAATTTCTGTAGCTGGAACCCCGTCGAAGATTTGGTACACCCATGGTCCTTTGTCATCTTTCGTTTCTATAAATGGCACAATATCATCTCCTCCAAGGCTTGTGCCATCAGCTCCGTATACAACTATCTCCTGCCTGTCCCATTCGAATTTCACCATCTGGTGTAATGTGGAAGGCACCGCTTTGGCAGCATGGATCCAAGGTCGCCCAAGTAGGAGATTGTAGGATACTGTCACGTCGACCACCTGGAATTCCATGGTGAACTCAGCTGGACCAATGGTTAACTCTAGTATGATGTCACCTACCGTGTTGGTACCATTTCCGTCGAAACCTCGGACGCAGACGCTGTTCTTATGAATCCGGTTGTGATCAACTTTTAACTTGTTCAAAGCATCCAAGGTACAGATGTTGGCACTGGATCCATTATCAACCAATACTCGGGTGACCAATGAGTCTTCACACTTCATCGTTAGATATAGGGCTTTGTTGTGTTCTGTGCCCTCTATCGGTAACTCATTATCAGAAAAGATCACCCGATTCACTTCGAAGATTTTTTGCACCATCTTCTCTAAGTGATTTACTGAAATTTTGTCCGAAACGTGGACTTCGTTCAGGATTTTCATCAACGCCTGGCAATGGTCATTGGAATGGATCAACAAAGACAGTAGTGAAATTTGAGCCAGAGTCTTCCTCAATTGCTCCAGAATGGAGTAATCTTGGGCCTTCATTTTCTTCAAAAATTCCTCGGCTTCTTCATCCATCACTGGCTTCTTTGTTGTTGTTGAGTTGGGGTTTCTTAACTCGGAGGAAGCAAAACATCTCCCTGAACGAGTCAATCCCTGAGTCTCACATACGTTCTCTTCCAACTGCTTGCCCCGTTATATCACTGCTGCTTTCTCATATCTCCAAGGCACCTCCTTATTGCTAATTATCGGCAATTGAACTACCGGTTTGACAATGATCGACTCTCGGCAAACTCCTTTTACCACGAACACGGGTGCGAATGGCGCCCCTGACACTACCATTTTGGTAGATCCTGATTTCTCCAGAGCAACGGCTGCATTCTCTTCCACTATCACTGTAGATTTACCCTCTAACTTCTCCTCACCTATCACTCCTTTCTTACCTGCCATTTTATCTTTCGGAACAGCTCGGATCATCATCACTGTCTGTGATGGCTTCTTCGTCTCTCCTCCCTCATGCATGAACTCAATCATTTGGGTCTCGTGATGCGCCGACAATGGGTTTTGATTAATGTTGGGAGCTTTGGGTGTTTGGACCTTGATTTTGCGTGTGTCAATGAGATCTTGCACTGCATGTTTCAATCTCCAACACCTTTCGGTTTCATGTCCTAACATCCCCGAACAGTACTCACAACTCTTCGATTGGTCCAAATTCTGGGGCGGGGGGTTTTCTACCCTAGGCTCGACAGGATTTAACAAACCTAACTGCCTTAATTTGTGGAATAAGGCGGTGTAGGTTTCTCCTAATTCGGTAAAGGCTCTTTGCCTTTGTACCCTGTCATTTCTGGAAGCTGGATTTCCACGAAAACCTGTTCCTGTAGGGTTCCTGTAGGCCTTTGGTGGAGGATAAACATTTTGGGGTGGTGGGTATGTGTTTTGTGGTGGATAGTTGTTTTGAGGAGGTACATATGTATGTTGGGGAACCGGTGCGTGCCATTGTGGACGAACCGGTGGTTGATTGTATGTCTGTGCCTGGTGTACGGAAAAAGGTGGTTCTTGAGGGGGGTAATAGGATGGTGGAGGATAATTTGGAATGTGGGGGTAATTTGGGTGAGGGGGTCTGAATTGATGATGGGGGGAAGGACCTTTGGATCGGGACCAATTACCGGCCTCTATCATTGTGACATCCTCTCTCTTCTTCTTTTCGAGCGCACCTCCTATGCCGCTTTGAATAGCCTGTGTGGTCACCTTAATCGTTGAATAACTCAAGATTTTGTTGGTCTTGAGACCTTCTTCTATCATGCCTCCCATTTTGACTACTTCATTGAAGGATTTTCCCACTGATGTCACCAAATGACCGAAGTAGGTCGGCTCGAGAGTTTGTAGAAAGTAATCTACCATCTCCCCCTCTCTCATAGGAGGATCAATTCTAGCCGCCCGTTCTCTCCAGCGAAATCCAAATTTCCGGAATCTCTCCCCTGGTTTCTTCTCCAGCTTCAATAGTGTGAGACGATTAGGAACTATCTCCAGATTATATTGAAAGTGCCCGGCGAATGCTTGCGCCAAATCATCACAAGTATACCATCTACTTGGATCCTGCCTTGTGTACCATTCTAAGGCAAACCCGCTCAAACTTTATCCAAAATAAGCTATCAGTAGCTCATCTTTTCCGCCTGCCCCCCTCATCTTGCTGCAAAATCCTCGCAGATGAGACATGGGATCACCGTGCCCTTCATACAGATCAAATTTGGGCATTTTGAACCCAGCTAGTAGTTGTACGTCGGGGAAAGGGCATAAGTCTTTATAGGCCACGCTAACTTGATTCCCCATTCCATGCATGTTCCTGAAGGACTGCTCCAGGCTCTTGACTTTCCCTATCATCTCATCTTGTTTTGAGCTCTTGGCCGGATTTTCCACTAGGATATCAAAAGGAGGAGTATAGGTGGATGGTTCGGGTGCCCTGAACGTGGGTTCCGGGGGGTAATACAGATTGTCGTGAACCTGAAATAATGGCTCACTTGATGATCTATGCAATGGAGCTGGGAGAGGTGCCACAAAGACAAGACCCTTTGGTAGAGGAGGGTTTTGATTTTGTGGTGGAGCTGGTGGTCGTAAGCATCCCTTCCCTGGTGGTAATGAAGGTCCGGGATTCTTGTTGAGGGACCGAGAGAAAGGTATTCTGGGGTGAATACTGGGGGGAAGGTAGGAGGAGTGGATACTTCAGGACCCTTTTGTGCTCTGGCCAGCGCCGTCTGCATTTCGCTCATTTTTAACTGCATTTGTTCCATTTTTTCTAAAGCTTCTTTGAGCATCTGACTCATTGCTTTTTCTGACTCACTACTGTGATCTGACCCAGTCATACTTTTAGGTATAGGTCCTTTCGATCTTGTGTGATACCTGTGTGATGCCAGTACACTCTAACACTAACTGAATTAAAAAAACAACAAACTTGTTAGTGTTAAAATTTTAACAGATATAGTAAAAGCACATTGGGGATGCAAATGTCCTTATGCAATGAACCATTTCTATTATGCTTTTTCTCAAACCACATGCGTCATCCCGCCTTATCATTTATGCCTATCCATTATTTCTCTCACTTCTTTTATTTATTTTCCCATTTTTTAACTATAAACAGTGATCGAATCTTATGTAGGTTACCTACGTATCATGTCCCCGCAGGAATCAGACCCTAGTGTAGTTCGTGTTTAAACAAAATGAAACACAAAATTTCAGAAACCTTTTTTATTTATTGACAAGATTACAAACCAACCATACAATATGAAGACGATAGACTAGACCAGCAAAAGATTTGGGCTAAGGGTACATTAGGGCTTTGAGTTTTGGTGCCCGCGAGGCATCATTCGGCCTTTCCGCGGGCGTTGGCGCGAGTTCCCTTTGTAAGCTTCTCAATTCATCCATGATTTGATGGACATAACCCATGACTGCAGCGAAGAGGTTAGGTCGGGGCATTTGCTCACATGCCAGTCACCTCATCATGACGTAATGCCCAATCTCTTTAATTCTCCTTCAGACCCTATCTCTTTTGATAAGCATTCGCTCAATTTGTTGAGTTTTCATTCCTAGCTCCTGAGCGTTGTGGAAGAGTTGATTTTGAAGCGTCTGCATCTGCTTCTCCATTTGGGCCATCATGTTATGACAATATTTCCTATCGGTCTGGAAGCTTCTTGTGTGTCGGGAATGACGTTCTTCCAAGGTGGATATTGTTTCTCTTAATGCGCAAATGCTCCCTTCATAGTCCCTTTTTATCTGTCGCAAGTACTCCCTTCGTTCTGCTGCACCTCTTGCCCATCTAGCCTGCATTCTTTCCTTGCTAGCCTCGAACATCTCCAACTTTTCTTGGCTTTCTTTGAGCCGTTGGTTCAGCTCATTAATCAACCTTTGATCAGCTCGGCTTCTTGGTTGGTTGTTGGCTTTTTTTCTGATTCGCCAGATCCGAGCCTTGAGAGTGTCCTTTTCTTGAGCCAATTTCTTTTTGACCCCCTCGTCTGCAGCAGCTTGCATACTCTTGTCGAATTGAAGGTCCTAGACCTGCTGTTCTATCTTACCAATCTTCGTCCTGTAACTTTCTTCCTTTGCTAGCCAATTCCATTGTTCTTGCGAATCATCCGTGAACTCTTGGACATGTGCTCTTTTAGCAAATTTCTGACGAATCTGAAACCTTATCCCGAACCAAACATTGTACTTTGGGTCTACCTCACCCTTAGCCAGTTCCCGAACCATAGTCTTAGGCTCAAGGAATCTACATTCATGCCACATCTTTCTAATCTTTTCTTCGGGGAATACAACTCCTGGGCTCAATTCAATGGCGTGCTTGCTTAGATCTTCATCAGTAGGAATAACCTGAAATCTTCCTAGCTGACGCAATACCCGATGAGGAACATATGGTTGAATATTGTGAACCCCTATCAGAAGAATATAACATTCCTCGGCTGCCATGTATATTACTTCAGTATCAGGTAACCACCCGAATGCCCATTCAACCTGGTCGGCCTCTATTGAACTTAATCGTGCAAGCCATGCTTCGACCCCTTCGGGGAATACAACGCCTATCATCCATTCCTCAAAACCACTAATACAGCTTTTTCCAGTCAACCCACGGTTCATGTATCGTGCCCGGTGATGGAGGTGTTCTTGCATCCATAATTGGAGTAACAGATTGCATCCTTGAAAGAAATCGCCCCCTTCTCGGCATACAGTCAAGGCTCGGTAGATTTCGGACAAAACCAAAGGGACTATCGTACTGGTAGCTTTTTTGATTGCAACATCGGCTATTCCTGCAAGATTTATCTCTATTTTCTTATCTTTGCGTGGACAAACCACAATCCCCAGGAACGTCGTTATGAACGCTAAAATTCGTCTAGTCTCCTACTTGGTTCTATTCCCATCGTGAGTTAGTCCTAGATTTGACTCTTCAAAACTCTGAGGAGTACCATACCGTTGATATAAGAATTGGAGAGCGCAACATCCTCCTGATAAATCATTATTTTGCACCTTCTGACTAATGCTCAGCAAATCCAGAAACCCATGTGGAGATACCGATCTTGGTGAAAGCAGGTATTGTCCTCTTAATTTTCCATTTAATCTTGCATAACCTGCAATCTCCTCTAGTGTGGGTGTAAGTTCAAAGTCAGCAAAACGGAACACATTGCGGGTTGGATCCCAAAACGATATCAGTGCCTCGATGATATCTTTCCTTGGCTTGATATTCAGTAGATTGACAAAACCTCCCAAAATCCTCTCCACTATCTTCTTACTACTGTCTTTCAAATCATTCCACCATATGTGGAGCTGTTGAGGGATCTCGCTAAAAATTGAAAATGGTTCATTCTGATTTGTGCTTATTCTGCACATTTATTAAGGTGATTAAAGAAAGAAAAACAACTTTGTTTTACTAAATTTTTTTTTATAATCTATAAAAGACTCAGTTTTCAACCACGGCCTTTCAACGCCTCGGGGACAAATATTTTAAGGCCGTGTGGGTTAATCGATCAAAATCTAAAAATTGACCCAACTGTGGCTGTTCATACAAAATCAGCCTTCCGGCGTCCCTTTCGGGAACATTCGGTTGTTTTTGACAACGGCATCACCGATTTATTTAGGAAAAATTAATTTCGATATTTTTTGGCTATTTTTGTGAAAAAGAAGTTGGAGCCGATAAAGGTTGCCTACGTATCTCACATCCTGGTGAGAATCAAACCCGCGTAGTTCGGTTTACTAAAAACAAACTACAATCTGTAAATGAAAACTATTTTTATTTTATTGAAAAACAAGTAAACTATTTTTTATTTTATTTTAAGAATAAAACACACACTATTTAAAAAAAACGTTTTTTTTTCTTTTTTTTGTTTTTTAAAACAAACTATTTTTAAAAAAAAAATCATTTGTTTTATATAAGAAAAAACCGGTCAACATGTAAGTCTGAAGCAAATAAATGCGTAAAACAAAGAGGATGCAGTAGGATAATTTTTTTATTTCAGGTTACCTGTCCTAGATGGACCCAACCCCCGTGTTGAGTCCCCTAAGTCAAATGTAACATGATGCAAATAAACGTTCCTACTAGGGATCCGGCATGAAGCTTTGTTATTCTAGGTTTAAAAATTTGGGTTTATTGTTCTAGACTTGGCTTACCCGAGCGGACAGCTCGAGCCGAGGAGAAGGCAGCAACCCGGGAATACAGAAGCTTCACCGGTTTTGCAACTTATCCAAACCTCGTTCTAAAGTGGGAATTAGACACTATATAGAAAAGAAGTCACACGAAGTGCACCCTTCTTCATGATTTAGAAGACTGAGAGAGGAGATTGGTTTCGGCACAGTTTATATGTACAATTCACAAAAATATCAAAGCGGTAAAAATAATATTTAGCACATTAAATACAAACATATAATAAAATCAGATGATAATAAGCCAAATATAACAATTATTTAAAGCTCGAATTCTTAAACCCTGAACCAGTGGTTCTGGGTCAGTTCTTCCCCAGCAGAGTCGCCAGAGCTGTCACACCTCCTTTTTCCGCAGGCCCGCGAGGGTGCGAAGGAGTTTTTCCAATTAAAGGACAATCGAAATGGAATTTATTCAATTAATTCAGAGTCACCATTTGGGAGATTTATGGTGTCGCAAGTCACCGGTTGAATCCCGAATCGAGGAAAAGAATGACTCTGTTTAACAGTCCGCGAACCAGAAATCCGGATAAGGAATTCTGTTAACCCGGGAGAAGGTGTTAGGCATTCCCGAGTTCCGTGGTTCTAGCACGGTCGCTCAACTGTCATATTTGGCTAAAGTACTTGATTTTAATACATATTATCCTATTCGTGCATTTTTAGAATTAGTTACCGCTTTTGTCAAATTATTTTATTTTAAGAAAATGAACGTCGTTTAAGGATATATTTTTGGATTACGTCACATGAAATGCACCCGAATCCTCAACACATTCTTATTCGATATTTTTTGGATTTGGATTTGGGTTGCATGAAATGCACACCCATAATAGGAAATTGATAATATTAAAATATGCGCCTAAAACATTTTCGCATTTTTTTTGTAATTTGCGGGGAGTCATGGAATTTGCTAAAATGGCACACCTCGAAATCTTAGGATCAACTCAAGATTAAATAAAGCGAGGGCCATGCAATAATCACTTTTGTTTGGTACGGCATACCTCAAATTATTCCAATTATGTATTTTTTTAATCATAAGTTACAAATTAACTATTATATCCCAAGGGAAAAACAATTTAAATCCAAAATAGAAAACTATGTAAGTTGCAACTTATTAAGAAATGAACCCCTAAAAGACAACTACTAAATTTCACTTCTAAAGCAATTAGCTAATTCGTTACGAATACTACTTTTAAAAATGAAGCATATGACTAAAGATTAATCAAATTAAACATCACTGACAAATTCATATACGCTTCTAAAGACAATTACCTAAATGATTGAAACTCATAATGACAAAATAAAAAAAATCAAACACACATTATTAATCTGCTTCGATAGCCCAATTGTAACTAAAATACTAATTTAGCATCTAATATGTTTATATGTCGTACCCCTTTTGCTATTAAAATACTAACATCATACTTAAACAAGAATTAACCATGCATAACTAATAAAAGAAATGAATGAGAAAATGAACCTTTCAAATTTACCAATTACTTCTGATTTTCGCCCCAAAATATAACGCTAATTCGACATTATCCATCACGTTACATAACAAATTACACCTTAACCAATTTTAATTCATGACTTGGGAACCATAGTGTGACTATTTGAACATCTATTTAATCCAACACAGATTTACCATTGTAAACAGAGGTATTGAGATTTCAAAATTAAATTCTAGTTGCTAACACAAACATACATCATAAAGTCCCCAACTCGATATCCAATTCTGGTTACTAACACAAGCATACATCAAAAATCCCCCAACTCAATATCCAACTCAAATCATTTACAGGTTTCATACATATAAGCTAAACAAATACACTGAAATTACTAATATTGATACTATTCTGGTTTTACCACTCCACAGTTCATAAGTTGAGAAATAAAACATAATCCAACAGTTTGCATCAGTCTAATTATACATTCAATAACAATTCACATTACATTGGTGACTAAACTTATCTATAATACAAGTCAGTAGAACAATTAAATCGAACTTAAGCTTCAAATTTTCATGTATATATCATGCTCAATGTTTCCAGCTTACAAATTGTCAAGGTTATAGCTGTGTACCTGGTATTTAGAATAGAGATAAAGAAGAAATAAATGTCAGCGGCAGCAGAATCAATGGTATGAACAACAGCAACAGCACAACAAGCAAAATCCCAGCAAAGAAACCAAATAACCAACAGATAGGGATTCCCAACAGATTAACCCAAACAAAGAACCAATCGAATAAAACGAACAGCAAATCTGGAGAACTAAAACAGCAAAACCAAACCAAATGCACTCAGAGAAAACTTCCACATGACTCTTTAAACAAACTATGTAAGAAATCTATCTGTTTTGCTCTCCTATTCTCTATATCAAAACTGTTTTTGAATCTCTGTTTCAAAATATCAAGAAAATGTATGAAAAGCTCTGTTTTTCTCAAAGTCTCCCTGTAACTCTCAATTCCAGATTTTCTTTTTTTTCTCCTCTTTAAAATCTGTTTTCAGCTTCTTTTATAGGCAAAGACGTTAGTGCACAAATTCTTCCAAATCCACCATCAGATTCTCTTTTTTTATTTTTTAATTAACCACTATCTTAGTGCCTTTAAAATAACTTTAGTAATACAATTTCTACCCTACCACTATTAGAAGATTCTTTAGTTGGTTCGGTAGATAATTAAACAATTCTTAGGCTATGGAATATTGATCAATATAGAAATCAATAGAGCATTAATTCATATTGTCCTCAAACTTCCACTGACTACTGACATGTTCAACAGAAAAGAAGAAAGCATCAAAATGTGATCCTTAATCACCATTACAACAAGATTAACATACTTACTTGAAAGCCAACAACTTTTATCACCAACTCGGCTAAATCAATCAAAGGTTTGAATCTGAATTATCACATCTTCTCAAAAATGAGAATCAACTACCTCAGAATTACCTATTCTGTTATTGTGCGCATTCGTAGTTACAGAATCTTCTTTCAACATTAAAGAATCTGTTGTTTGAATCACTTATTGACTCATGGTGATTGCATTTTAAGCTCAAAAATCATCCAAACAAACAGGGATATTCGCAAGAATCATGACAAGCACATCACTAATCCTTCATACAATAACCATACTGGATTGATATTGTAATTAAACCATAACAATAGGTGAAGACAAACAGAACAATAAACATTCGAGCATAATCTCGAATCAACAACCAGCAGCCTAATTCCTATTGAGTAAACTAATTCCTATTATGTATTCTAAGCTATTCATACTCGAATCAACAGAACACAACAGTTTCAATTCCAACAGAATTCCAAATCGGAAAGAACAGGTAAGCGAATGGTAAACATGAAGGGATAATTCACTATTGCAAAAAAAAATTATCACAAACAATAAGAAGAAAGAATAGATAAACCTGTTTAGCAAAATCTCTATATAATATCAACAGCACAAAGTTTTTGATTCCGAAATTTGAATGGAATAGCGGCTGAATCGTGGATATGTTGGAACTTCTGTCCATGGCCGTTGTTAGCGGTGTCGCCACTCGCCGTATCAATTTGGCGAAGCAACAACTTTGAGTGAGGAACAGGAATGCCGACTGAATTTAAAGCTGGACTCAACCATCGATTAAAAAAAATCGATATCGCATCGAACAAGTCTGTTGTTCCTTGTCATGCGGCGTGATTTTCCAGCCGGTTTCCGGCGATTTGAAGAAGTATGGGTCGAGAGACGAAGGGTTTGGGACTGTTCGTCGTTGTCAAAGAAAACAGCAGTCGGTAACGTTTGGTGTTCGGGCTGGGGTGATGAAGCTTCACCGGACAAGTTCATTACTTAGTTGAGGGTCATTTGGCTATGGTATTCGACGAGCAAGCGCGTTGTTTGGGTGGTTGAATGGTGGCGATGGAGGAGAAGAGAAGGAGGGGGTCGACTAGTGAGAGAAGGAGGGGTCTTTAGGGTTTGGGAAATTAGAAAAATGAAAGGGGGTTGTTTGGGTTAGGGGCAACCGGGTCGGGGCGGGTCGGCAGGTTTGGGCATGGGTATGGGCTGGTTTGGGTTATTTGGGCCTGATTTTAAACTCTTCTCTTTTGGCCTAGTTCCGATTTTGCTCTAATATATCACTTTTTCTTCTCTTTTAATCTTAATTCCTAATTTATAAAAAACAAAAATTCTAAAATACATCAAATTAATTTTAAAGAATACTAATTAAGTTCTAATAAAAATTTACACCTTAAACATCAATTAAAATTATAAATTACACAACTTTGACTAAAATATTAAAATGCAAAACACATCTCTTGATTTTAAATTTTTTATTAAACAAGCCACTTAACTAAATTCTAAATTCGAATGCAACATATATATTTTTTTTGTATTTTTCAATTAATTTAAACAAATAAACATGGACACACAAATGCAAACAATAAGAGAAAAATAACATAAAATCCACAAATATTGCAAACAACACGAAACTCTTTTATTTTAAATTTTTTGGGAGTAATTCTCATATAGGGCAAAAATCACATGCTCACAACACAAACCGATTGCGCCAGTCTCAAGTTAGATGCAGAGAGAATACCTTGCTATGGTCGATGGAGGAGTGCATGAGGGTGACGGTGCACTCTTTGTTTAGGTTAGTGGTTGTTGCGGCCAGTTTAGCCAGCCCGTCGGCTTCGGCGTTGTGTACCCTACGAACTTGTTTGAAGCGACATTCGTCGAATTGGGCCATCCGTTAATAGACCTCAACTTGATATTTCTGTATCCTTTGCTCCTTGATCTGATAAGTCTCGGCGACTTGATTTGCCACAAGTTGAGAGTCGCAATGCAGGATCAGTCGGCGGGCTCCGTACCTAGCGGCTAGTTTCAAACCTGCAATAACAGCTTCGTACTCCGCTTCATTGTTAGTCAACTCGGCGCATCGTATGGACTGGCGAATGACCTCGCCCGTAGGGACTTCGAGAACGAGTCCCAGTCACGATCCTGAGGCATTCGCGGCCCCATTAGTGTGGAGTATCCAGGGGTTGATGTTAGGAGCCGTTTGCAGGGCCTCCTTCTCTGCCTCAAGCGAGATTTTGGCACTGAAGTCGGCTATGAAGTCGGCGAGGACTTGCGATTTGATGGTAATTCTGGGGATATAGGTGATGTCGTGCTCGCTGAGCTCTATGGCCCATCTGGAGAGACGGCCCGACAGTTCGGGCTTGTATAGGATGCATCTTAGAGGGAAGGTGGTCACTACTCGGATGGGGTAGCATTGGAAGTAGGGTCTCAGCTTTCTGGAAGTCGTGACCAATGCCAATGCCAACTTCTCGAGGTGTGGGTACCGAATCTCGGCATCCACTAGAGTTTTACTAATGTAATAGATAAGTGATACCTGGCGAGATCCCTAGCATGTTTGCATGGGAAAAAGCAAATGTGTCTGCATGTTTAGTCAAGAATTCATGGTACTTATCCGGATTGACGAGTCTGTGACTGTTGTAGGCCTTCTTCTCGGGGTCGTTCTAATCTAGTTGAACCGGGTCGAGCTCCTCCAGCGTAGCTTTGCAGGCTTCTATGATGTCTGGATCCCTTATGGTGTCGGCCGTCGGGTCCACTTCGGTCCCCGACATGGATGATTGCTTTGCTTTCGCACTCGCCCCGCTTAGTTTCCTGGTGTGGGTGCAGTCTTGAGTTATCTTGTAACATTCTTGCATTGTGCGCGGCTCCCTTTTTTATGCTGAATATTTCCTATGGGGTAGGGAATTTGATCACTTGGTACAGGCTTGACGGGACCGCTCGTATGGCGTGTATCCATGGGCGCCCAATGATGACGTTGTAGGTTGTCTCCTGGTTCATCACGTGGAAGGTATTTTCCAGGGTGACACCCCCCGCGAGGATGGGTAGGGTCACCTCTCCTGATGTGCGCTCTAGTGCATTATTAAAACCAGTTAGAGTTATACACCTAGGGGTTATTCTATCCTCGAGTCCCATCTGTGAGAGGACTCTCGGATGAATGATGCAGGCGCCGCTTCCGTCATCGATCATGACTCTTCTGACATCGGTATCAATGATATGTAGAGTAATAACTAAAGCATCATAATGAGGGAAACACAAACCGTCAGCGTCAGACTTATCGAAGGTGATACTTCATTTGAGGTCATCGTACAGTTCGTGGGAGATGGTCCTCTTTTGTCGATGTGTGCTGGCGAATTTGATGTGATTAATGGTGATGTTGTCCCCTTCTCCGACAATCATATTCACCGTACGTGTCGGAGAGGGCGGCTTTGGGGATCCGCGCGCAAAATTAGTTTTCTCTTTGTCGCTGAGTAGCTCCTTTAGGTAACCCTGGTTGAGCATTCTGACGACTTCCTACCGTAGACCGATACAGTCTTTAGTCCGGTGCCCTTGTTCCTAATGGAACTCGCACAGGACGTTTGATTTCCTTGTGGCTGGGTCCAATTTCATCTTTTGGGGCCACTGCACCTTAGCGTCGAGCTTCTCAAGTGCGTACACTACTTCTGAAGGTGAAACACAAAAGTTATGGGAAGAAAGTAGAGGGGGCATACCTCGTTCGTTCCTGAGTGGGGCGAGGTGGCGTTGCACGTCATCTGTATGACGTGGGGGCAGAAACGAAGATCTTGTATAGGGTTGGTGTCGCTTCTTGCTGGGACGAGGGGGAAGTTCTCGGCGTCCCTCATGCCGCCGATCTCTTCTTGTATCCGGGTGCACGGTCGCCAGCCGTTGGGTTGGTCCGTTAAGATCCTCCTCATCTGCCCGTACCTCGGCGCAGTAGGCGTTATGGATCTTGTCCCAGGTCGTGGGATGGTACTTCATGAGCCGGCTTAGCAGTTTTTTGGTAGCTCTGGAGCCGTCCCTGCTAAGTCCATTCTGGAAGGCCGCTACCGCCATTCCCCCCGACACATTTGGCAGGCTCATTCTTACCCTATTGAATCTGGCAAGGAAGTCTCGGAGGCCTTCGCCTGCGGTTTTTCTAACGGTGAATATGTCGTTCACCCTCGTTTCCACTTTCTTAGCGCCGGCATGTGCAGTGATGAACTTGTCCGCCATTTCCTCGAAGGTTGAGATTGCTTTGGCAGGTAGTTGAGAGTACCAAGTCAGCGCTCCTCCGGCTAGTGTTTCGCCAAACTTCTTCAGCATCACTGATGGTACCTGTTCTTTAGACAAGTCATTACCTTTTACGGCGGTGACGTAGTGGATGAGGTGATCCTCGAGATCAGTGGTTCCATCATACACCTTCAAGTAGGGGGCATCTTGAAGGTTTTTGGAATGGTTTAGGGTGCTGCTTCTTCGGAGTAGGGTTGTTCCACAAACCTTCCTACATCCCGTTTGGGTAGTAGTTTAGGCGCCCCGGGAATCTTATCAACCCTATCTTGGTGCTCCTTCATCTGGTCGCGGAGGGCCTGGTTTTCGCTTTCCATTTCCTTCATTTTTCTGAGGATGGAGGCTAATGTATCATCATGTGTTTGCGTCTCGATGAGTTGGCCATTGGTCTATGTTTATTCATGTTCGTCTGTCGCGGTGGTGTTGCTCGTTGTTGGTACTGCATTCCCGTAGCCTTACGATGGCTTTTCCACTAGGCTGCTCAGGGTGCTGGTCAGCCATTCTTCCAGTAGCCTCTTGACTGCTGGAGGTGCCTCTTTTGGATTGGAGGTGTCCCTTTCTTGCGGGGTAGTGGGGTTCCCAAAGGGGGGAGGAGAGGCCTCTGCTTCAGGCGCGACAAAGGGAGTAGCGTTGATGGCTGCGCTACCACCAGCCTCGTTCATGGAACTCAGGAGGTTTGTGGTAACTTCTGCCACAACCTTGGATCGTGTGTTATTTTCGGCCATTTCCAAACTTTTTCCGATGATCGGATCTTGCGAATGTATACTACAAGTTTGATTCTCGAATTCCCCACAGACGGCGCCAAATTGTTTGGCTCAAAAGTTGTTGAACACTCTTGAGCAAATCAATCAATATAAATGAAGGGTCAATCGGAATCAATGGTAATATATGTTGAAGATCGATCATTGGATTTGTATATATGTTATCCTTATGAAAAGATGATGAAGTATAATCAAGTATAAAGAATAAAATGAGCAATAGAATGATAACAGTAGAGAGAAAAATGGTAGAGAGAGAGAGTTGTATTATTAATGATCAATAATACATTTTTTACAAATGAGGGGGACCCTCCTTTATATAGAGGAGCGGTCCCCTCGCCAACATATTACATCGCCTTGAGGCTACTACTATTATAGCGGAAGTACAAAAAAAGGGAAGTCGGGGACGTCCACCTGGACTGGCTTGTCGACGCGTCGCTATGGACGAGGGCATATCCTTCTCGACATGCGGCCATACGGGAGGGCGTCTCCAAATATCGTCGACCTTGTAAGGAGGCGGCCCCGGACTGCATTACATCTGAGTCGGTCGTGCTTATGTACGTACTTGCCTTATTTTACATCCGATTTGCCCCCATACAAATACGTTATTGTGAATTAAATTAAGAGATAAGAAGAAGTACGGTTTGAAAACTGGAAAAATTAAGTGCTTACGACAATAAATGGGAGTAAATTGGATTTGGAAGTGTTGTCTAGCTCATATATTTTACAATAGTTCTCTTAACCACGGCCCTCATGTAATTTGTTTTAATCCTTAGAATTCGAGTCATGCATCTATTTGAATTTCTATGGTCCTAGCAAAGTTACAAACGCGTAGTTGTTTTAGGCGCGTATTGTAAATAATCTATTTTTCTAAAATTCGGGTGTACATTTATTTGACCCAAATTTCAACGATATTAAAATATGTTAGAAATCATGGGTGCATTTATGTAACGTGGTTCGATACGTGTTTTAATAATGTTGTAATTTTCTCCAAAATGAATAAAAGCGGTTAAAAATTAAAATTTGCATACAAATTCATAATTGTTTAAAATTAGATAATTAGGCAAATATAACAGTTGAGCGACCATGCTAGAACCACGGAACTTGGGAATGCCTAACACATTCTCACGGGTTAACAAAATTTCTTAGACGAATTTTTGGTTCGCGGACTGTTAAACAGAGTCAATTCTTTCCTCGATTCGGGATTTAAACCGGTGAATTGGAACACCATAAACCTCACAAGTGGCGACTTTGAATTCTTTAAATAAATAAATTTTGTTTCGATTGTCCTTTAATTGGAAAAACTCTCTTTATTATGCTCTTGCAAATGTGTAGTAGTAAAAGGAGGTGTGACAGTTCTGGCGAATCTGCCGGGGATGGGTAACCCAGAACCACTGGTTTGAGTCTAGAACATATACCCAAGATTTAAACTTAGAATAACTCGACCTTATAACGGATCCCTAGTAGGTACGTATGTTTGCATTATGTGCATTTGACTTTGGAGGCTCAACACAGGGGTTGAGTTTGTCTAGGACAGGTGTACCAAAAATGAAAACAGACAATCGTGATGCATATCCACTCTTCATATTGTATAGGTCGTTATTCTTGTCACAAAGCTCCCTAACTCCTCTACATCTCTTTCTCCGGCCGACGCCTCTTTTCTTCTTGTTCAAGGGCGGCTCCTTAAAATGAGTGGCCTAAAGCCAAATTTTAAAAAGAGGCCTTATACTTTTTAATTTAGTATGTATACACATATATGCAAAAAAAATAATCTTGCCATTTTTTTCATACTGATTGTTTAAAGTATATATTCTTACATGACATAAAGTCTTTAACTTCACATAGTAATATTATTATTTATATTGGAAAATAACAATTTAAATAAATGAGATATTAGACATGTATTTACAATATGTCACCTTTGATATAATTGTAAAAATATATTTACTAATATGAAGATTTAAGTAGTTTAATTTAAAGTTTTAAAATATTTTATTGTTAAAAAGTAGACACCTTTATTTTTCTTTATTTTTTTTTCTTTTTTTTTTTCCTTTTTTACAATTTTTATACTTTTCTTTTTCTACAACATTAATATTGTCTAATTTGAAATAAAATTTTAAAATTCATTATTAAAAATTTTGGGAGTCCTAAATCGAGGCTTTACTAGTCTCCTACAGGAGCCACTTGTCTGCACCTGATATTCTCAATCAAATTTATAAAGTCTCATTTAGGAAAGGCAATAATGGAAAGAACATTAAAGGCAGTGAGTGTGTCATTCAGTTACCAAATGTGAATAAAGTTGGTTGAACAATACGTTCATGATGGAGATATAGTTTATAAATAATTGTTGATCGTCAATGAGTGCGGGTCAACAGAACTGGTGGCCTAAAACCAAAATATATTAAAAGACCCTCAAACGTCTTTTGACGAAATCCATATTATATTGAGATACAAAAAAATTACATGACTGTGATATAGTGGTGAGAGTGTAACTCATGATGTATGAGTTTGTCGCACATCATATGTTATTGAATTGATCTTCCCCTAAATGAAAATGGTAAAAGGTGACCCATTATCTGTCATATTTTGAATCTTTCAACATTTGTCTCGGGAATTTCTTAGTTAAAAAAGATGAAATTCAAAAGAACTTGCTTTCTAGTGTGTGGATCAATGACAAAAAGGTTAATTTAGAAAACTTGAGTTGAAATTAAAAAGTAAAATCATGAGAACTGTGAGCACATGATTTTTGCCTCACACAAATCACTCCCAAAATTTAAAATAAAACAATATTTCCTTTTGTGAATTTTATGAATTTTCGTGATATTTTCACCTATTGTTTCATTTGTGTGCGCACGTTTATTTGTGTAAATTAATGGAAACTACACAAATAAATTATATTTGTATTTAGGATTTAATTTCATAATTAGAATTAATTAAGTAAATGGTTGTCTTACAAGAATGAACAAAAATCACAAAAAATAACGTACTTGGCATTTTTAAGTGTTTATTGTCAAATTGTGTACTTTTCTTTTAAATTTAGTATTTAGCTATTTTGTGATAATTTCCATTTTAAAGTTAATCAGTATTTTAGGACAATTTGGTCAAATATTAATCTTGATTTGTAGTTTATTTAATTAGAATTGTAGAAAATAAAAGTGAATGAAAATGATTAAGAAGACATGAGATTGGGCCCAAAACAAATTCAATTTTAAAAGGCCCAAACCAAATACCCTGTACCCGGTCCAAATCCACACCAAAAGATTGGCCCAGGCCCGTCCCCAATCCAGCCCGTCTCCACACCCTCTAAAACGACGTCGTTTATGTTCTTTTGATCCAAGCCGTTGAATTAATCCAATCGAATAGTCCAAAACACATTCCCATACCCGTATTCCACCCCGACCCATTCCATCAGAGACCGATCTGGTCTCAAGGGTGCCTAAACGACACCATTTTATTATATGGTTTGATCTAAGCCGTTGATCTCATTTGATCGAACGACCTCGATTTAATCCCCACCCCAGTATATAGTCGTCCCAATGAACCCAGCCCACGTAGGACCCCCCTCTTCACTCATCTGTCTAACCCTAGAGACGACCCTGTCTCTCACCACCTCACTCCGCTAATCTCCGCCCACCGAAAATTGCTTCTGGTGGTCCAGTGGCCTCCACCTTAACACGAAATATTCCCTTCAACCTTCTCTTCCCAAATATCCAAACCCCTTCATTCGAATCACAACCAAATCCGTCGAATACCGATTTGAATTGATGAACCCTAGCGCCGCCCCAAGATTCCCGGTGGCGACGCCACCTCGAAACAGTCCCGAATCAACACCCTATAATTCTCTCACCTTCCTCTACCACAATCCCTAACCCGTTTCCTTCGAACATCGCTCGGTCTACTCGAATTCTAAATCCAGAAGTTTGAGTCCTAAAAGCCAAGTCCGAAAACCTGAGGCTCCGGAAATGTAAAGAATGATTTTATCATTCAATTAAGATCTTTCACTTGTTCTTAACAAAGAACAAATGATTGACCTTATTTGGTGATTCAATCGAAAGGCCAATCAAGGTAGAAGCTTTGACCTGGTGAGTTTTCTTTTACCCTTTCTTCTTTCTTCATCCAGTATTATTCATTGCTTTTTTCTCCTTCTTCTGCTTCTATGTTTGTTTCGAATGGCAATATTGTCTGTGTTGAACTTGTTAAACTTTTCGAACCTGATTGCTCCTTTTAGACTATCTAGTGCCTATTCTGCAGTCTTTCAGTTCTCGAATTGTTATTTGCTATTCTTAATGTTTATTTTTTAGATTATAGCATTTGGCTATTAATTAGATTATATTGGACCTTTGACAGTTTGATTAATTTTTATTCCAGTTTGGATGTTAGCTTAAAATAAATAAACGGTTGATTTACTTTTGTACTCGAATTAGTTTTCTGATTTCTGGTCTGGTTTTGGGTACAAAGTTGAACCATCCTGTTAGGACTGTGCCATTGGTTCAGATTGACTCATAGTTAGTCTTGGACTGTCGGGGTAATAACATGAGTATTCATTGGGGGTAAAATGGGTAGTCTAACCTTAGGTAGTTAACAGGGGTTTTACGAAGTAATTAGCGGAAGCTTAGGGGTCAACCTAGATAGTATATAATTCAGAGATAATGGAGGTAATGGAAACTACACTCTTGCTGATTTTAAGGACTACAATAAGCATTACTGATTAAATGAAAAGGCACCAGGGTAATGGGGTAATTGAAAACTTAAAAGATAAGGGTTAGTGGGAAAGACACATGGAATGCTTATTAAAAGGCTGTAAATCTGTCATTAAGGGGGCAATTTTTGAACACATAGAAGTAGAGACAATTTTTTTGAACATTCTAAAAATTGGAGAGAGTTTTGATTCTAATTATTAAGAGAGTAGAAGCAACATTCTGAAAAGTTAGAGAGTTTAGAGAGATTTGAAAACTGGAAATACTGAAATAAAAAGGCTAAGAGTTAAGAAGAAGATATTGTTTCATTAACTTGTCAACAATTTTGATTCATTTTCAGTTTTCTGAAACTTCTTTTGATTCATCTTGGGTATAAGTGAATTAAATTTGGGATTTTCAAAGTTTGGTTTAAAGTTGTTGTTACTGTTTCATCTCAAACTTCTTATCTGAGTTGATTTGTTGAAGTTACGATTCTGCTACTGCTATTGCTGGTGTCAATTTTTGCTACTGATTCCTCACTTTTGTGTTTCTTTTCATATCAGGCATTTTCAGCTTAATGGATATTACTTAAAGTTGTAGAGTAGAGTTCGAACCTGAAATATACTGAGGGCTCATTGGTGCTTAACTTTAATTTTCTTTCTTCCGTTCACCTTATGTATACACGTGTTGTTAAAAGATTAGAATTGTTTTAATCAGTATATTTAGCATGAGTGCCATATCAAGCAGGAATTTGAAGTCCTTCAGTCATGTTTCCTCTATTGGGTTCAGTTTCATGTAAGAATGTCCATAAGTGAAAAATTACTATGATTTTGTAATAGCATCAATTTTAGGATAATTTGAATGGACTGTTAGCATTAGAATGTCATATGACTGGAGTGGTTTTATGATAGTTCTTTAACAGCTTATTGAAGGCTCTAGCTTTGTGGGTTCTCTGCTATAGATCACTCAGTTTGTCTTAAAAAGTCTTAATCATAGTTTTAGGTTGATATATCATAAATTTTACTTGGTTCTAGTTGCAATTAGTTAGTGCTTTTAATATGATTTGTGTTTAATTATCCAAAAAATGGAAATGCTATTAGTTGTTGTATAAAGCTCTGTTCATACAAGCTCTGTTCATTTGTATGGTCGGACGAATGCGAGGAGAGCTTTCAGAAGCTCAAGACAGCTTTGACCGCAACTCCGGTGTTGGTTTTGCCATCAGCTTCAGGTTCTTACACCATGTATTATGATTATTTGAGAGTTGGTATCGGATGTGTGTTGATGCAGGAGGGTAGAGTTATTGCATATGCTTCTCGTTAGTTGAAGCCCCACGAGAAGAACTACCCTATACATGATTTGGAGTTGGCTGCCATAGTTCATACTTTGAAGATTTGGAGGCATGGCGTATCTTGTGAGGTATATATTGATCATCGCTACCTTCAACATTTGTTCAAACAGAAGGATCTTAATTTGAGGCAGCAGAGGTGGCTTGATTTACTCAAGGATTATGACATTACCATTTTGTATCATCCGGGGAAGGCCAATGTAGTGGCCAATGCTTTGAGCCAGAAGGCGGTGAGTATGGGCAGGTTGGCGTACATTCCAGTTGGGGAGAGGCCCTTTGTAGTTGATGTCCAGGCCTTGGCCAATCGGATGGTGAGATTAGACATTTCAGATCCTAGTCGGGTGTTCGCTTGTGTGGTTTCTCGGTCTTCCTTGTATGACCGCATCAGAGACTGCCAGTATGATGATCCGTATTTACTTGTCCTTAAAGACAGGGTTCAGCATGATGATGCTAGGGATGTAACTATTGATAGTGATGGCGTATTGATGATGCAGGGTTGAGTTTGCGTGCTTAATGTGGACGGGCTTCGGGAGTTGATATTGGAGGAGGCCCACAACTCGCGGTAACTATTCATCCAAGTGCCATGAAGATATATCAGGATTTGAGACAATATTACTGGTGGAGAAGAATGAAGAAGGATATTGTGAGTTATGTAGCTCGGTGTCTCAACTGTCAACAGGTCAAATATGAGCATCAGAGGCCTGGTAGGGTACTTTAGCGGATGGATATTCCAAAGTGGAAGTGGGAGATGATTACTATGGATTTTGTGAGTGGTCTCCCTTGTACCTCGAGGAAGTATGATTCGATTTGGGTGATTGTGGATCGGCTGACCAAGTCCGCGCACTTCATTCCAGTGTTTACTACCTATTCTTCGGAGCGGCTAGCAGAGATTTTCATCCGGGAGATTGTTCGGTTGCATAGGGTCCAAGTTTCTATCATCTCAGGTAGGGCCACTCACTTTACTTCCCAGTTTTGGAGGACTTTTCAGCGAGAGTTGGGTACACAGGTAGAGTTGAGCACAATGTTTTATCTTCAGACGGATGGGCAGTCCGAGCGTACCATTCAGATATTGGAGGACATGTTGCGTGCCTGTGTTACTGGTTTTGGGGGTTCTTGGGCTAAGTTCTTGCCGCTTGCAAAGTTTGATTACAACAACAGTTATCATTCCAGCATTCAAATGGCACCGTATGAGGCCTTATATGGGAGATGTAGATCTCTGGTTGGTTGGTTTGAGCCCGACAAGGCTAGACTATTGGGGACAAAGTTGGTCCATGATACCTTGGATAAGGTGAAAGTGATCCAGGAGAGACTTCGTACAGCTCAGTCTCGTCAGAATAGTTACGCGGATTAGAAAGTTTGAGATGTATCTTATATGGTGGGCGAGAAGGTCTTGTTAAAGGTTTCGCCTATGAAGGGCGTTACGCGGTTTGGAAAGAGAGGGAAGCTGAGTCCGAGGTTCATTGGGTCTTTTGAGATACTTAGGAGGATTGGGGAGGTGGCCTATATGCTTGCTTTGCCACCTAGCTTGTCAGGGGTTCATCCGGTATTTCATGTATCTATGCTCCGGAAGCATGTTCGGGACCCGCCTCATGTTTTAGACTTCAGCACAGTTCAGTTGGATGAGGATTTGACATTTGATGTGGAGCTAGTGTCTATTATGGGTCGTCAGGTTCAGAAGTTGCAGTTGAAGGATATTGTTTCAGTGAAGGTACATTGGAGAGGTCGGCCCATGGAGGAGGCTATTTAGGAGACCGAGCGGGAGATGCGAAGCAGATACCCTCACTTGTTTTAGGCTCCGGGTATGTTTCTTGACCCGCTCGAGGACGAGCGTTTGTTTTAGTTAGGAAGGATATGACGACCCGGCCTTCCGTCACGTGAGTTACAACCCCGTTTTCCCTATATTGTGTTTCTCTATGATTCATTATTGTTATTTGAGGTGATCGACTCGAATTGGATTGGTTTTAAATGGAAATGAAACACTTAGTCTCTTAATGGAAAGCTTGTTTTGGAAAGGTCAACTGAAAGTTGACTATTTAGTTAGAGGGCTCAGATGTAAATATCGGTGATTCGGTTAGCTTCGGGGGATGATTTGTGACTTAGCGGTGTGATCAGAAGTGATTTTGAAGGTCATGTGTAGAATTAGGATTGAATTGGCGAAGTTAGTATTTTGGCGAATTCCGGTTGGTAGGTGAGATTTTGATCCTAGCTCCGGAATGGAATTCCGATAGTTGATGTAGCTTCGTTAGGTGATTTTGGATATGTGTGCAAAATTTCAGGTTATTCGGACGTCGTTTAGTTGCATTTTTTATCGAATGTGAGTTTCGGAAGTTTTGCTTGAACTTAGGCTTTGATTTGAGGAAATTTGATGGCTTTTATTCTAACTATAGTGTTTTGACGGTTCGAGCGAGTTTGAGTAAGGTAATGGGTCACATCTGTGTTTTTAGTTGAGGTCCCGGGGGCCTCGGGGTGAGTTCGGGGGGTTAAACGGAGAGTTTTAGAGTTTTGGCATGATTTGAGGTTGCTGGTATCTGGTATTTCTGCATCTGCGGAAAAGGGACCACAAAGGCGGTTCCGCAGATGCAGTAGGGAAGATCGCAGGTGCGGTTTTTGGGGCTTTGGAATTTTCCGCAGAAGCGGACTAGGGACCGCTAAGCAGTCACCATGGAAACGGTTATGGGCCACAGAAGCGGTCCTGGGTGACTGAAGGAAAACTGCAGATAGAGTGGAAAGGCCGTAGAAGCGATAACCACAGAAGCGGTATGTTTGTCGCAAAAACGAAAAGGCCTGGGCAAAACCCTTTTAATTTAACCTTCGCGAATTTTTGAAAGAACACAATATTTCCACTTCGCACTAAAAGGGTTTTGGGCGATTTTGAAGAGAGTTTCGCGGGATTTCACTTGGTATGGATTCTTGGACTTAGAATACGTTATTATGGAGTAAAATCATGGATTAACACTGAAAAATCCAAGGAATTAAAGGTTAAAAATGGAGGTTAGGGCTTTAAACTTAAGAGAGCTAAACTAGGGATTTGAGGGGTCAAATGGACTCCGATTGTTGTGGATTTGATATGTATAGACTCGTGGCGAGATAAGGAATATTTTGGTATAAACTTTTTGAGTTTAGAGAAGTGGGCCGGGGCTCGGGTTTTGCTAGTTTCGAGATTTTTGCTATTTCTCGATTGTTTTCGATTGGGTATTGTTCCCTTAGCCTATTGTGATGTATTCCTCATGGTTTTGACCAGATTCTGTGCACGAGGAGGTTGATTTGCGAGGGAAAGGCATATCGAGCTAGACTTGTGGCCGTCTTGAGGTGAGTAATTGATGTAAATGTTGTTTTGAGGGTTTGAAACCCTGGACTTTCATATCGTGACGCTATATTGAGGCGTGACACGCATTATATAACGAGTGCAGGGTCGTTTACTGATGCGGATTGTGACTTGGTCCATCCCGAGTGTTATTTCCACTATATTGGCGATTGTGATGCATATCTTATCACTGTGAATTGCGCTTATTGCCATGTTTGGGGCCTTGTGCCAACCTGTAGAATCCTTAGGGGATTTTCTTTGGTTTTCCTCACTTGTTTGCATAAATCATACTCTCAGTCATGCTTTCAACTATTGAAATAAAATAAGAACTATGTTTTTAATCATGAATATTAACGGAAAAGGTATGAGGGCTGAGATCCGTTTAGTGTGTCATACCCGAGTAGTTGTGAACTTATTTGACTGAGATGGGTCAAGGACCCAATAGTGAAGATGATTTTCCTTATTATGGATCGGGCTGCACGCCGAATCGATGATATATTTATATTGAGGCCGAGAGCCTGTTTTACACCACGAGATAGGTGATATTGCGCTTGGGCTGTAGGAGCCCCTCTAGAGTCTATACACACACCAGTGAGCGCCATCGACGTTAAATATGTGGAACAGGCTGCACGCCGCAACAGGTACTAGAGAGTATCGGTATATGTATTGCATCTTATCATGCATTATTTCCTTAATTGTATTACAATTTTACATGTGTACACTGATTCTGAACTGTTATATATAGGTTACCTTGTGCATTTACTGCATTTTCTTACGTTCAGAATGTATTTATATTTATTACTCACTGGGTCAGAGTACTCACTTTACTCCTTGCAACTTACATGTAGATCCAGGTTCTTCTCAGGCATAGTAGATCCTGTCTTGGATGAGCAGAGTTAGTCCTTCGGGAGCATCGAGGTAGTTGCACTGCCTTTGTAGCCTTAGATTTCTCCCCTCTATCCCTATCTTTTGTTTTCCCTATTATCGTATTTTAGACAGACTTTGTAGTAGGATGTCATTATATATGTAGAGGCTCATGTTCGTGACACCGGGTCCATGGTTGGGATGTATTTCATATTTTGTTAAACTTCTGCATTTTATCAGTATTTCTATATCTTGATTTAAATGGTTTTGGTGATTCACTATTTTAAGTATCTAACCCTGGTTATCAATTGGGTTAAGTATTGGAAATGGTTGGGCTTGCCTAGTAATGTGTTGGGCGCCATCATGACCGGGTTGGGGTCGTGACAATTTCAAATTTATAAATCAAAGTGATTGGCATATTGAGACTGTAAATGAAAAGAAGATTGAATATCTTTATATTTCTATAATTATACCGGGTAAATATGAAAGGTTACCTGATCTTCTTTCTATTTGTACTACATAAATATAAGAATAATGCTGGAATCATATGCCACTAGTAAACTAGAAATTTACTAAAATAAATATTAGTGGCATGACTGGTTGACCACCTCGATTCAATTATAATGCGAAAAATTAATTGAGAATTACATTGGCATATATCGAAGAATAAAAGATTCTTCAAGAATTCTCGTGTGCTGCTTATTCTCATAATATACTTGTTAAGGTTGGGATTGAATCCTTTGATTTCTGGAACGAATAAAAGGTGATAAATATATGGGCCCAGTCACCTGCCATGTGGACCACTTACTATTAAATGATTTTAATAGATACATCTATTCTATGATTACATGTGCATTAGTTATCAACTTACAGTTTGGCTTTTGCAAGATTGTGTGCTCAAATTATTAGAGCACAGTTCCAAAATATAAATTAGGATGATTTATCTTGATAATACTGGTTTAAATCAGAGTTGGTTTAGCAAAAATTGTATGCCTCCAATTATAGCTAAATCATTGGTTATGAGAACAAAACTCCCAAAAATAAAATTTTAGTATGAGGAGTATTATTTAATATACAACAACACTTGTATGCATCTAGCCAAGTTATGAACATTTCTCCCTATCACAATCGGTTCAGGATCAGGACCCAAATAATTTCTATATAAAAATATGGATATGCTATATGATTTAATTATGCCATCACAATACACAGAGATGAGTTCTCAAAGATGGTTGAGAAATGTGTTGGTAATCCTAACGTTAGGGGGAGAAAATGGACAACTAAGAAAGTGCTACGTGAAATGAATTATTATGAATACATATAGATCCTCGTACAAGAAAATATGAACTTAAAGTTCAAGTGATAATTAATGTATTAATTATTGCCAGACGCATTTGCTGGCCCAAAGCTAAATGTCATATTACAACTGCTAATGATCCAAATAGATAAAGTCCATGAGGGACATAGTCTATGGCACACATGAAGCATAACAGACCAGTTGATTCTAAAGATAAAAATCCTTGAAGAAGGAGAGGGACAAATGTTTGAGATGGTCATAATAACGAGGCAAGTACTCTAGAAGAGCACCATGGCATAACACTTCATAAGACCTCGTGGGAGAGGCTCAGGTACCTCATAATAATGAGATAAAAAGATCTCAATTAGTTATATTTTTATTGGGTAATAATGGAACCGATATAAAATGATAGTCGACAATATTGTTAACATAACGTAGCGCTTAATATTATTAATATTGACGAGGATCTGGAGCTCAAATCTGTCATGAAATTTGGACAGATAAAGGATTGGCCAAATAAAAAAATATGCAATGAAAATTAACTTCACTTGAAAAAAATGTGAAGTTGGGTTGATAGTCCCAACACCTGAAAGTATAAAGCCAATGTAGGTATAAATGTGTTCTTGTGCAACAAGTTCAAGTCGACAAACATAAAGACGACTTGTGATACAAGAACATTAGTAAATATCCTCACATTGATTATATGAAGACATGTTCTCTTATGGTGGATATAATCATTTCAGGTTTTAATATGGCAATATATGAAAAACTTGATATACGTATAGTGGAAATCATTGAAGGATTTAAATTGTCTTGGAGCATATTAAGGTTTCCAAGAAATTTATTAATTAAAGCTTCAAAAATCCTTATCGGATTGAAACAATTAGAGGGCATGTGGTATAATTGCCTGAGAGAGTACCTGTTGAAACAAGAGTACAAGAATGATTCAAGTTGTCTTTGCGTCTTTACAAAAGGATTTAGATCTAAATTTGTTATAATAAATGTGTATGTTGATGATTTAAATATCATTTGAACCCCTGAGTAGCTTCTTAAAGCAGTAGACTATTTAAATAAAGAATTTGAAATGAAAGATCTTGGAAAGATAAAATTTTATCTTCGTCTACAAATCGATTATATGAAAGATGAAATTTGTATCCATCAATGAACATACACTGAAAATATTTTAAAGCGATTATATATGGATAAAGTACATCCATTGAGTACTCCGATGGATGTGAGATCACTCGATATAAATAAAGATCCATTCCAACTTCATGAAAATAATGAAGAACTTCTTGATCTTAAAGTACCATATCTTAGTACAATGATGCACTAATGTATCTTACTAACACTACAAGGTGTGGTATAATATTTCCAGTTAATGTCTTAGCAAGATATAGGTCTACTCCTACAAGGAGAAATTGGAGTAAAATCAAACACATATTGTGTTATCTAAATGTGACTATCAATATGAGCTTATTTTATGGCAATGATTGCAATCCAGATCTTGTTGATTATGACGATACATGGTATTTATCTAACACACATAAGGTTTGATCACAAATAACTATGTGTTTACATGTGGAGACATTGCCATATCTTGCCGATCGACTAAGCAATCAATCGTGGCTACTTCATCTAATCATGCTGAGATAATTGTTATTCATGAAGAAAATCGAGAAATAAGGTCTATAATACATCTTATTCGAGACAAATGTGGTTTGAAGTGTGGTAAATGTGACGACCCAAAGGGTCATCACCTATTTTTCTCATTTGTTCCGCACTTCCGAAGGCTTGAAAATCTCATTTTATATTACCTCGATTTACGTGCATAGTCCGGGCATGTAGCCAGAAAAAAATTGTGTTAGAATATGTGAATTCTATGGAAAATTTGAAGAAATTTGATATTAATATTGATATAGTTGACTTCGATCAACATTTTTGGTAATCGGACCCGGACCCAAGATCGGATGGTCCTGGAAGGTCCGTAGAAAAATATAGGACTCGGGCATGCGTCCGGAGTCGAATTCTGAGGCCTAGAGCCCAAGATATGAATTTTTCTTTTAAATTATTTTTTCTGAAATTATTAAATGAAAATGGATTAAAAGACCATGGTATCGGGCTCGTATTTTGGTTCCGCTGCTCGGTACAAGTCTTAAATATTATCTAAGTACTTCCTGTAAAGTTTGACGGCATTTGAACGTCGTTTGATGTGTTTTGAACCATGAGTTCCAAATTTGAAAGTTTATGAAGTTTAAAATAAGAAATCATGAATTTGAGGCTTGATTCTATGAAAACGATGTTATATTGGAGATTCGATCGCGCGAGCAAGTTCCTAGTATATTTTTGAGGTTGTGTGCATGTTTGGTTTGGAGCCCGAGGGCTCGGGTAAAGATTTGATAGGCCGTTAGAGCACATTTTGAAAAATAACACAGCTGATATCTTCGCAATTGTGAAGTGTCCCATAAACAGCCAAGGTTCGCAAAAGTGAACATTACTTCGCAAATGCGAAGAGGCCCAGGAATGTTCCTGGTTCACAAATGCGAACAACAGCTCGCAGATGCGAAGTAGTCCCCAAACGTCTTAGGTTCGCAAATGCGACCAAAGTGTCGCAAATACGAGTGCCACAGTTTTGAGCTTAGTTCGCAAATGCGAACAGATTCTCGCAAATGCGAGTTCCGCGGTCAGGACCTGCTATGTTCACAATTCCCATATCCGCAGCTGTGCAATCTGATACTTAAATGAATTTTAAATCCTTTTTCTCCATTCTTTCAAAATCCAACACACCACACACGATTTTCCAAGAGCAATATCACTCAAAATCACTTGTAAGTCAATTTTTACTTAACTCTTTCAATTTCTAACATCATTAAACATGTTTTCCATGAGAAATCAAACGGTTTTCATGGTTGAAATTGTTGTTTTTGGGTATAACCTAAGTTTTTCATAAATTGGAAAATTGGACCTCGATTTAAGGTCCGATTTCGAAACAAATCATATAATTGAACTCGTGAGGGAATGGGTAACCGGATTTTGGTCCGAACCCCGAGTTTCGACCATGTGGGACCGGGGGCGTTTTTGAAAATTTTGGGTAAAACTTTGAGAAAACCATTTTTATGCATCCAAACCAATTTACATAGTATTTATTAAAGTAATTGAACCAATTGTGATTAGATTCGAGCAAGTTGAAGGTTGAAATTCGAGGTAAAGCGATAGTTGAAGGTTAATTGGACTTCAAGGCTTGAGGTTAGTGTTTGGTCTATCCTAGCTTGAGGGAATAGGATTGAATGTGCTAATTGCTATGTGATCGAGTGCGGTGTATAGGCTGTGGTGACGAGCATCTATACACTGGCGTCTAGCATGACCGTGAGTCGTTTGTTGACATATATTGTGAGTTAATGTAGGGTGTTTTTAAGTCATGTTCTTGAACCCTTGCTGGGTTGTAAAGTTGATTATTATTTCCCTTGCTGGGACTTTACTGTGATGATTATTGTTTCCCTTGCCGGGACGGTTCATATTATTTATTTCATTCTTTTGCCCTTAACTGTGATTGTTATTTGGATGAGGAAGAGTGATAATGCACGAAGGGTGATGTCGTGCCATTTTTACTTATGTTCGCACGAAGGATCATTCCGTGCCTTGTTTTACTGATTATGCACGAAAGATCATTCCGTGCCATGTTTATGATTATGCACGAAGGAACATTCCGTGCCGTTGTTATTTAAACCATGCACGAAGGATCATGTCGTGCCATAGATGTGAGGATGAGAGTAAAAACACGAAGGGTGATGCTGTGCACTTTTATTTGCTTATTTGGTGAGGATGAGAGTAAAAGCACGAAGGGTGATGCTGCACTTTTATTTAATTATTTGGTGAGGATGAGAGTAAAAGCACGAAGGGTGATGCCGTACAACCATTTGAATTCCTTGCTTTGGTGATAACTGTTTTTACTACACACTGATTCTCTTTACTGATTTATTATATGCTACTAATTGTGTTCCCAAGCATGATACCACCTTTGTTAGTTGTGTTATTCGAAAATTCTGTTATTTTGTGGTATATACATATATATAGAACTGCACAGGTTTATGTGAGTGCCTAGTCCTAGGCTTGTCACTACTTCGCCGGGATAGGCCAGGCACTTAGCAGCACATGAAGTCGGATTGTGCTGATACTGCACTTCTGTGCGTTTTTGCACAGGTCCAGGTTTTGAGCAGGAGCAGCAGCAGCAGCAGCAGCAGTAGAGTACTAGTGGGATTTCTGTACTTCCGAGACCGAGATATCATGCAGGAGTCCGTGAGCCCGGCGTCTCCTCTATTTATTTTGTTATTGCTGTAGTCTCATTGTTCCGAGACACACAGTTATTATTTATTTTCTTTTAGACCATTATGTGTAGTTATTCCTTAGTAGTTCGTGAGTTTGTGACTCCACATCTTGGGTAGAGGATTGGTGTCAGTTGCTTTACACTATTATTAATCTCTTATTCGAAAGACTTCTGCACTTAAAAATTTGAGTAATTATTATTGCTATTAAATATGAGAACAAAAATGATGGTATGAACAGAAAAATGTTGAATGAGTTGGCTTGCCTAGCTACCACGAGTAGGCACCATCACGATCCCGATGGTGGGGGAAATCCGAGTCGTGACAGTAAACTACCCATAATTTTGTATGAAGACAATACACATGCATAGCCCAATTGAATGGAGGATTCGTAAAAAGGAGCTACGACAAAACAAATTTCACCACTGTTATTTTTCATACATGATCTTCAAAAGAACGGTGATATCAATGTGCAATAGATTCGTTCAATTGATAATATGGCTGATTTGTTCACCAAATTTATACCGACGTCAACCTTCAAGCAACTAGTGTACACAATTGGGATGTGAATTGATGCTCTCATCAGGGGGAGTTAATACACGTTGTACTCTTTTTCCCTTACAAGGTTTTATCCCATTGAGTTTTTCTTGCAAGGTTTTTAACGAGCCAACGAAAAGACATATTTCTAAACATGTGCACTCTTTTTCCTTCACTAGGATTTTTTTCCATAGGGTTTTTTTCCTAGTAGGATTTTAATGAGGCACATTATCTATGAATATCTAATGGAGAGTATTATGATAAATATTATATTAAGGTGGATGTCTAATCTTCTTCCATGATCTTCATCTCAAGTGCTTAATCACATATTCAATGACATATTTTATATGTTCAATGACATATTTTCTTTACTTTTTGTGTCTATATAAAGGCCTTGTAATAGATAGGAAAATACACACAATTGAAGAAGAAAATCTCTTTTTTCTCTATATTTTTTGTTCATATTTTACTAAATTACTTTTATTTCTTGTTCATATTTTATTAAACGGAAAAGGGCCTGATATATCCCTCTACTTTGTTTTATTGTTCAATCCTGTCCTCCGTTATACTTTCCGTCCAAATTTACCCTTGCCGTTAATAAAAGTTCTATATTTGCCCCTATTTTAACTGCCGGGACACGTGGCACATTCTGAATACGGAAAAGGGCCTGATATATCCCTATACTTTATTTTATTGTTCAATCTTATCCCTCGTTATACTTTCCGTCCAAGTTTACCCATGCCCTCCATCAAAGTTCTATATTTGCTCCTATTTTAATGGCCGGGACACGTGGCATACAAAAAAACTCGAAACCGACTTAGAACCCATGACCCTCATGCTCTTTTTTCCTCTCTTAATTTTTTTTCAAACTTCTCTTAAATAAATACTTAT